>JAZKJV010007887.1:0-600000 GCA_037367405.1 Ottelia alismoides | reverse complement strand
TCGGTCATAACTCGTACTTTTATGTATTTTCTATACCTATAAAATCCATAAAAAGTGGGTGTGGGTTAATTTAAAATACACTCTCTTATTTATAAAATCCTGGTAAATAAGTAAAACATGCTTAAAACTTGTAATTAAAACTTGTATTTAAATTTTGTACTTAAAATATGTATAATACTTATTTAAAATCCTATTTATTAAAATTTGTATAAAAATCATTCAACCCTTGTAAATACTTTGTAGATAAAATTTGTAAAATACATTAGACACTTAACTTAAATAAAATTTATCTTGTAAATTTGTAAATAAAACCCTGTTTATAAAAATCATAAAATCTAAAAAAACAAGTCCTAAAATTTGTAAAAATTACAAAGTCCTTAAAATTCATAAAAAATGAGTAAAATCCAGAAAATAGACTTCACAAAAACATGGTTGCATTTGCATTCGCATTTTTCAGAATAAGTTTGATTTCCGGAACTAAGGACTGAGTCTAGTCTGAAGGATGGAGCTTGATTACGGCCGTTAACTCTCATTGTAAGGAGCCTGATTAGGAACTGGAATTTAGACTCTTCAGGTCTGGTGACTTAAAATCTTTGGGTTCCGTAAGACCATATTCGGGAAATCAAGTCATCTAAGCTTAAGTAGACCATTTGGAGTCATCCGTACAACTCTTCACCAGTGAACCAACCTTGAACACATGCACTCTGCACTTAGCTCAACTCGCATGGAGTTCCGAAGGACAGTACACCTTGGTAGTGCATTTCTATCCTTATCTTTGCGGCATTGACGTCTAAAGACGCGAGAGATTGGGGTTGCGATAGTTGCTTCGGATGAGGGAAGGATCTGCTGACACAATTTTTCTAAGACCTCAAAAAATGGACGGATTAAAAAGATTCTATAACCGTCGAGGCACAAAAGATGAATGCAGTGCAAGCAAATTACAAAGTCAAGTCAAAGCAGAAGCCACCAAATAAGACCAAACTGGTCCAAGCTTCCACCAAATATGCCTGCACATCTTAGTGGAGACTCAGCTACACCGGTTGGGCTTCACAAGGAGATGCGTCTACACTGGTCGCACTCCACTTCTTTTCTCATTCTTCTAACTTCTCCCTATATTCGATTGTGGACATAGCAGAACTGAACTCAGAAGGGAATACCTCCCTCCCCGAGGAAAGAGTAGCGGGATGAGGAAGCCATAGGAGTGTACAGCCGGGATTGACGGTTTCTTCGGTTCTCTAAGCAGGAAGAGCTAAATCAATTCACACACTGTACAAGTTGACTTCAAGGATGATAGAGTTTGCGATATGAATAAGTGAGTCTGAACTAGCCGATGAAGTGATCTTGAGTAAGGATTATGGAACTTGAAGACTGTTGAGGATAAAATCCTAATCCTAGTTAAGGTTCCGACAAAATGCTTGTTTCAGGCCCGATCGAGCTCTGTCCTTTGTCTGTTCTCATGAATTGGTTTAGGAAAACAAATTCATTCTAACTTTCTTTCTTTTTCACTTACTTTTTCAAAATAAGTGTTTGCTAAGGGACTAGCAAAGTTTAAGTATAGGGGGTTGATGAATCCATGATTCATTAACTTTTCTGTCGCATTTTGTCTTAAAACCCTTAACAAATACATGTAAAAACTCACTAATTTTCATACTTTAACAAAACCTCATCCATGTGTAAATATTCACTTTTAACCACTAAATTCATGTAAATAAATAAAGAACCAGAAAAAGAAAGATAAAGGCATGTGGAATATATGTATATATATGTAATATGACTTAAACTATAAATATAACTGTAAGATATATTTATAGCCTAAACCCCGAGACCAAGTCAGCATGGATTGGTCGACAAACCAATAAGTAGGGGAAGATAAGGAAAGAAAACCCAATAAAAATAATCTATCTCATGTATATACACCTTCCACTATTTATTAAATAAATACAAAACTTCAGAGAATTTTAATTATTTCATCTTAACTTATTCTTCACCAAATCTTTCTCCCAATTATTCATAAAAATGTAAATAAAAATATAAAAATAAGTTAAAAATATTATTCTGTAAATATGCCAAGAAACTCAGCTTACAAATTGTCAAAATCTCAACTTCCGAACATCATAACTTCCTCATACGAACTCCAATTCCACTCTACTCACCTTTAAAGTTAATAAAATAGTATTATCTAATTAATAAAGGTGGTTTCACTGAATTCGGAGTCCGTTTGCAAAAAGTCGGTTTTGGGACCAAAAGACAAAGGGGTTTCTGGGCTATTTATTTTATGTAACACACCTTATTTATTATTTTCTTAATTTTATAATTTTTAAATTATTTCATGATCCTCTAGTTTCACCATAAATTATTTCATAATTTTTGGAGACTATTTATTATTTTTATAAAATCAAACAACCCAAAATATAGGTATAATTGACCTATATAACTACTTATTCTATTTATTAAAATATATAAATTCATTCATAAAAATCCATAAAAATTTGTATAAATCTTATTTAATGCCCTAATAATTAATAAAATATAAAATTAATTTTTACTTAATTATTTATTAAATTAAAAATTCAAAACCTATTTATTAATACAAATTTATTAATAAAATATTTATATTTTAAATAATATTTAGTATTTATTAAAAGTAAGTATACCATAATTTAGAAAATAAAATTATTTAACTTTCTTGTATTTACACCTACTTGAAATAATGTACATAGCTATTTTATATTTAATTTATAAAGAATTAAAAGGTCTGGACCAACCAGGTGCTGACACGTGTCAGCACCTGGAGCTTCTTCTCCAAGAAGCTGTTGCGCCCAGCTGCTCAACCACCCAACTTCCATGAATTTTCCCGCGCGCTTCGCGAACCTTCCGACCCATCTAAACCCTTCGTCCCCTACTCCTAACAACCCTCTACCTCGCCCACCGTCGATCTGACCTTGGAGCCCAAGCATCTTCCCTATAAAAGCTCCCCAAGTTCGCCATTAACCAACAACTTCTTCAGCTCCCAAGCTTTCCAGCTCCAGGCTAACCGACTCCCCATCTTCTTCACCATGCCCAGCTCGCTCAGGAGGTGACAGCTCCGCTTGGAGGCGTTCGCGAGGAGGAGGGTACATCGGAGAAGAGTTCCAAGGCGTGCGCCGCCTTGCATCGCCGCCGTGTGCAGCGTACAGCTCCGGCCAAGGTCGACCGTCGAGCATCGTTTTCCAGGTAATACACCCGGAACTCATAGACCTATTCATCCATTTCGTGATTTGATTTCTCGATAGTCGAGCCACGATTAGCGTGGCTAATCGCGCATTTAGATAGCTTAATCACTAAGCTTAGACGCCCATTCGTAAACTCCTTTCAAATCGACTCAAATTCGTTTCAAATTGATGCACAAACCATCATCTTCATCGCAGTCTGGGTGTCTTGGCTGGACGTTTATGCTTTTCTTCACACTTTGAGGCTTAATCTATTAATCTTGTTGGCCGATTCAATTCGAATCGAGCATAGATCTTAATTGCTTGCAGATCCAGGTAGCTCGCGAGGCAATTCTTCGTTGATATCAACAATAAATCATCAGCAAAATCAACTTCCAAAAACGCACTCCAGAACAGCCATCAAGCCATCCGTGCTGAGCCCTCATCTTCTTCGAGCTACCGCCGCCGCTCGGAGCGCCGCCACCGCCATCCCCACCGTGGGCGAGCTCGAGGGGTGGAGGATCGAGGATCCACCCCTCTGGCCCCGCCGGAGTGCCCGAATCGCCGTCAGTCGGCCGGAAGAAATCGGTGAAGTCGCCTGTCCGCAAGAGCTCCAACGAACTTCAAGAACAACCAAAGCACAGGCTTGCGCCACGTGGCACCGCGAGGAGCGTCCGATTGCGCCTGGACGATCTAATCTCGGCCGTGGAATCTGAAACGGTGGAGAAATTGCATCATAAGTCCAGCAAGGTTTCCAGACTTTCATCCCGCCGCCCAAGTTTCCAATAATTACAAATAGGTCCCTCCGCAGGGACCTATATGTAAGAATTTGTTAGTTTTCTTGCAGAACAGTCCTTGTGGACCATTTTGAGAACATTTTAATTAGTATTTTTTTACGCTTATGCCCCTGGGCTGTAGGGGCTGTATCTTGTTCGTCTGACCTCGGATTTCGACGATTCTTGGAGGGTAGTTACACAACTACCCCAACTATCTAGTATAAAGTTTTCGCGGCTTTTCGACGAGTTTTTAACGTGTTTTGATTTTCTCGAAAACCGCCTCGTTTTGTTTCGTTTTCTTGTATAGTTCGAGTACGCGGCTCGAACCTCGATCACCTATCCTATATAGTATCATCTATACTCTATTCACCTATTATATAATAAATAAATCTTTTGAAAAAATATCCCTTTTTTGAAAATTAAATAAAAAATTGAAAAGAATAAAATCAAATAAAAATTACAAAAATTAAAACCACTAAAAAAGGCATTCTGACTTAGAGAAGAATTAAAATAAAATCACGAGAAGAAAAATTAAGGAATATATTCTGCCTCCTTGAGTTCGACCCAGGAACACTTGCCTGGTTAAATATTAGTGAACGGTTTTCCGACAGAAAACCGTAAATTTGTTTGATAGGTCTAAAGAACCGATTCTTGTTTCGCGGCTTTCCGCTACAACCGACACTTCATCCTCTTTAAATAAGAGAAAGCTGCAAAACCGATTCTTTTTACCCGTAGGGCAGACCCCAGCAGCCACAGACCATGCAGTACCAGAGGAGAGCACGGGTCGACGCCGGTCCTTCCAGTTCGTCTGCGGTAGCAGCAGCACAGGTCGAGTCTTCAGCCGCGGACATGGGGATCATTAGCCAGGTGCTGGACCGGATGGAGATTATAGAGAAGAAGCAGTGCTAGGGCATCACACAGATGGAGCAGATGGCACAGACTTTGAGTGACCTGAAGACACAGCTCATGTGTCTCCAGGAGGCACAGACGGCTCCACAGCCCCGTCTTCAGGCACGAGGCGATCCGAGTAGCAGCAACAGCTCGTCCCAGTGCTCCAACTCCCACCAGCAACCTAGACAGGTTCACCTTGTACAGGCGGAGCCGTACCAGCAGCCGTAGCCCACCTACCAGTCACCGCCATCTTCAGACATGTAGATGGTGGTATACCAGCCGGATCAGCCTCTAGCAGTGCTCCCGACACCCCAGTACGATGTAGAGTCGTTGATGGATGTCAACGGGATTTGGTATAGCCGCCCCCAGCTCAGTATCCGACGAGACCATCCCAAATTCCGTTGGGGGACCGGAGGTGCCCAGCCCCAACAGCAGCCGTCAGGACAAGGTGGCCAGTACAGCCATCAGAGAGAGCACCAGCAGTAGCAACCCCCAGTGTACCCACAGCCACAGTAGCAGCAGTCACAGTATGGTCCTCATCCCTATCAGCAGGGACAACCTTGGAGGCGTGATCAGCCTCACCAGCCGCAGCATCAGACACACTCTTACCCCTCTCAGCCACAACAGCAGTTCCAGCAGCCTCACTACCAGAGAGGCTACCCGTCGGGCTCTCATGAGAGCCCCACCATGGATGATATAGCCCGCCTTCTCACCGATCAGCAGGCTACTTTTCGACGGGAGATGGATGAGTTCCGCCAGGAGATGCAGGACATCGTGAGAGGGAAGGCTGCCATCCCTGCCCAAATTGAGCCGAATCCCAACAACCTGAAGAGGAAATCTGAGCAGGTAGCTTGTACTGAGTATGCCACTCAGAGTGATACTTTTGGTGATATGTCTACATATCTTTTTGATACTGATTTTGTCACACTTAGGAGCGGTAGGATGCCAGCAGGCGGCGACTCGTCTGAGCGACACCATGAGGATACACCCAGAGCGCCAGGCGAGGAGGAGAGCGGTACTGAGGCCGCTAGAGATGATGACGGTGGTACTGATGCCACCATGGATGCTGATTCCACCAGCGGTGCTGAGGCCGCCGTTTCACCAGTTGGAGGAGGTGGTACTGAGGCCACCCGGGATGCCGAGCCAAAGCGCGGTACTGAGGTCGCGAGTCTTCCAGCCGATGGTGGTGCTGATGCCACCCATGTTCATTCTGAGATTCCTGTTGTTTTTCCTATTGTTGTTGATGTATCTCGGAACACTTCTGTGAATAAAGGAAAGGGTTTATTTTCTTCTGGTCCCACTGTGGTGCATGATGTATGTGTGGATCCGGTCGTCGAACAGTCTAGACCCCTTCCTAGTCCTTCATCTGAGAAGGACCTTGTGATCCCCTTCCCTAGAGCCAGGGGAAGAAAAATGAAAATCCCAAAAAGAGAGAGCAGGAAGAGTTCAGCCAGCAGGTGATAGATCGATTTCACATACAGCTGACTCTTCAGGAGGCTTTGCAGCACATCCCTCTTCTTCAGCATTCCCTTAGAGATAGGACTACAGTCAGGAGAAAGAGGAGGAACCACCACTCAGAGATCCATGTGCTGACGAGAGCCACTTGTTTCGCGATCCAGAACCGTCTGCCGGCCAAGAGGCCAGATTCCGAAGCCCCTTATGTCAGATGCCATATCAGTGAGTAGAGGTTCGACAGCACTCTATTAGACAGCGGATCGTCGATCAACCTCCTTCCGGCAGCCCTTCTCGACCGCTTCGAGTTGGGCACTCTTAGACAGAACAGGAAAGTCCTTCAATTTGCTGATCGATCTGTCAAGAGGCCGAAGGGGTTGTTACGAGACGTTATCGTCACGATTCAGAGCCTACAATTCCCCGTGGACTTCGTAGTGTTGGACATGGAGATCCTTGATTCAGTGACCGATAGCCCCATCATTCTCGGTCGCCCGTTCTTGGCCACATCCAAGGCAGTGACTGACCATGATAGCGGGAAGTTATACTTTCGCATCGAGGGTAAAAGTGTACAAATAGAGACGGTCGAGGACAACCGAGCCAGAGACAGATCATGCTCAGAGTCCACTTCAGATACAGAGCAGATGACAGATGCCGGGCTAGACATCCACCAGGACTGTGACTTTGTGATCACAGATGACGAGGTAGTTTGGACAGACCCATCAGCACAGGCCATCCTCTCACTTTCAGATTCCGCTGATGTAGAGACGACAACAGAGGAGAGCTTGGAGAGCACATTCCTGGTCCAGGATACTTCAGAGGCAGCAGAGCCGGTTCTCGACCGTGACACTGATTTGTGTAATGATGGTGGTACTGATGCCACCTTGGATGATATAGATCCCTCGAAATCAGAGTCTGACTGGGCAGATTGTGATGATTACATGCCAGACCTGACTTCCACTGAGCCTGCAGATGGAGAGGAGGTAGATGCCGAGCAGAGCAGAGACAGTCCAGCAGGGCAGCCTTCTCCAGTTCTTGAAAGTGACAGAGAGTTTTAGTTCTCCCATGCAGATTTGGCAGCATTTACGCAGACTTTCCAGAGGCCAGATCCACCAGCACCCAGTTGTCCAGAGCTGAAGCCACTTCCTGCATCGCTGAAGTACAGGTTCCTTGCGGGTGAGCATGAGATGTACCCAGTCATTATCTCCGCCGATTTGACTGGAGAGCAGGAATCCCGTCTGATGGGGGTTCTTGAAAAGATCCGCAAGGCGATTGGATGGAGCGTAGCAGATCTCCAGGGGATAAGTCCGGCTCGGTGCTCCCACCATATCTATCTCGAGGATGAGGCGAAGCCGTCGCGTGAGTTCCAGCGGCGACTGAACCCGAATCTGAGAGAGGTTGTCATGAAGGAGATATCGAAATGGTGGAGCGCCGATTTTATCTATCCCATCTCCGACTCCAAGTGGGTCAACCCTTTGCATGTGGTGCCCAAGAAGACGGGCATCACAATAGCGGTCAGTGAGTTTGGAGAGGAGATTGCTGCACGGGTACCCACTTCTTGGCGGGTCTGCGTTGACTACAGGAGACCCAACCAGGCCACCAAGAAGGATCACTTCCCCCTGCCCTTTATAGATCAGATCATTGAGAGACTGGCGGGGAAGAGCCACTACTGTTTTCTGGATGGGTACTCGGGCTACAACCAGGTGGCCATCGCTCCCGAGGACCAGGACAAGACCACCTTTACCTGTCCCTTCGGTACATACGCCTTCCGACGCATACCATTTGGTCTATGCAATGCCCCTGCGATCTTTCAGAGATGCATGTTGTCGATCTTTTCGGACATGGTAGGGGAGTGCTTCGAGGTCTTCATGGATGATTTCTCGGTTTACGGCGACGGATTCGACTCCTGTCTTGACTGCCTAGACCGAGTAATTCAGCGATGTATAGAGGTTCACTTGGTGTTATCTTGGGAGAAGAGTCACTTCATGGTGACTCAAGGGACGGTGCTTGGCCACATCATCTCCAACAGGGGCATGGAGGTCGATCCGACCAAGGTAGATGTCATTAGAAAACTCGCATCGCCATCCAATTTGCGGCAGTTACGGTCATTCCTGGGGCACGTCGGTTTCTACTGACGATTCATTCATGATTTCAGTAGGATTGCTCGGCCATTGACTGACCTGCTGATGAAAGACACCGAGTTCCTTGTTGATAACAAGTGTTTTCGTCCTTTGAGACTCTCAAGCATTGTGTTGTTGAGGCTCATGTTCTTCAGCCGCCTGATTGGTCTCTCCCATTCGAGATCATGATGGACGCCTCCGATTTTGCCGTAGGGGCCGTGTTGGGACAAAGGAGGGATGGAGTCCCATTTGCTATCCACTACGCTAGCCGCACATTGGATTCCGCGCAACGGAACTACACAATGACAGAGAATGAGATGCTAGCCGTAGTATTCACCCTAGATAAGTTCAGATCGTACATTATTGGATCTAGAGTGACCCTGTTTACTGATCATACCGCCATCAGGTACCTCATGGCAAAGAAGGATGCCAAGGCCAGACTGACTAGATGGATCCTTCTACTCCAGGAGTTCGACATTGAGATCAAGGATAAGCCTGGAATCAAGAATGTGGTGGCGGATCATCTCTCCCGATTAGAGCATCTTGAGGATTCTGAGCAGATTGATCCTATTTGTGAGACCTTCCCAGATGAGGCAATCCTTGCTATCGCCTCTCTCACGTGGTACGCCAATATTGTGAACTTTCTTGTTGCTAAGAAAGTCCCACAAGGTTGGCCCAGGCAGAGGCTTGAGACCTTCCTCACGAAGGCCAAGTCCTACCACTGGGAGGATCCCATCCTTTACCACGAAGGAGGGGATAGCGTCTGGCGTAGGTGCATTCCTCAGGAGGAGCACCATAGCGTCCTCACTTACTGCCACAAGCTTGAGGCAGGAGGACATCACTCTGGGAGGAGAACGGCACAGAAAGTGCTCCAATCCGGCTTGTGGTGGCCTACCCTCTTTAAGGACTCTGATGAGTTCGTGAAGAGGTGTACTGACTGTCAGAGGATGGGCACTTGTGGACAGCGTGATATGATGCCGATGCAGCCCATTCACTTGTGTGAGGTTTTTGACGCATGGGGCATCGATTTCATGGGTCCATTCCCTAAGAGTCAGGGATTTGAGTACATTCTATTAGCCATTGATTATGTGAGTCGTTGGGTTGAGGCCATCCCCGTCCGAACCGCTGATTCCAGGACAGTTTGCAAAATTTTGAGGAAGCACATCATTACGCGGTTTGGGGTCCCTCGGGTGTTGATTTCAGATGGGGGGTCTCATTTCATCAACGACCAGGTGAAGGCCCTTGCTAGCGAGTTTGGCATAGAACATCGAGTTGCTACTCCATACCATCCACAGACGAATGGTCTAGCCGAGGTGTCAAACAGGGAGATCAAGACTATTTTGCAGAAAGTCGTCCGCCCTGACCGAAAGGATTGGTCACAGCTTTTGGACTCGGTCTTGTGGGCATATAGGACGTCTTTCAAGACACCATTGGGCACATCTCCCTTTCGCCTCGTATATGGCAAGCCGTGCCATTTACCTATTGAGCTGAGACACAGGTCACTTTGGGCAGTCACTGAGATACTTGTTGATCCAGATAGTGTAGGAGACCAGAGGAGGGCAGAGTTAGCAGCCTTGGAGGAGCTTAGAGATACCGCTTTCTCAGACAACCTACAATATAAGGAGAGAGTGAAGGAGTGGCATGATTCTCATATCAGCCACAAACATTTTGAGCGTGGACAGAGAGTATGGATGTTTGATGCTAGGCTTCGTCTATTCCCAGGGAAGCTACAGAGCAAATGGAAGGGACCCTACTTGGTGAGAAAGGTACACGACAACGGTAGCATTGATATATCCGAGTTGTCTTCTGAGAGTACCTTTCGAGTGAACGGCCAGCGGCTCAAGCCATTTCTAGATTATGAGCCATGGGTCGTTGATGTTGCCCCTATTTATTTTGCGTGAGATGTGGTCTTTTGACTCACATCTATTGCATCTCACGCCTGATTATCACTGTTCTTTCGACCTGTATAGATCCATATGTCCATATCATTACATTCTTTAGTCCCACATCCCTTTCTGCATCTTTTGATTATGCTATACTTAGGGTGTACTTTACCCTAAGTATAGGGGAGATGTAGGACCTTTGGGTATTTCTTTTGATTCTTTTCTATCCTTGTTTTGCTGCCTATACTTAGGGATATTTTACCCTAAGTATAGGGGGGGTAGACCCTGTACATTCACCACTCGGTTTTCCCTTTGTGTACAGCCTGCTATACTTAGGATTATTTGATCCTAAGTATAGGGGGAAAAGCCAAGACCCTCTTGATTTTCTATTCATTCATTCATCTTTGTATATATCCTTCCTTTTCACTTCCCTATACTAAGCACGAGTTGTGTCTTCTCCATCGCTCTTGACTCTGAGGACGTCGTTCGAGCTAAGTATAGAGGGTGTGTATATATTTCATATATACTTTAGCCATAACTCGTACTTTGTGTGAGTCTGTTAATAAATAAAAATGGCTAAAAACCTAAAAATTCACAAAAATTAAAAATTTTTCCTGTAAATAATCATTCTTTTATTGCACATACATAGCTATTGTACAAATTATTTTTGTAAAAATGTTTTCAAAATCTTTTGGTGTAAAGTTTGTGTAAATATTTTCATATCAAAATTATGTATATAGTACAAAATTTTTCCAAAATGTTTTGAAAATAAAAAAGTTTGCAAAAATCTTGTGTAAATGTGTGTAAATATTTTGCAAAACTTGCATTCATGCATTCATCCATCCATGATTTCAAAACATTTTTCAAAAATTTTGCATGTTTGTAAACATTTTATAAATAACATCTTTGTATATATATATATATATATATAGTTTTTCCTGGATTAGAGTTGACATTTAAACTAGCGTGGAATCAAATTGGGAACTGGAGCTTGATTAAGATCTTAATCCACCTAATTTCTAAGAGGAACCTTATAGGGCTTAGGTTTAAGGCTTTTTAGGTCCATGGTGACTTAATTCTTTGAGTCCACTAGGCTATGATCACATGTCATCTCAATGAACCTAAGTAGAGAACTTAACAACACACACATGACTCATAGAGACAATGGCTTTACTTGGACACCACACTTAGCTCCGAGCTCTCTACGGATGAGGTGGTGAGGAGGCAGTCTTCCTTGACTTGGGGTAGCATATGAGGGTAGTACTTCTAGGCGGAACCTCTCTTCTTCTTTTAGTGAAGGAAGTGCGTCTCAACTTGGTCTGGTTTCCATGAGGTCTAACGACGGGAGTTGGGGTTGCAATAATGCTTCAAAAGAGGGATAGTCTACTGGCTCAAGAGGAAAAACTCCTTGTATATATGCTGCACATGTATATGTTGTATAGATGCACTTGAAAAAAATGCAAAAAGAAAATAACTCCAAAAATGTGGCGGGTCTGAGAGAAAATGATAATCCCACCGGAGTATGCATATAGTGTAATAAGCAAAGCTTGAGATTCATGTCCCACCTTATGTAGCTTGCAGCAGGGAGACTTGGCTACACTGGTCGAGCTCCCAAGGATACATGGCTACACTGGCCATGGTCCATTCTCTTCTTCCCCCACTTCTTGAGCCGGTTGAACTTGAACTTAGAAGGGAATACCCCGCTCCTCGAGGAAAGAGTGGCCAGATTGGGGTCATAGAGTTACCTTATTGGGGAGGGTTATCAAGTTGCCATTTCTGAGGTGGAGAGCTTATACCTCACATCACAGCACAAGGAAAGATTCATGGTCTTCAGGGTTTGTGTTTGGTGACTTGTTCTGATCTGGATTGTTGAGGAGTCCTGGTTATAGATTAGTGGAACTTAAAGGCTATTGAGTTTTAAGCTTAAGTCCAAATAAGGTTCCGACACATTAATAATCCAAAGATCTGATCGAGCTCCATATCTCAATTTAATGAAGGCAAGTTTAATATTCAACCTTGATCCATGTACATTCTCCTCTTTTTCTTTTTCTTTCTCTTTTGCACTTCTTTTTCAAATAAGTGTTTGCTAAGGACTAGCAAAGTTAAGTATAGGGGGTGATGAATACTCATTCATCACTCTTTATTCTTATATTTTAGCTACAAAAACCTTTGCAAATGCATGTATATGTTTGTAAATACAAATAATTACCTAAGAGCATGCATAGTGTAAAAATTAATAATTAGCATGTTTTTGTGCAAAAATAAAAGAATAAATAATTAAAAGAAAAAGAGGGAAATATTTAGAATAAATATTGAGCAACCTAATCCCAAGGGAGGGCTCAGCATGGGCCTGACCGCATAAAAGCCAAAGTAGAGAGAGATAGGGAGCTCATGTGTGTAAATATACCTGTAAATATAATAAAATTATTTTCCTCCAAAAATAGAATAAAATGGGCTTGTATATATTTGTAAATATTTGTAAATACAAAATCAAAACAAAAATAGAAAAATTAAAAAGAAAATAAAAATATTCACTTGTATGTATATTCACCTTGTACATAGAACACCTATCCCTATTTATTTTACCTTGTAAATAAATAAATTAAAATCTCATAAAATTTGTATATATTCTATATTTCATGATCTAAATAAATAAAATAAAAACCACAAAAATAAAAATTAAATAAAAAGAACAAAATTAAAAACCAAAAAGAACATTGTACATATACCATGTATATACTTGTATATAGCTATTTATTTTACCTTATATATAAATAATAAAAATAAAATAAAAACATCAAAATATTCCAAATTTTATGCTATAGATAAATAAAATATAAAATGGGAATAAAAATGTATAAAAATAATTAATTAAAAATCAAAAATTAAAAATAAAAAATTTGTATATACCTATATATAACACTATAGTGTAAATACCTTATTTTTATTTCAAAAAAATAATTAAAAATCACAAAAAATAGAAAAAATTAAAACAAACATTTTTCATGTGTTGCATTTTTAATAATTAACCATTTATTATTTCTTTTTGATTTTCTAAACATTTCTGACATGGCCATCCCTGATTGGTCCACGGGGGACGTTGACCCCCCGGTCAACTCCCCCCCCCCCCGGACCACTGAGCCCCGGATCCGATCCCGCGACCCGAAATCTCGACTTTTTCCCGACTCGATCCGACGCCCATACCCGCAAATACCGAGCTCTCCTTCTTCCTCGTGCATCCGAGATCCACGCCCGCTCATCCGCGTTGGGATCCGCGCTTCGTGGAACCCTGCCCGACCTCTTCTTCTCGGACCTGCACTCTTATATAGCCTGAGCTCCGCCTCCATTTCATTCCATCTTTGGCTCATCTCTCTTCACCCTAGGACCTCCACAGCCACCGCGAGAGTGACAGCTTGCTCCCGGCCGTGTCGCAGCGAGGAGGGAGAGACCGGACCACTGATCCGGCATCTTTGCGCCACCGTACGCCGCCTGGAGGTGGTGCTCGAGCCTCGGGCACCGACGGCCCTTGAGGCTAGGACCTGGAGCTTCCCCAGCTCTTCCCCAGTCGATTCCATCCAGTAGGTAGCCCTCTTTCTTCTTATGCTTAGCTAATTTTGCTTTTCGCCCAATTCGCTCCGTCGCCGACGACCTCTGATTCCGACCACCCTCGCCCTCGTTTCGATCATCGGAATCGCCCACCACCTTCGTCGTTCCCCCGCACACCTTCTTCGCCCATCCATTCACCCCACTTCGCACAGGAACTGGGTATCGAGCTTCATCGCCGTCGCTCCGCCGGAGCTCGTTCGCCCCGCCGCGCCGTTCACCTTCACCACCCCTAACCGGGTCGAGGCATTTTGCCCTCGACCCAGGAGCTTGTTGTCGTGCTTTGCAGGTCGAAGCGATTCCATCTGAGGGCTCGACCATCTGGAGCAGCAGCTCGACCTCCGCCGGTGTCGCCTGAGCTCTCCGGAGCTCCGCTGCGTCATCGGAGGGGACCATAAGACGCGGGAGGCCCAGGCGAACCTCCTCCGATCTTCAGCAGCCTCCGAGGAGCTCTCCTGTACGCGCACGAGCCCGGCGAACCTCGCCGGCGTCCAGTTCATCGAATATCCTCCCCGACCGTCCGATTGCCCTTCAGCTCCAGATTACGTCCGGACCGTCCGATCAAGGTTAAGAGGAGGCCAGCAGCCACCGTTGGATCTCCACGTGGCCTCCTCTCAACCCTCCATCCAGCGAAGAGGACCCAGCGCATCTCGACCATCGGATCTACACGTGGCGCGTCCCATGCCGTCGGATGAGCGCCAAGGAGCCCGTTGCTTAGCCGCGCCTCTTCTCCACCGTCCGATCTCCACGTGGCATCCATCTGGCCCTCGACTTAAATAAAGGGTAGTTGCTCTTAGGCCCATAGATTTTTACTTGTTAATCTTTAGTCCTGTAAATATTTTAGAACTTTTATTTTAGTTTGGTAATTTGCATAGAGGACCTTGTCTTTTCTTGTATTTTCACTTATACCCATGTATGTAGTGGTACACGTGCTTCGACACGTGATTTTGTGGGTTATTTGCATGTATGGGCTTGATGTTCTAGGGTGTTAATGAATGAAATTAAGTTTTTAGTAATTGCAGAAATGCCCCTGTGAATGTTTTATTTGCGCATGTGCTTTATATCATTGGCTTTTTATACTTTTGCCCCTGGACTTTTAGTACGTGTTACTAAATAGTCCAGGGACTTAAGTTTATTGCAATTAGGTCCCTATGTGCCCAGGTCACGTGCCTCGCACGTGAGTTCTTGGAGAAATTGCACCGGACCCCATGGAACTTCTCTTAATTGCGTACAGGTCCCTGTGCACTATACCTTGGTTTTTGATTTTAATAAAATAACAAACTAACTCTGAATTTGATGAAAATTGGACACATGGCTTCTGCAATATTGTAAAATTTTCTATAATTTTTGGAGACATTTTTTATTATTTTTGATATTTTTAAAAATTCAAAAATACACATTTTCTTTACTGTCTAGATTCAAAAATCACAAAAAAAATTAAAACACCAATTAAAATTACAAAAAAATAGATTTTGTTTGTTTTGTGTTTGATTTTCTGACCAAATTTGGTCATTTTTAGATTTATAAAACTTATAAAAATTACAAATCCCCTAAAAACCCATAAAAATTCTAATAATTAAAAGAAAAATAAAAAATTAATAAAACTAGTGCCTAAATTTTCCTTGATTTTCATACTTTATAGGAAAATTACTTCAGACCTTGATAGGATCTTTATCCATTTTATTTTGGCCTTCCAAGTCTGACTAGACAGCAGCACACTTTCCTCGTCTTGTTTTATTTTTATAAAATTCCTTAAAAATCATAAAATTTCCAAAAATTAACCAAAAATAGAGAAAAATATAAAAAAAACATAAAAAAACATTTTTGTTTTAATTTGTGGGTGCTTTTTGAGTAATTAAATAAATCATCTAAGTTGCTTGTTTATTGATTTCCTTATTTTCTTTATTAATTTAAAAATCCAAAAAAAATTAAAAACACTAAAAATCCACCAAAAAGCCTTTTCTTTTATTTTATTATTACTTTAGACTACTTCGTAGGCCGCGAGGCCACTACGTGCTCCCTGAGTCCGACCCTGGTCGCTACACCAGGCTAATCCAATAGCCAGGGCCACTAGTGTGTTTCTTTGATTTTTACCTTGTTTTGGTGTTCTGCTCTTATTTTCTTGATTGAGCCGAGGTTTCTATCGATCCGGGTCGCAACGACCCGAGTGTGATATTTTTACCTGATCCGGATCAGTAGAATTTTTGGCTTATCACTTAACAACACACACATGACTCATATAGACAATGGCTTGACTTGGACCCACATTTTACACTGAGCTCTCTAAGGATGAGGTGGTGAGAAGGCAATCTTCCTTGACTTGGGGTAGCATATGAGGGTAGTACTTCTAGGCGGAACCTCTCTTCTTCTTTTAGTGAAGGAAGTGCGTCTCAACTTGGTCTGGTTGCCATGAGGTCTAACGACAGGAGTTGTGGGTTGCAATAATGCTTCAAAAGAGGGATAGTCTACTGTCTCAAGAGGAAAAACTCCTTATGTACATATGCTGCACCGTGTAAATATGTTGTATAGATACTTAAAAAAATGCAAAAAGAAAATAACTCCAAAAAAGTGGTGGGTCTGATAGAAAATGATAATCCCACCGGAGTATGTATATAGTGCAATAAGCAAAGCTAGAGATTCATGTTCCATCTTATGTATCTTGCAGCAGGGAGACTTAGCTACACTAGTTGAGCTCCCAAGGATACATGGCTACACTGGCCATGGTCCATTCTCTTCTTCCCCATCTTCTTGAGCCGGTTGAACTTGAACTTAGAAGGGAATACCCCACTCCTCGAGGAAAGAGTGGCCAGATTGGGGTCATAGAGTTACCTTGTTGGGGAGGGTTGTCAAGTTGCTACTTCTGAGGTGGAGAGCTATACATCACTTACACTGTACAAGGAAAGATTCATAGTCTTCATGGTTTGTGTATGTAGACTTGTTCTGATCTGGATTGTTGAGGAGTCTTGACTATAGATTAGTGGATCTTAGAGGCTGTTGAGTTTTAAACCTAAGTCTAAATAAGGTTCCGACACATCAATAATCCAAAGATCTGATCGAGCTCCATATTTCAATTTAATGAAGGCAAGTTTAGTAATCATCATTGATCCATGCATTTTCTTCTCTTTTTCTTTTTCTTTTTCTTTTTCTTTTTCACTTCTTTTTCAAATAAGTGTTTGCTAAGGGACTAGCAAAGTTAAGTATAGGGGGGTGATGAATACTCATTCATCACTCTTTATTCTTATATTTTAGCTACAAAAACCTTTGCAAATGCATGTATATGTTTGTAAATACAAATAATTACCTAAGAGCATGCATAGTGTAAAAATTAATAATTAGCATGTTTTTGTGCAAAAATAAAAGAATAAATAATTAAAAGAAAAAGAGGGAAATATTTAGAATAAATATTGAGCAACCTAATCCCAAGGGAGGGCTCAGCATGGGCCTGACCGCATAAAAGCCAAAGTAGAGAGAGATAGGGAGCTCATGTGTGTAAATATACCTGTAAATATAATAAAATTATTTTCCTCCAAAAATAGAATAAAATGGGCTTGTATATATTTGTAAATATTTGTAAATACAAAATCAAAACAAAAATAGAAAAATTAAAAAGAAAATAAAAATATTCACTTGTATGTATATTCACCTTGTACATAGAACACCTATCCCTATTTATTTTACCTTGTAAATAAATAAATTAAAATCTCATAAAATTTGTATATATTCTATATTTCATGATCTAAATAAATAAAATAAAAACCACAAAAATAAAAATTAAATAAAAAGAACAAAATTAAAAACCAAAAAGAACATTGTACATATACCATGTATATACTTGTATATAGCTATTTATTTTACCTTATATATAAATAATAAAAATAAAATAAAAACATCAAAATATTCCAAATTTTATGCTATAGATAAATAAAATATAAAATGGGAATAAAAATGTATAAAAATAATTAATTAAAAATCAAAAATTAAAAATAAAAAATTTGTATATACCTATATATAACACTATAGTGTAAATACCTTATTTTTATTTCAAAAAAATAATTAAAAATCACAAAAAATAGAAAAAATTAAAACAAACATTTTTCATGTGTTGCATTTTTAATAATTAACCATTTATTATTTCTTTTTGATTTTCTAAACATTTCTGACATGGCCATCCCTGATTGGTCCACGGGGGACGTTGACCCCCCGGTCAACTCCCCCCCCCCCGGACCACTGAGCCCCGGATCCGATCCCGCGACCCGAAATCTCGACTTTTTCCCGACTCGATCCGACGCCCATACCCGCAAATACCGAGCTCTCCTTCTTCCTCGTGCATCCGAGATCCACGCCCGCTCATCCGCGTTGGGATCCGCGCTTCGTGGAACCCTGCCCGACCTCTTCTTCTCGGACCTGCACTCTTATATAGCCTGAGCTCCGCCTCCATTTCATTCCATCTTTGGCTCATCTCTCTTCACCCTAGGACCTCCACAGCCACCGCGAGAGTGACAGCTTGCTCCCGGCCGTGTCGCAGCGAGGAGGGAGAGACCGGACCACTGATCCGGCATCTTTGCGCCACCGTACGCCGCCTGGAGGTGGTGCTCGAGCCTCGGGCACCGACGGCCCTTGAGGCTAGGACCTGGAGCTTCCCCAGCTCTTCCCCAGTCGATTCCATCCAGTAGGTAGCCCTCTTTCTTCTTATGCTTAGCTAATTTTGCTTTTCGCCCAATTCGCTCCGTCGCCGACGACCTCTGATTCCGACCACCCTCGCCCTCGTTTCGATCATCGGAATCGCCCACCACCTTCGTCGTTCCCCCGCACACCTTCTTCGCCCATCCATTCACCCCACTTCGCACAGGAACTGGGTATCGAGCTTCATCGCCGTCGCTCCGCCGGAGCTCGTTCGCCCCGCCGCGCCGTTCACCTTCACCACCCCTAACCGGGTCGAGGCATTTTGCCCTCGACCCAGGAGCTTGTTGTCGTGCTTTGCAGGTCGAAGCGATTCCATCTGAGGGCTCGACCATCTGGAGCAGCAGCTCGACCTCCGCCGGTGTCGCCTGAGCTCTCCGGAGCTCCGCTGCGTCATCGGAGGGGACCATAAGACGCGGGAGGCCCAGGCGAACCTCCTCCGATCTTCAGCAGCCTCCGAGGAGCTCTCCTGTACGCGCACGAGCCCGGCGAACCTCGCCGGCGTCCAGTTCATCGAATATCCTCCCCGACCGTCCGATTGCCCTTCAGCTCCAGATTACGTCCGGACCGTCCGATCAAGGTTAAGAGGAGGCCAGCAGCCACCGTTGGATCTCCACGTGGCCTCCTCTCAACCCTCCATCCAGCGAAGAGGACCCAGCGCATCTCGACCATCGGATCTACACGTGGCGCGTCCCATGCCGTCGGATGAGCGCCAAGGAGCCCGTTGCTTAGCCGCGCCTCTTCTCCACCGTCCGATCTCCACGTGGCATCCATCTGGCCCTCGACTTAAATAAAGGGTAGTTGCTCTTAGGCCCATAGATTTTTACTTGTTAATCTTTAGTCCTGTAAATATTTTAGAACTTTTATTTTAGTTTGGTAATTTGCATAGAGGACCTTGTCTTTTCTTGTATTTTCACTTATACCCATGTATGTAGTGGTACACGTGCTTCGACACGTGATTTTGTGGGTTATTTGCATGTATGGGCTTGATGTTCTAGGGTGTTAATGAATGAAATTAAGTTTTTAGTAATTGCAGAAATGCCCCTGTGAATGTTTTATTTGCGCATGTGCTTTATATCATTGGCTTTTTATACTTTTGCCCCTGGACTTTTAGTACGTGTTACTAAATAGTCCAGGGACTTAAGTTTATTGCAATTAGGTCCCTATGTGCCCAGGTCACGTGCCTCGCACGTGAGTTCTTGGAGAAATTGCACCGGACCCCATGGAACTTCTCTTAATTGCGTACAGGTCCCTGTGCACTATACCTTGGTTTTTGATTTTAATAAAATAACAAACTAACTCTGAATTTGATGAAAATTGGACACATGGCTTCTGCAATATTGTAAAATTTTCTATAATTTTTGGAGACATTTTTTATTATTTTTGATATTTTTAAAAATTCAAAAATACACATTTTCTTTACTGTCTAGATTCAAAAATCACAAAAAAAATTAAAACACCAATTAAAATTACAAAAAAATAGATTTTGTTTGTTTTGTGTTTGATTTTCTGACCAAATTTGGTCATTTTTAGATTTATAAAACTTATAAAAATTACAAATCCCCTAAAAACCCATAAAAATTCTAATAATTAAAAGAAAAATAAAAAATTAATAAAACTAGTGCCTAAATTTTCCTTGATTTTCATACTTTATAGGAAAATTACTTCAGACCTTGATAGGATCTTTATCCATTTTATTTTGGCCTTCCAAGTCTGACTAGACAGCAGCACACTTTCCTCGTCTTGTTTTATTTTTATAAAATTCCTTAAAAATCATAAAATTTCCAAAAATTAACCAAAAATAGAGAAAAATATAAAAAAAACATAAAAAAACATTTTTGTTTTAATTTGTGGGTGCTTTTTGAGTAATTAAATAAATCATCTAAGTTGCTTGTTTATTGATTTCCTTATTTTCTTTATTAATTTAAAAATCCAAAAAAAATTAAAAACACTAAAAATCCACCAAAAAGCCTTTTCTTTTATTTTATTATTACTTTAGACTACTTCGTAGGCCGCGAGGCCACTACGTGCTCCCTGAGTCCGACCCTGGTCGCTACACCAGGCTAATCCAATAGCCAGGGCCACTAGTGTGTTTCTTTGATTTTTACCTTGTTTTGGTGTTCTGCTCTTATTTTCTTGATTGAGCCGAGGTTTCTATCGATCCGGGTCGCAACGACCCGAGTGTGATATTTTTACCTGATCCGGATCAGTAGAATTTTTGGCTTATCACTTAACAACACACACATGACTCATATAGACAATGGCTTGACTTGGACCCACATTTTACACTGAGCTCTCTAAGGATGAGGTGGTGAGAAGGCAATCTTCCTTGACTTGGGGTAGCATATGAGGGTAGTACTTCTAGGCGGAACCTCTCTTCTTCTTTTAGTGAAGGAAGTGCGTCTCAACTTGGTCTGGTTGCCATGAGGTCTAACGACAGGAGTTGTGGGTTGCAATAATGCTTCAAAAGAGGGATAGTCTACTGTCTCAAGAGGAAAAACTCCTTATGTACATATGCTGCACCGTGTAAATATGTTGTATAGATACTTAAAAAAATGCAAAAAGAAAATAACTCCAAAAAAGTGGTGGGTCTGATAGAAAATGATAATCCCACCGGAGTATGTATATAGTGCAATAAGCAAAGCTAGAGATTCATGTTCCATCTTATGTATCTTGCAGCAGGGAGACTTAGCTACACTAGTTGAGCTCCCAAGGATACATGGCTACACTGGCCATGGTCCATTCTCTTCTTCCCCATCTTCTTGAGCCGGTTGAACTTGAACTTAGAAGGGAATACCCCACTCCTCGAGGAAAGAGTGGCCAGATTGGGGTCATAGAGTTACCTTGTTGGGGAGGGTTGTCAAGTTGCTACTTCTGAGGTGGAGAGCTATACATCACTTACACTGTACAAGGAAAGATTCATAGTCTTCATGGTTTGTGTATGTAGACTTGTTCTGATCTGGATTGTTGAGGAGTCTTGACTATAGATTAGTGGATCTTAGAGGCTGTTGAGTTTTAAACCTAAGTCTAAATAAGGTTCCGACACATCAATAATCCAAAGATCTGATCGAGCTCCATATTTCAATTTAATGAAGGCAAGTTTAGTAATCATCATTGATCCATGCATTTTCTTCTCTTTTTCTTTTTCTTTTTCTTTTTCTTTTTCACTTCTTTTTCAAATAAGTGTTTGCTAAGGGACTAGCAAAGTTAAGTATAGGGGGGTGATGAATACCCATTCATCACTCTTTATTCTTTTATTTTAGCTACAAAACCCATGCAAAACACATGTAGATACTTGTAAATATCAATAATTGTCATTCATCATGCATTGTGTAAATATGCATTATTAGCATGTTTTTGTGCATAAATAAAAGAATAAAAAATAAAAGAAAAAAAGAGAGATATTTAGAATAAATATTGAGCAACCTAATTCCAAGGAAGGGCTCAGCATGGGCCTGACCGCAAAAAGAACCCAAGAAGAGAGAGATAGGGAAGCTCATGTGTGTATATATCTGTATATAAATAAAAATATTTTCCTCTCAATAAAACAAAAATGCATTTTTGTGAATATGTATATATTTGTAAATATTAAATTAAAATAAAATTGGGAAAAACAAAACAAAAATTAAATAGAAATTAAAATCCCTTTATCATTGTACATAAACCATATGTATATAAATAACATATCTATTTATTTCTCCTTATAAATAAATAAATAAAATCCCACAAAAATATTTTCAAGTCCCACATTTCATGGTGTAAATAAATAAAATAAAAATCATAAAAATAAAAATAAAATAAAAAGAAATAAAATAAAAATCAAAATCAACCTTGTATATATACCATGTATGTATATAAATAAAAGTATTTATTTCCCCTTTGTAAATAATTAATAAAAATAAAAAAATACCCTATTATTCCAAATTTTATTCTATAAATAAATAAAATATAAAATTGAAATAAATGTATAAAAATAAACAATTAAAGAAATCCAAAATAAAAAATACATATTGTATATACATGTATATAATAATAATATTTTGTAAATACCTAATTTTTATTTCAAAAAAAAATAAAAATCACTAAAAATTAATTTAAAAATAAACAAACATTTTTTATGTTTTAACTTAACTTTTTCGAAATTCGGCCATTTATTATTATTTATTTAATTTCCAAATAATTAATAAATGGCGCGCTCCCATTGGTCCACGGGGGATGTTGACCCCCGGTCAACTCTCCCCCGTGGACCCCCTCCTTGCGGATCCGAGCAACCGACCCGATGTCTCCCCTTTTTCCCCGCTCGATCCGATCACCAATCCCTCAAACCCCGGGCTCCAATCGTTCCCTGTGGATCCGAGACCTTCGCCCGCATCTTTGCCTAGGGGTCCGTGCTTCACCAAGCCGGACCCGTCACCTTCTTCTCGGACCTGCAAGACTATAAAGCTGAAGCTCCACCGCACAATTCACACCATCTTTGGCATTGCTTTTTCCACCCAGGACCTCCACCCGATTCCCTAGAGTGACAGCTAGCGATTGGTGTGTTGCAGAGAGGAGGAGGACCCCTCAGCCACTGATCCGGCGACCTCCTTGTCGCCGTGCACAGACGTGAGCAGTGCCCGAGACTCAGACCTCCGACGACCCTCGAGGCGACGACCAGAGCTTCTTCAGCCCATCCCCAGTCGAATCCCGCCATCAGGTAGACTCGATTCTTCCCATCTTTCTTGAATTTTCGATTACCCCCAAATCGACCATTCGCCATCGTTCATCGATTACTCCCATTCCGATCATCGTTCCGACCATCCGACTCGTCCATCATCTTCGCATACTCCTCTCCACCTGCTACGCCTTTCCATCCAAACCGGTTCGCCCAGGAACTGAGAGTCCACCCTCCTCCGCCGTCGCCTCGCTGGAGGGTGTCGCCACGACGCACCCATCCCCCCATTCCACCTCTAACCGGGTCGAGGCAGTTTGCCCTCGACCCAGGAAGCTTCCTAGGTTGTTTTGCAGGCCAAATGCAACGCATCTGAGGGTCGTCGAGTTCGATCCCAGGAGCTTCGAGCCTCCGACGTCGCCGGACCACTCTAGTGGTCTCCGGTCTCATCGGAGGATTCCAATCGCCGCGGAGCGCCGAGACGAAGGGATTCCACCTTACAGCTGCTCCAGAGGAGGTCCACACCACATGCACGGAGCCGGCGAAGCTCACCGATGAAGTGTTCTTCCAGAACCCTCCTCCACCGTCCGTTCATCCTCGGAGCTCCAGTTTCGATCAGACCCGTCTATTTGAGGAGCAGTCCATCACCGTCAGATCCAGCCGAGGGTTGATCCGGACCGCACGATCAGACGAAGGGGTGCCCTTTATCCAGCACCGTCCGATCAGCCACATGGCTACCCCTCAGCTGTCCGAGTTAATAAAGGGTAATTTACCCTTAGGCCCTTATTTTACTACATTTACTTTTTAGTCCTGTAAATATTTTGTCACGTTGTTTTTATTTTGTGAAAATTGCATCGAGGACCTTCATGTTTTCTATATTTTCTATCTAGTCCCTGTGAGTGAGGGCCACCTGCTTCGGCACGTGAGGACTTGGTGTTTTTGCAATATTTACCCTGTATTTCTTGCGTGTTAATGTTTGCATTTTTATAAATAGGAATTACATTTCAGTCCTTCCGTGCCTGGTTCACGTGAGTTGCGCGTGTTGTGTGGGATTTTTGCATGATTGGCCCCTAAGCTTCTTACACGTGTTATGCTTTGGCCCCTGGAAATAACTTTCCTTGCATTTAGGTCCATGTGAACTGTACCTCTTTGTTTGATTTAAATGAAATATCAAATCCAACCCAAATCGAGTGAAATTGGGAGACGTAGCTCCTGCCACTGTGTAAAAATTTCCCTAATTTTCGGGTACATTTTTTAGGCCTTTTAGTATTTTTAAAAATTCAAAAACCTTGGTTTTCCCTTCTGTCCAGTTTATAAAATCCTAAAAAATATTAAAACTTTTTTAAAAATTCTAAAAAAAATAATTTTTGTTTATTTTTGTTAATTGAACTTCTATGTGAATTGGCTATTTTTTGATTTATAAAAAGCTTAAAAATTAAAAACCCTTAAAAACTCATAAAAATAATAAAAAATTACAGAAAATCTAAAAAATCACAATTTCTTTCCCTGAATTTTCTTCATTGTTTCTATTTTTCATAAAAAATACCTTCAGGCTTTTACAGGACCATTTTATATTTTAAATTGGTCTTTGAAGCCTGGATGGACATCTTGCTTTTGTTTCTGTCTTCTTTTATTTTTAGAAAATTCCATAAAAATTATAAAAATCTCAAAAATTCACCAAAAATAGTAAAAAACATATAAAACATAAAAGTATTTTTGTTTGAATTTTTGGACCATTTTTGAGTATTAAAATAATTGGTTGAAGTTGCTTTTTTATCTTTTTATTACTTTCCTTCATTATTAAAAATCCAAAAAAATATAAAAAAATTCAAAACCACCAAAAATCATTGTTTTTGTTTTACTTGATTTTAGACTACTTAGCAGGCCGCGAGGCCAACTCGTGCTCCCAGAGTCCGACCCTGGGTGCTACACCAGGCTAATCTCATAGCCATGGCCACTATTTTTGATTTTCTTGTTTTATCTTGTTGATTGGTGGTCTGTTCCTTATTTTTCTTGATTGACTGATTGATTTCCGAGATTTGGGTCGCAATGACCCTAGTTCTATTTTATTCACCCGAGTCTTAGTAATTTTTCGATCAATCAACACCACAGAAAGAGTTCAAGGTCTTTTTACATGCGCGAGAGTCCAAACGGACAACACTGTAAATGAGTAATTAATTATAGAAATGTAAAATTTGCAGAAATTAAAATCCTAGACTCTACGCTCTCTCATGACTCGACTCGATCTTAATTTATTGCGGCTTTTTTGGAAGTCAGTGAAGTTGCTTCGGTTCCTAAAAGACCGCTCCACGTACGTTGAGTACCTTGCAAGAAAAATAAGAGAGAAAATGTAAGAGGGTGACCCAAAAACAAATCAAAAATAAAATAAGAGAAATGAATGCTGAAAATAAAATAAAAATAAATGCAGGAAAAAATGGAATTTACAATGAAAAATTTGGGGGTCAGACTACCCGAATACGGAAAACCGAACGAAAAGTTTTCAAAACATAAAACTAAGCTGTTTGCCTCCCCGGCAAGGGCACCATCTGACGGGTCCAAAATTCGTTGTGTTAAATGAATAAAATGTGTGTGTATTGTGTTTGAGCGTGCGTAAAAAATGATTTATCGTTTTGTTGTAGGCGGCAATCGGAATCAATCAAGAAAATAACCACAAATAATTATTCAATTTTTAATCTTGTGGTTTTATGTTTATTTTACTTGGGCAAGTCCCAAGGTTGAACACAAGGAGGCAAACAACCTATAATTATGTCTATCAAAATTCGTGTGTGGTTTTCGAGTCGGTCTCTTTTTTTGTAATTTTTAATGCAATAAAGGATGCAAAATGCAAATTCATCCTATTTTAGGGACTAAAATGTAAATTACGCGCATATGATGTCAGAAAAATATAAAACTTGACCACGATGCAAAATATGATGCAATGAATGCACTGTAGTTTTTTGGATTTTTTCGAAGTAATATGAATTTTTTATGAATTTTTAAATGCAAACAGAATGAATTTCAATATTTAATTATAATAAATATCAAACCTAATCATTTTCAGGGAACAAAATTATCTAAGATCTATCACTAGGTGATTGATCTCAGAAAAATCCTAAACCGCAAAAATACTAGTTTCAATACCTATTAAAAATCAAATACTAAAATATGCAAAATGATTTTTACAAGACAAAATATGCATGTAAATGTGGTTCTTTTTGGGCACAATGTCAAACACAATTAATTCTACAATATGTGATTTTTCGGGAATTTTTAGAGCAATAGTTAATCAAATATAAATTTCAGAGCAAGAAATGGGCAAATTATATATAGTTTTCCACAAAATAATTAATTATTAATCAACCATTGATCACATAAATATCCACAATATGTCAAAATGTAGAGAATTAATGAACTAACATCATGCTATTATTCTGAATAATAAAATAAAGTCATGTAGAGGTCTAAAGTTACTGGGGAACATAGGGGTGTTTATGCAAATAATAATAAATACAATAAATATAAAGAAATGCAGTGGGAAACCTAAGTTTAGATACCGATAGACAGAGGGAGTCTTTTGCAAAATTGCCAAATGGCCACGTGCGAGGCACGTGACCTCTAGCTAGCGGGGACTGATCAGCAATATGGAGGAAGATCGAGGGATCCAATGTAATTTACCCTGCGGTCATGTATGGAGCACGTGACCTGGGGGCTGACGCCAGATGACGTTCCCCCACTATGTGCCACACACGTGGGATGGGGGCCTCGGGCCTCACGCTCGGCCCAGCGGTGGAGAAGCGGAGGAGGCCTGACGTGGAAGGTGGAGGAGGCCCGGCATGACGGAGAGGCGAGCGTCTGGTGGAGGGCCGGCTGGCCTGCTTGCGGCGTTGGAGTCTAAGAAGCTTGGAATCACCGCCTCGTTGGCTGAGTAGACCAGTGGCGATGGTCGAAGCTTCGGCTGAAGCGGAAGCACTTGGAGGAGGTTGAAGTTTTCTTTGGAGAAGGTTGAAGATGGTGATGAATACTCATTCATCACTCTTTATTCTTATATTTTAGCTACAAAAACCTTTGCAAATGCATGTATATATTTGTAAATATAAATAATTACCAAAAGCATGCATGGTGTAAAAAGTAATAATTAGCATGTTTTTGTGCAAAAATAAAAGAATAAAGATCAAAAAGAAAAAGAGGGAAATATTTAGAATAAATATTGAGCAACCTAACCCAAGGGAGGGCTCAGCATGGGTCTGACCGCATAAAAGCCAAAGTAAGAGGGAGATAGGGGCTCATGTGTGTAAATATATTTGTAAATATAATAAAAGTATTTTCCTCCAAAAAAGAGACTAAAATGTGCTTGTAAATACTTGTATATATTTATAAATATAAAAACAAGATAAAAATAGAAAAATCATAAAGAAACTAAAATTAGATCACTTGTATATGCCTACCATGTACATATAACCACACTTATATTTATTTCACCTTATAAATAAATAAAATTAATTTTTATAAAATTTGTATATATTCTAATTTTTATGTTGTAAATAAATAAAATAAAAACCATTAAAACAAAAACAAAATAAAAAGAACAAAATTAAAAATCAAAAATAATATTGTAAATATACCATGTATATACATGAACATATGTATTTATTTTCCCTTGTATATAAATAATAAAAATAAAATAAAAATATCTTTTTATTCCTAATTTTATGATATAAATAAATAAAATATAAAATGGGAATAAAAGTGTATAAAAATAACTAATTAAAAATCAAAAATAAAAATCCTATAGTGTACATATACCTATATATAGCCATATTATGTAAATACCTTAATTTTATTTTGAAAAATTAATAAAAATCACAAAAAATAGAAAAAAATAAAATAAATATTTTTCATGTTTTTAGTTTTTATTAATTCGATTATTTACTATTTTAAAATAAATAAACAAATAAAATGAACTTGGCAGATTCTGATTGGTCCACGGGGGTTTGTTGACCCCGGTCAACTTCCCCCGCGGACCCTCTGCCCTTGCGGATCTGGTGGATGACCCAACTTCTCCATTTATTTCCTACCTGATCCGACCACCAATTACTTTAACCCCGGGCCCCGATTAATCCTTGCTCATCCCTGATTCTCGCCCGGGGTGGGTTTGATGGATCCGAGTTCTGAGATTCTCGCCCGACCTTCACCTTCCCGGATCCCTAGCCAAATAAAATCGCAGCTCCGGCGGCCTTTTCACTCATCTTTGGACCTCCTACTTGCTGCCAAGGAGCTCCTCCGGAGTGCCTGAGTGACAGCCGCGTTCTTTGGAGTGGAAGCGAGGCTCGAGTACCCCAAGAGACCACTGATCCAGTGGCTCTGCCGCCGTGCGTCGCCGCTGATGACACGAAAATCCGAGCGACTAAGGTAAAGGTACAAAAGTGGTCGTTGCGACCTTGGTCGCTCAGATGTGTCAATCAAGAAAAATGAACCACTCAATAAAGATAAAATCGATCAAAATACGAAGTAGCGGTCCTGCTATTGGATTAACCTGGTATAGCACCCAGGGTCGAACTCAAGGAGAACGGATTGGCCTTTCGGCCTACGAAGTAGTAAAAAGAAAGAAAATGAAACAAGAAAATATTTTTAGTGGTTTTGAATTTATTTTATATTTTTTTGGATTTTTAAGTGATTAAGAAATTAGGAAAAACAAAGAAAAGCACACTTCAACAATTTATTTAAAGCACTAAAAATCAACAAAAAATTCAAACCAAAATATTTTTATGTATTTTATATTTTTTAGTGTTTTTGATGAATTTTTGAGAATTTTCTGAGGTTTATTTAATTTTCTAAAAATCAAACAGTAGCTAAAAGAGATGGTACTGTCCAGCCGAGCCAAAAAGCCCTAGATAAAATATCTAAGAGCACCAATTTTACAAAGAAGACAAAATGAGGAAAATTTAGGCACCAATTTTATTGTTTTTGGATTTTTAATTTATTTACTAGAATTTTTATAGGTATTTGAGTGTTTTTAAGTTTTTAGTGATTTTCAGTAATGAAAAATAGCCAAAATTGGCTAGAAAATCAAACTAAGCAAGACAAACAGTGGGTAATTTTTATAGAATTTTTAGATGAGTTTTAATATTTTTTGTGATTTTTCAAGTTAGGCAGTAGCTAAAGTGAAGGTTTTTGATTTTTTTAAAAATATCAAATGAAATCAAAAATGACCTCAAAAATCCACAAAAATTCTACACCATGGCAGGAGCCATGTGTCCAATTTTCGTTGGATTTGGAGGTGTTTTGCTATTTTATTTAAAAATAGAAAAGGGCACTGTGCACAGGGACCAAAGTGCAAATACCCAATAGCCTGGGGGGTCTGGTGCAATTTTCCTAGCAAAACACGCGCCAAGCGCGTGCCTGGGGCACTCAGGGACCCAAATGTAATAAAAATAAGTCCCGAGGACTTATTGGTAACACGTACCAAAAGTCCAGGGGCTTATCTGCAAAACACCCAAAATATAACGCACATGCTCAAATAAATCACGCACAGGGGTATAAATGCAAATAAGTAAAAGATTTCATTCATTCAAGAACAACCAGAACTACAAGGGTCTCTATTGCAAATAAACCAAATAAACACGTGACGAAGCACGTGGCATACAATGTACAGGGGTATAAGAGCAAATAGAATAAAGTACGGGGTCCACTATGCAAATTACCCTAAAACTAAACAACTAAGTTCAACATTTACAGGTCTAAAACGAAATAAAAGACAAGGCAGGGCCTAAGGGTAAATTACCCTTTATTAAGCGGGGTGTTGGATGCGCGCCACGTGTAGGATCTGACGGCGTGGAAGCGGGGTGGCTCGTGATCCAGCGGCTGAGATCAGACCTCCTCTGATCGGACGATATCTGCAGCTCCACAAGCGAACGACCACGATGGAATCTGGAGCAGGGGATCTGATCAAACGGCGACGGAGGGTCTTGGAAGAACAGGTCCCCGGCGAAACTCGTCGGCCTCGTGCAAGCGCAGCTGACCTCCTGGGAGCACTCTGATGGTCGGAGAAGAAAGGTGGTGTGCTCCCGCGTCTGCCGGAATGCTCCGATGATCGAGTCGAGCTCCGAGGAGCTCGGGCGAGGTCGGCGGAGCTGGGCCTCCTGGATGGATGACGAAGGGCCTCAGATGGCCTTCGTTTCGACCTGCAAAGTGAACCAGAAGACTCACGGGTCGAGGGCAAACTGCCTCGACCCGGTTAGACGAGGCGAAGGTGGCTCTTGGGTCAGAACGGCGAACTCCGGTGAAGGTGGTGGACGGAGGAGCTCGGTTCCCAGCTCCTGTGCGAGCTGGGTTGAATGGAAACGTGGAGAAGGTGCGCGGGAGGAAGGCGAGGGCTATGGCAATGCCCGATGGTCGAGTAGTGGTCGAGAACGGGCGGAATCGACGAAATGCGGCGGCGAAGCGAATTGGACGAAAATGGAAATCAGCGAAAAGGATAGGCTATCGGAGCTACCTGGGTGGTCGGAGAGACTGGGGAGGAGCTGGGGAAGCTCCTGGTCGTCGCTCAAGGATCGTCTCCCTCCGAGGCTCGGAGCTCACGCTGGTGGCGGAGCTGCGGCGGCTGTGCTCGCCGGATCGATGGGTCCTCCTCCTCTCCTCGCTGCGACAGGTCGAGGCGCGAGCTGTCACTCTCGCGGTCTCTCTGGAGCTCACAGGTGAAGGAGGCGAATGGCCAAAGATGGAGCAATCGAGTGGCGGAGCTGCAGCTATATACGGCTAGGGGTCCGAGAAAGATGGGTCCGGGCAAGCTCTGGAGCGCGTGGATCCCGAGGATGCGGCTCCGGCGAGGATGTCGGATGTGAGGTGAAGGATTCGGACCCGGGGTTTGGTGAAATGGGTGTCGGATCAAGCGGGTAGAAAGGGGAGAAGTCGGGTCCTTCGCGCAGATCCGAGACGGGGTGGTCCTGGGGGGGGAGTTGACCGGGCGGTCAATACTCCCAGGACCCAATGGGAATGGGCCACGTGGCTGAATTTTGAAATGAAAATTAAGGGTAGCTAGGGCCCGATTCAACAAAAGCTTAAAACATGAAATATTTTTATTTTATTTTTTTCTATTTTTTAGTGATTTTTAATTAATTTTTGGAAATAAAAATAAGGTATATACATAGTATGTAATACATAGGTATATGTACACTATTAGGGTTTTTGATTTTTTTATTTTTAATTATTATTTTTATGCAATTTTATTCCTATTTTATATTTTATTTATTTATAGAATAAAATAAGGAATGAAAAGGTATTTTTATTTTATTTTTATTATTTATGTACATAGGAAAAATAAATATATATGTTCATTTATATACATGGTATATGTACAATGTATTTTTGTATTTTTAATTTTGCTATTTTTATTTTGTTTTGATTTTATTTGTTTTTATTTATTTATATTATAAAACATAGAATATTTACAAAAAGTTTGAAAATTAATTTTATTTATTTACAAGGTTAAATAAATACATAGAAGTGGTTTATGTACATGATGAAAGGGGTATTTTAATTCTTTTTGATTTTTAACTTTTTCTTTTGTTTTTATATTTAGAAATATGTACAAATATTTACAAGCATATTTTTGGTGAGGAAGATATTTTTATTTATTTACATAAATATTTCACATGAGCCCCTATCTCCCTCTACTTTAGCTTTTATGCGGTCAGGCCCATACTGAGCCCTCCCTTGGGTTAGGTTGCTCAATATTTATTCTAAATATTTCCCTCTTTTTCTTTTTAATCTTTATTCTTTTATTTTTGCACAAAAACATGCTAATTATAGGTTTTTACACAATGCATGCTTTTGGTAATTATTCCTATTTACACATATCTACATGTATTTGCAAAGGTTTTTGTAGCTAAAATATAAGAATAAAGAGTGATGAATGAGTATTCATCACCCCCCTATACTTAACTTTTCTAGTCCCTTAGCAAACACTTATTTGAAAAAGAAGTGAACGAGAAAAAAAAGAAAAAGAAAAAGAGGATGTACATGGATCAAGGTTGATTATTAAACTTGCCTTCATTAAATTGGGGCATGGAGCTCGATCAGATCTTTGGATTATTAATGTGTCGGAACCTTATTTAGACTTAAGCTTAAAACTCAACAGCCTCTAAGTTCCACTAATCTATAACCAAGACTCCTCAATGCTCCAGATCAGAACAAGTCATCAATCACAAACCCTGAAGACCATGAATCTTTTCTTGTCCTGTGAATGTGAGGTCTAAGCTCTCCACCTCAGAAATGGCAACTTGACAACCCTCCCCAACAAGGTAACTCTATGACCTCAGTCTGGCCACTCTTTCCTCGAGGAGCGGGGTATTCCCTTCTAAGTTCAAGTTCAACCGGCTCAAGAAGAGGGGGAAGAAGAGAATGGGTCAAGGCCAGTGTAGCCAAGTACCCTTGGGAGCTTGACCAGTGTAGCCAAGTCTCCCTGCTGCAAGCTACAACAGGTGGAACATGAAACCAAGCTTTGCTTATTGCACTCTACATACATACTCCGGTGGGATTATCATTTTCTATCAGACCCACCACTTTTTTGGAGTTATTTTCTTTTTGCACATTTTTTTTCAAGTGCATCTGTACAACATATACATGTGCAGCATATATACAAGGAGTTTTTCCTCTTGAGCCAGTAGACTATCCCTCTTTTGAAGCTTTATTGCAACCCACAACTCCCGTCGTTAGACCTCATGGCAACCAGACCAAGTTGAGACGCACTTCCTTCACTAAAAGAAGAAGAGAGGTTCCGCCTAGAAGTACTACCCTCATATGCTACCCCAAGTCAAGGAAGACTGCCTCCTCACCACCTCATCCGTGGAGAGCTCAGTGCATAGTGCTGGTGTCCAAGTAAAGCCATAATCTATATGAGTCATGTGTTGTTGTTAAGTGCTCTACTTAGGCTCATTGAGATGACATGTGATCATAGCCTAGTGGACTCAAAGAATTGAGTCACCATGGACCTGAAAAGCCTTAAACCTAAGCCCTATAAGGTTCCTCTTAGAAATTAGGTGGATTAAGATCTTAATCAAGCTCCATTTCTCAATTTGATTCCAGGCTAGTTTAAATGTCAACTATCATCCATAAAAACTATATACATATGTACAACAGATGCTTATTTACACAAATTTTTACAATCATGCAAAATTTTTGAAAAATGTTTTGAAATCATGAATGATGCATGAAGTGCAAGTTTTGCAAAAAGATATTTACACACATTTACACAAGATTTTTGCAAACTTTTGATTTTCAAAACATTTTGGAAAAATTTTGTACTACATACATAATTTTGATAAGAAAATATTTACACAAACTTTACACAAAAGATTTTTGAAATCATTTTTACAAAAATAATTTGTACACTAGCTATTTATGTGCAAATAAAAGAATGTTATGTACATGAAAAATTTTTAGTTTTTGTGGTTTTTAGCCATTTTATTTATTAACACACTCACACAAAGTACGAGTTATGGCTAAAGTATATATGAAATATATACACACCCCCCTATACTTAGCTCGAACGATGTCCTCAGAGTCAAGAGCGATGAAGAAGACGTAACTCGTGCTAGGTATCGGGAAGTGAAAAGAAGGGGTAAATACAAAGACGAAGAATGAAAAGTCAAGAGGGTCTCAGGTCTCCCCCCTATACTTAGGATTAAATAATCCTAAGTATAGCAGGCTGTATACTAAGGAAAAACCTGAGTGGAGAATGTACAGGGTCTACCCCCCCCCCCCCCCCATACTTAGAGTGAAATATCCCTAAGTATAGGCAGCAAAAACAGGGGTAGACAGAAACAAAAGAAATACCCAAAAAGGTCTCATATCCCCCCTATACTTAGGGTAAAGTACACCCTAAGTATAGCATAATCACAAGATGAAGAAAGGGATGTGGGACTAATGAATGTAGTGATATGGACATCTGGATCTATACAAGGCGGAAGATCAGTGAAACTCAGGCGTGAGATGCATTAGATGTGAGTCAAAGACCACATCTCACGCAAAGTGAATTGGGGCAAGATCAGCGACCCGCGGCTCATGATCTAGAAATGGCTTGAGCCGCTGGCCGTTCACTCTAAAGGTACTCTCAGAAGACAACTCAGATATGTCAATGCTACCGTTGTCGTGTACCTTTCTGGCCAAGTAGGGTCCCTTCCATTTGCTCTATAGCTTCCCTGGAAATAAACGTAGCCTCGCATCAAACAACCATACTCTCTGTCCAATCTCAAAATGCTTGTGGCTGATATGAGAATCATGCCACTCCTTCACTTTCTCCTTATAATGTAGGCTATTTGAGAATGTTGTATCTCTAAGCTCCTCCAGGGCTGCTAACTCTGCCCTCCTCTGGTCTCCCATACCATCTGGATCCATAAGAATATTTGTGACTGCCCAAAGTGACTTGTGCCTCAGCTCAACAGGTAAATGGCACGGCTTGCCATATACGAGGCGAAAGGGAGATGTGCCCAATGGAGTCTTGAAAGACGTCCTATATGCCCACAAGACCGAGTACAAAAGCTGTGACCAATCCTTTCGGTCAGGGCGGATGACTTTCTGCAGGATAGTCTTAATCTCCCTATTCGACACCTCGGCTAGACCATTCGTCTGTGGATGGTAAGGTGTAGCAACACGATGATCTATGCCGAACTCGCTAGCAAGTGCCTTCACCTGGTCGTTGATGAAGTGAGATCCCCCATCAGAAATCAGAACTCGTGGAACCCCGAACCGCGTGATGATATGTTTCCTTAGAAATCTGCAAATTGTCCTCGCATCAGCGGCTCGGGCGGGGATGACCTCCACCCAACGACTAACATAATCAACGGCCAACAGAATGTACTCGAATCCCTGACTTTTAGGGAATGGACCCATGAAATCGATGCCCCATGCGTCAAAAACCTCACAGAAGTGAATGGGCTGCATCGGCATCATATCACGTTGTCCACAAGTGCCCATCCTCTGACAGTCAGTACACCTCTTCACGAACTCATCAGAGTCCTTGAAGAGGGTAGGCCACCACAAGCCGGATTGGAGCACTTTCTGTGCCGTTCTCCTCCTAGAATGATGTCCTCCTGCCTCAAGCTTGTGGCAGTAAGTGAGGATGCTATGGTGTTCCTCCTGAGGAATACACTGACGCCAGACGCTATCCCCTCCTTCGTGGTAAAGGATGGGATCCTCCCAATGGTAGGATGTGGCCTTCGCAAGGAAGGTCTCAAGCCTCTGCCTGGGCCAATCTTGTGGAACTTTCCCAGCAACGAGAAAATTCACAATATCGGCATACCACGGGAGTGAGGCGATAGCAAGGATCGCTTCATCTGGGAAGGTATCTCGAATGGGATCAACCTGCTCAGACTCCTCAGGCTGCTCTAAACGGGAGAGATGATCCGCCACCACATTCTTGACTCCAGGCTTATCCTTGATCTCAATGTCGAACTCCTGGAGTAGAAGGATCCATCTAGTCAGTCTGGCCTTAGCATCCTTCTTTGCCATGAGGTACCTGATGGCGGTGTGATCTGTGTACAAAGTCACTCTAGATCCAATGATATACGATCGAAACTTATCTAAGGCAAACACTACGGCTAGCATCTCCTTCTCTGTAACTGTGTAATTCCGCTGGGCGGAATCCAATGTGCGGCTAGCGTAGTGAATGGAAAATGGAACTCCATCCCTCCTCTGTCCCAGCACTGCCCCTACGGTAAAATCGGAGGCGTCCGTCATGATCTCGAATGGGAGAGACCAATCAGGCGGCTGGAGGACAGGAGCCTCAATCACACACTGCTGGAGAGTCGCAAAGGACGAAAGACACTTGTCATCGACAAGGAACTCGGTGTCTTTCGTCAAGAGGTCAGTCAACGGCCAGGCAATCCTGCAGAAATCCTGAATAAATCTCCTATAAAATCCAACGTGCCCCAGGAATGACCGTAGCTGCCTCAAATTGGACGGCGGTGCGAGTTTTCTAATGACGTCAACCTTGGCCGGATCCACCTCCATGCCCCTGTTGGAGATGATGTGGCCAAGCACCGTCCCTTGAGTCACCATGAAGTGACTCTTCTCCCAAGATAGAACCAAATGGAACTCAATACATCGCTGGAGTACTCGATCTAGGCAATCAAGACAGGAATCGAATCCGTCGCCGTAGACCGAGAAATCGTCCATGAAGACCTCCAAACACTCCCCTACCATGTCCGAAAAGATCGACAGCATGCACCTCTGAAAAGTCGCAGGGGCATTGCATAGCCCGAATGGCATGCGTCGAAAGGCATATGTACCAAAGGGACAGGTAAAGGTGGTCTTCTCTTGATCCTCAAGAGCGATGGCCACCTGGTTGTAGCCCGAAATACCCATCCAGGAAGCAATAGTGGCTCTTCCCTGCCAGTCTCTCAATGATCTGCTCAATAAAAGGCAGGGGGAAATGATCCTTCTTGGTGGCCTGGTTGAGTCTCCTGTAGTCAACACAGACCCTCCAAGAGGTGGGTACTCGTGTAGCAATCTCCTCTCCCGACTCACTGATCCCAATCGTGATGCCCGTGTTCTTGGGCACCACATGCAAGGGGCTGACCCACTTGGAGTCGGAAATGGGATAAATAAAATCTGCACTCCACCATTTAGATATTTCCTTCATCACGACCTCTCTCAGGTTGGGGTTCAGCCGCCGCTGGTACTCACGCGACGGCTTCGCCCCCTCCTCGAGATAGATATGGTGGGAGCACACCGATGGACTAATCCCATGGAGATCTGCTACGCTCCATCCGATTGCCTTGCGGTTCTTTTCAAGAACCCCCGTTAAACGGGATTCTTGCTCTCCAGTCAGATCGGCGGAGATGATGACTGGGTACATCTCAGGCTCGCCCGCAAGGAATCGATACTTCAACGAAGTAGGGAGCGGCTTCAACTCTGGACAGCTGGGCGCTGGCAAATCTGGCTGCGGAAGGAAATGTGTCAATGCTGGTAAGTCTGCCAAATCTGCCTGGGAGAAAGAAAGCGAACTCTCGCAAACTGAATCTGGAGAAGGCTGCTCAACTGTGCTGTCTCTAATCTGCTCTGCCTCTACCTCCTCCTCATCTATAGGCTCAGGTGGACTCAAGTCTGGCATCTGATCATCACAATCTGCCCAATCAGACTCTGAATCCGAGGGATCTGTATCAAACGCGGTGGCATCAGTACCACCGTCACTGAAAATCGTGTCGCGATCAAGGACCGACTCTGCTGCCTCTGTGGTATCCTGAACCAGGGCTGTGCTCTCCAGACTCTCCTCTGCTATCATCTCGGCATCAGCTGTGTCTGAAAATGAGAGGATGGCCTGTGCTGCAGGATCTGCCCATGCTGCCTCATCATCTGTGATCACAAAATCACAGTCCTGGTGGATGTCTGGCTCTGCGTCTGTCAGCTACTCTGAATCCGTGCTAGCCTCTGAGCGTGCTCTCTCTGGATCTGTAGTCCTCGACCATCTCTATTTGTACACTTTCGCCCTCGACGCGAAAGTATACCTTCCCGCTATCATGATCAGTCACCGCCTTAGCTGTGGCCAATAACGGACGACCGAGGATGATGGGGGTATCGGTCACTGAATCAGGGATCTCCATGTCCAACACTACGAAGTCCACCGGGAATTTTAGGCCCTGAATCGTGACGATAACGTCTCGCAACAACCCCTTCGGCCTCTTGACAGATCGATCAGCGAACTGAAGGACTGTCCTGCTCTGTCGAAGAGTGCCCAACTCCAAGCGGTCGAGAAGGGCTGCCGGAAGTAGGTTGATCGACGATCCGCTATCTAGTAGAGTCCGGTCGAACCTCTGCTCACTAATCTGGCATCTGACATACGGAGCTCCTGAATCTGGCCTCTTGGCTGGCAGACAGTTCTGGATCGCGAAACATGTGGCTTTCGTCAGCACATGAATCTCTGAAGTGTGGTTCCTCCTCCTCCTCCTGACTGTGGTCCTGTCTCTCAAAGATCGCTGAAGAAGGGGGATGTGCTGCAAAGCCTCCTGGAGGGTCAGCTGGATGTGAAATCTGTCGATCATGCTCTGGCTGAATTCCTCCTGCTCTCTCTTTTTTGGATCTTTTTCTTTTTTCTTCCCCTTCCCCATCTGAAGGGCTCTAGGGAAGGGGATCTGATGAATACCCATTCATCACTCTTTATTCTTATATTTTAGCTACAAAAACCTTTGCAAATGCATGTAGATATGTGTAAATAGGAATAATTACCAAAAGCATGCATTGTGTAAAAACCTATAATTAGCATGTTTTTGTGCAAAAATAAAAGAATAAAGATTAAAAAGAAAAAGAGGGAAATATTTAGAATAAATATTGAGCAACCTAACCCAAGGGAGGGCTCAGCATGGGCCTGACCGCATAAAAGCCAAGTAGAGGGAGATAGGGGCTCATGTGTATATATTTATGTAAATAAAATAAAAATGTTTTCCTCACCAAAAATACACTTGTAAATACTTGTATATATATATTTATTAATATAAAAACAAAAGAAAAATTAAAAATCAAAAATACAAAAATACATTGTACATATACCTTGTATATAGTTGTACATAACTATTTATTTTACCTATGCAAATAAATAATAAAAATCAGATAAAAACATCCTTTTATTCCTTATTTTATACTATAAATAAATAAAATATAAAATGGGAATAAAATTGTACAAAAATAATAATTAAAAAATCAAAAATCAAAAGCCTACATATTGTATATATACCTATATATAGCTATATAATGTAAATACCTTATTTTTATTTCCAAAAATTAATTAAAAATCACCAAAAATAGAAAAAAAATAAAATAAAAATAGTTTGTGTTTTGAGTTTTTACAAAATCGGGCCATAACTACCTTAATTTTGAGCTTTAAAATCCTGCCACGTGGCCTGACCCCATTGGGTCCTGGGGATGTTGACCGCCCGGTCAACTGGCCCCCCCAGGACCACTTCTCACGGACTCGAGCATCGAACCCATCTTCTCAGATTTATACCCGCTCGACCCGATCACCAATCCACCAAGCCCCGGGTCCGAATCGTTCCCCTTGCATTCGGCATCCTCGCCGGAGCCGCTCCCTCGGGATCCGCGCGCTCCTGAGCTTGCCCGGACCCCCTCTTCTCGGACCCCTAGCCATATAAAGCTGGAGCTCAGCCGCCTTCCTGCGCCATCTTTGGCCATTTGCTTCATTCTCCAGTGAGCTCCAGAGAGAGAGAGAGGTGACAGCTCGCGCCTCGACCTGTTGCAGCGAGGAGAGGAGGTGAAAACCATCGATCCGACGACACACCCGCCGTAGCTCCGCCACCTGGGCGAGCTTCGAGCCTCGGGCAGAGACATCCCTTGAGGCGACGACCGGGAGCTTCCTCAGCTCCGCCATAGTCTATTCCCTTCACCCAGGTAACCTCTTAGCTTCAGCCATTTCGTCTGATTTCTATTTTCGCCCAATCTTCGCCGTCATCGTATTTCTTCGATTCCTCCCGATTCCGACCACTATCCGATCATCGGGCATAGCCATAGCCCTCGCCTTCCTTCCGCGCATCTTCTCCACGTTCCCATCCAACCCAGCTCGCACAGGAGCTGGGAGTCGAGCTTCACCGTCCGCCCTTCGCCGGAGCTCGTCCGTTCCGACCCACCGGCTCACAGTCACCCCGCCTAACTGGGTCGAGGCACTTTGCCCTCGACCCGCGATTCTGCTGGAGTGTTTTGCAGGGTCATCCGAGTCCATCTGAGGGCTCGGACCGTTTGGACCAGCAGCTGGGTCTCCGCCGACCTCGCCTGAGCTCCTCGAAGCTCCGTCGAGCCATCGGAGGCCACTTGTCGACGCGGGAGCCTACAGAGCTTCTTCTCCGATCTTCAGAGGCCCGCGCGGAGGCTGGGAGCGCGCACAGCAGGCCGGCGAAGGTCGCCAGCCATCAGTTCTTCCACGACCTCCAGACACCGTCAGATCGACCTCGATGCTCCAGATCACATCCTGACCATTCATTCACGGAGCTGCAGCTGGCGTCCGATCAGTGAGGACTGATCCCAGCCGTCGATCCAGAGAGCGTAGCAGCAACGCACCGCCACCGCCAGATCTTCCACGTGGCTACGCCGTCACCGTTCGATCATCGCGAGTAGCTGAGAGTTGGAGCGCCAACAGTCCTTCACCGTCCGATGCACCACGTGGCGCTTATCCAGCCGCTCGAGTAATAAAGGGTAATTTGCCCTTAGGTCCTGCCTTGTCCTTTATTTCATTTTAGTCCTGTAAATATTTTAGTCAGTTGTTTAGTTTTAGGGTAATTTGCATGTTGGACCTCGTGCTTTAGATATTTGCATTTATACCCCTGCCTGTGTGAGCCACGTGCTTCGTCACGTGTTGTTTTGGTATATTTGCAGTTGATGCCCTTGTAGTTCTGGATGTTTATGAATGAATGAAATCTTTTTGATATTTGCATTTATGCCCCTGTGAATGGTTAAATTCCGCATGTGCGTTTATTTTTGGGTAAATTGCAACTAAGGCCCCTAGACTTTTGGTACGGGTTACCAATAGGTCCTTGGGACTTATTTTTATTACATATAGGTCCCTGAGTGCCCCAGGCACGCGCTTGGCGCGTGATTTGCTGGGTATTTTGCACCTGGACCCCCAGAACTTTGGGTATTTGCATTTCGGTCCCTATGCACAATACCCTTTTGTTATTTTTGAATAAAATATCAAATCACCTCCAAATCCAATGAGATTTTGACACATGGCTCCTGCCATGGTGTAGGATTTTCAAGGATTTTTGAGGACATTTTTGATTTCGTTTGTTATTTTAAAAATTCAAAAACCATCATTTTTGTTACTGTCTAGATTGAAAATTCACAAAAAATATAAAAACACCTCTAAAATTCTACAAAAATTAGGTACTGTTTATTTTAGTTTGTGTTATTTTCTAGCCAATTTTGGCTATTTTTCATTGCTTAAAAATTTTAAAACTTAAAAACCCCAAAAATCCATAAAAATTCTAATAAATACATTAAAAATCCAAAAACAATAAATCTGGTACCTAAATTTTCCTTATTTCATTTATTTTTAATAGGAAAATTACCTCCAGGCCTTTTTGAGGTCCTTAGGTATTTTATCTAGGGACTTTAGGCTTGGCTGGACAGTACCTCTTGTTTTCGTTACTGTTTGATTTTTAGAAATTAAAATAAATATCAGAAAAATTCCAAAAATTCACCAAAAATATAAAAAATTATAAAAACATAAAAAAATTTTTGTTTTTATTTTTGGTTGATTTTTGATGCATTAATAAATTGTTGAAGTGTGCTTGTTTTTGTTTTTCTTATTTTTCTTTATATACTAAAAATCCAAAAAAATATAAAAATAATTAAAAACCACTAAAAAAATTATTTTGTCTTTTATTTTAGTTATTTTTACTACTTCGTAGGCCTTCGGCCAATCCGTGCTCCTCGAGTTCGACCCTGGGTGCTATACCAGGTTAAACATATAGCAGGACCGCTTCTTCGTGCTTAATTGATTTTATTTGTTTCGAGTGGTTCATTTTTCTTGTTGACCCGAGTCTGAGTGATTGAGGTCTCAACGACCTTTTAGACACCTTTGCCTTGGTCATTCGGACGGTCATCAGAATGGCGCCGTTGCCGGGGAGCATGGCTTAGTAGTTGATTTTCTTTTAGTTTTTATTTTCGCGGCTTTTCGCGGCTCTTCCAGAGCTCGCGGCTTTTCGCGGCTTTTGTTCATATTTTCTTTTTGCTTTATTTTGCTTTATTTTCTTTTTCTTTTATTTTTGTTTTTGTTTTCTTTTGTGTGTTTATTTTATTTTCGCATTTTTGCACATATACCCTTATTTTTCATTTCCTTTTATTTTTCTTTTATTATTATTATTTGATTATTGGTTCTGACCACTTTGTTGTCTCTTGCGAGGGCCCGAGGACCGAGGCGGCTGATTTCGAGAGGCCGGCGCAACCGCGGGATTCGGAGGCGGCTCCTTTCTTCGCGGAGCCGTAGGAGAGAGTGAGAGAGAGTTGAGTGGGTGAGGATTAGGGTAGAATTTCATTTCATTTCATTATTACTGTAATAATACAGGACCTTCTCAGACACTTGGACTCTTCTACCGTAGCGGGTCTGTTTCGCCGAGCACCGGTGTGCTCGGGGGACCCTTAGGACCTTCGCGGTTTTTCGCGGCTTTCTTTTTATTTTATTTCTGCCTATTCCGGTTTTTCGCGGTTTTTGCTCGAGCCCCTAGACTTAGGAATTTCTGGTGACTGTGTCGTACTTAGTAGGATCCACACACCTAATTGCTTATCTGTTCCTATAGATCGTTAATTGGACCTACTTAAAAATCATTAATAAAAATAACCGATTCACTTACCTTCGTAGCCTACGTGCCGCAGCCCGTCCTGTAAAGCGCTTACTCCTACCCCCGATTTGTCGGACAGAGGAGGGACGGGCCAAGACCGGACTCTTTGGCTTGGAGGTCGGTGACCGGTTAGACGGTTCATCGCTAGAATTGCTCATCTAGGACTCGGCTTTACCGCTGCATCATTTAGGTTAGTTTCTTTTCAGTCTTTAAATTCTGCGTGGATCATCTTGCAGGTAGAGTGCTGGAGACAGGTACGCATTTCTTACTCAGCATGCATCATTGATTTATCACGCATCGGCTTTTTCGTCTTCTCCCCCCTGTTTTGGACTTAATAATCAGGAGAACCGAAAAATTCGTTAGGCCATTTATTTGCTTTGAAAAATACTAAAAAAGTGAAACCATAAAATTGGGACTGGCTAATACTATTGATCTTAAAATCCGCTCACCCCAAAAACTTTGTCTTGGGGAGAGCAACCCCCTCATTGTATGGTTTGGATGCGCGAGAGAGTGACTCGCACCCTAGGTAGAGCCCCCCGGTGCTAGTCCCGACTGATTACCGACTTTTCCGTGCGGGCCAGTCGGTTGGGTTAGCATCGGATATCCTAACAGGTCACGTAAGCGCTCTGATATTTTGTGTGTTCACCAAATAAAATTGATAAGATAAATTGACCGAACTTTCACGGTCTTCAGCTCGCGTTGCGTTGGTGAACCGGGGGTTTGTTTGTGATCATAGTTGCTCCAGATCTCATCCGCCTTACTCGCCAGATCAAGATGATGGGTAGACGGTCTCTTAGGCAGCCTCTGACTGCACCGCTTTTGGGCACGTCTACCTCATCATCTAGGTTGGCTCGAGAGAGCCCAGACCCGCTCTCCGAGCCCGAGTACGATTCCACCCTGTTCCCCCTCGACCCCCTTTCTGTTCTACCTGAGAGACACGAGCCCGAGGAGAGACTGATTGATTTGACAGCACCTGAGTTGGGCTCGTTTGATTTTGCAGACGTCGCTATGGCCGGAGCCGGCAGTTCAGATGATCACTCCCGTCAGCCCGAGCACTTTGTACTTGACCAGGGAGCGATCAACTCCACCCTGATCGCATTACTTGAGACAGTCCAGCAGCAGTTACGCGATCAGGGGGCATTTATGATAGAGATGAGGTGAGAGTTGGAGAGGCTCAGAGCAGAGCGAGACCAGCAGAGCGAGCCTGAGGAGATACCTGATGCAGAGGCACGAGCCGCAGCAGCCGCAGCCACAGCAGCAGCCGCAGCCGCCGCAGCGGGAGGCGCTGCGGCAGGAGGACCACCACGACCGATGCGGGGATTTACACAATCCCGGATCTACTCTGATGCATCACTGGGTAGTGGTGCCGGCGATCGTGGGGGACTTCAAGTTCCCCCCGAACACCTTGTAGATGCTACCCCACTTCCACGGACTCGCCACTGAGGAGCCCCACCTCCACCTCCAGGAGTTCCTGATGATCTGCAGCACTGTCCACGATCGCCATGTGGACCAGGACACGATCCGGATGATAGCCTTCCCGTTTTCACTAGCAGATAGAGCAGCCACCTGGCTGAAGCATCTTGGGAGGTTTGTCTATACCTGGGAGCAGCTCCGCACCGAGTACTTGAACAAGTACTATCCACTCGGGCGGACGAATGCAGCGAGGGCCCTGATCAGCAACTTCTCCATGTTCCCCAACGAGCAGTTTCACGAGGCATGGGAGAGGTTTCGAGAGCTCCTAGACCGATGCCCGCACCACGACATCTCCAAGCCAAACCTTGTGCAGAGCTTCTTTAGCGGGTTGACACCAGAGCTTCAGGGCCTGGTGAATGCTTCTTGCGGCGGGTCCTATTTTGCCAAGGACCACGACCAGGTCTGGGCCATCTTTGAGGAGATGGCTGAGAACTATATGGTGATGTCTCAGACCAGGTTGTATACTTAGAGACCCCAGCCACAGCAGCCAGGACCCGTGCAGTACCAGCGGATAGCACGGGTCGATGCAGGTCCATCCAGTTCGTCCGCAGTCGCAGCAGCACAGGCAGAGTCGACAGCTGCGGACATGGGCATTATCAGCGAGAAGTTGGACCGCATGGAGCTGATTGAGAAGAAGCAATGCCAGAGCATCACTCAGATGGAACAGATGGCACAGGTTCTGAGCGACATGAAGACACAGCTCATGTGTCTCCAGGAGGCACAGACGGCTTCTCAGCCCTGTCTTCAGTCGCGAGGCGACTCCGGCAGCAGCAGCAGCTCGTCCCAGCACTCCAGCACCCCTGTGCAGCCTAGCCAGGTTCACCTTGTACAGGCGGAGCTGTACCAGCAGCCGCAGCCCACCTACCAGTCCCCACCATCTCCAGAGATGCAGATGGTGGTCTACCAGCCGGACCAGCCTCTGGCAGTACTCCCACCAGCCCCCTACGATGCCGAGCCATTGATGGATGTCAACGGGATTTGGTATGACCGCCCCCAGCCTGGGATCCGACGAGACCATCCCGGATTCAGGTGGGGGAGTGGTGGTGCCCAGCCCCAGCAGCAGCCGTCAGGTCAGGGAGGGCAGTACTCCCAGTAGAGAGATCACCAGCAGTCGCAGCAGCAGCCCCCAGCATACCAGCAGCACCAGCCATCATCCTTCGTTACTCGTCCCTATCAGCAGCAGGGACAGTCGTGGAGACGTGAGCAGCAGGCTCACCCAGTTCAGCAGCAGCACCCTTCCTCATACCCCTCTTACCACCAGCAGCAGTACCAGCAGCCTCACCCCCAAAGAGGCTACCCGTCGGGCTCCCACGAGAGCCCCGCTTTGGATGACATCGCCCGCCTCCTCACGGACCAGCAGGGCACATTCAGACGGGAGATGGACGAGTTCCGCCAGGAGATGCGGGACTTGGTGAGAGGGAAGGCCGCCATTCCAGCCCAGATTGAGCCGAACCCGAATAACCTCAAGAGGAAATCTGAGCAGGTAGTACACACTGAGTTTGCCACTCCTAGTGACCCATTTGTTGATACATCTTCGGATCTATTTGATGCTGATTTTGTCACACTTAGGAGCGGTAGGACCCCAACAGGCGGCGGCGCCTCATCTGAGCTTCACCACGAGGACACTTCAGAGGCGCCACATGAGGAGGAGGAGAGCGGTACTGAGGCCGCTCCCGATGATGACGGTGGCACTGAGGCCACCAAGGATGTTGATCCCACCGGCGGTACTGAGGCCGCCGCTTCACCAGATCGAGGAGGTGGTACTGACGCCACCAGGATAGCCGAGCCAGCCCACAGTACTGAGGCCGCGAGACGTCTACCAGCAGCAGCAGCAGAGCCAACCCACGGTGGTACTGAGGCCACCAGTGTTTGTCATGATAGAGATGTTGTCTTTCCTTCAGTTCATGTACCTCAGAATACTGTTGTGAATAAAGGAAAAGGTTTAGTTTCTTATGGTCCCACTGTGGTGCATGATGTATGTGTGGATCCGGTCATCGAACCGTCTAGGCCTTTTCCTAGTCCTTCATCTGCGAAGGACCCTGTGATCCCCTTCCCTAGAGCCCTTCAGATGGGGAAGGGGAAGAAAAAAGAAAAAGATCCAAAAAAGAGAGAGCTTGAGGAGTTCAGCCAGAGCATGATCGATCGATTCCACATCCAGCTGACCCTCCAGGAGGCTTTGCAGCACATCCCCCTGCTCCAGCGTTCTTTGAGAGACAGGACTACAGTCAGGAGGAGGAGGAACCACACTTCAGAGATACATGTGCTGACGAAAGCCACGTGTTTTGCGATCCAGAACCGCCTGCCAGCCAAGAGGCCAGATTCAGGGGCCCCGTATGTCAGATGCCAGATTAGTGAGCAGAGGTTCGGCCGTACTCTTCTAGATAGCGGATCATCGATCAACCTTCTTCCGGCAGCCCTTCTCGACCGCTTCGAGTTGGGCACTCTTCGACAGAGCAGGACAGTCCTTCAGTTCGCTGATCGATCTGTCAAGAGGCCGAAGGGGTTATTACGAGATGTTATCGTCACGATTCAGGGCCTGAAATTCCCCGTGGACTTCGTAGTGTTGGACATGGAGATCCCTGAGTCAGCGGCCGATACCCCCATCATCCTTGGTCGTCCGTTCTTGGCCACAGCCAAGGCGGTGACCGATCATGATAGCGGGAAGGTGTACTTTCGCGTCGAGGGCGAGAGTATACAAATAGAGACGGTCGAGGACTATAGAGATAGAGAGAGATCCTGCTCAGAGGCCAGTACCGATTCAGAGCAGCTGACAGACGCAGAGCCAGACATCCACCAGGACTGTGATTTTGTGATCACAGATGATGAGGCAGCTTGGGCAGATCCTGCAGCACAGACCATCCTCTCATATTCAGATACAGCTGATGTCGAGATGATAGCAGAGGAGAGTCTGGAGAGCACAGCCTTGGTTCAGGATACCATAGAGGCAGCAGAGCCGGTCCTTGATCGCGACACGATTTTCAGTGATGGTGGTGCTGAGGCCACCTTGCTTTACGGTGGTACTGATGCCACCGCGGTTGATACAGATCCCTCGGATTCAGAGTCTGATTGGGCCGATTGTGATGACCAGATGCCAGACCTGATTCCACCTGAGCCTACAGATGAGGAGGAGGCAGATGCAGAGCAGACCAGAGACAGTGCAGTTGAGCAGCCTTCCCCCGATCCAGTTTGTGAGAGTACGCTTTCACTTTCCCAGGCAGATTTGGCAGACTTAGCAGCTTTCACTCAGTTTCTTCCACAGCCAGATTTGCCAGCACCCAGCATTCCAGAGCTGAAGCCGCTCCCTACTTCGCTGAAGTATCGATTCCTTGCAGGCGAGCCAGAGATGTACCCAGTCATCATCTCCGCCGAGTTGACTGGAGAGCAAGAATCCCGTTTGATGGGGGTTCTTGAAAAGAACCGCAAGGCGATCGGATGGAGCGTAGCAGATCTCCATGGGATTAGTCCATCAGTGTGCTCCCACCATATCTATCTCGAGGAGGGGGCGAAGCCGTCGCGTGAGTTCCAGCGGCGACTGAACCCCAACCTGAGAGAGGTCGTGATGAAGGAAATATTAAAATGGTGGAGTGCAGATTTTATTTATCCCATTTCCGACTCCAAGTGGGTCAGCCCCCTGCATGTGGTGCCCAAGAAGACGGGCATCACGACTGTGATCAGTGAGTCGGGAGAGGAGATCGCTACACGAGTACCTACCTCTTGGAGGGTCTGTGTTGACTACAGGAGACTCAACCAGGCCACCAAGAAGGACCATTTCCCCCTGCCTTTTATTGACCAGATCATTGAGAGACTGGCAGGGAAGAGCCATTATTGCTTCCTGGATGGGTACTCGGGCTACAACCAAGTGGCCATCGCTCCTGAAGATCAGGAGAAGACCACCTTTACCTGTCCCTTCGGCACATATGCTTTTCGACGCATGCCATTTGGGCTATGCAATGCCCCTGCGACTTTTCAGAGGTGCATGCTGTCGATCTTCTCGGACATGGTAGGGGAGTGTTTGGAGGTCTTCATGTACGATTTCTCGGTCTACGGCGACGGATTCGATTCTTGTCTTGACTGCCTAGACCGAGTACTCCAGCGATGTATTGAGTTTCATTTGGTTTTATCTTGGGAGAAGAGTCACTTCATGGTGACTCAAGGGACGGTGCTTGGCCATATCATCTCCAACAGGGGCATGGAGGTGGATCCGGCCAAGGTTGATGTCATTAGGAAACTCGCACCGCCGTCCAATCTGAGGCAGCTACGGTCATTCCTAGGGCACGTTGGATTTTATAGGAGATTTATTCAGGATTTCAGCAGGATTGCCCGACCGTTGACTGACCTCTTGACGAAAGACACCGAGTTCCTTGTCGATGACAAGTGTCTTTCGTCGTTCGAGACTCTCCAGCAGTGTGTTATTGAGGCTCCTGTCCTCCAGCCGCCTGATTGGTCTCTCCCATTCGAGATCATGACGGATGCCTCCGATTTTGCCGTAGGGGCAGTGCTGGGATAGAGGAGGGATGGAGTTCCATTTGCCATACACTATGCTAGCCGCACATTGGATTCCGCCCAGCGGAATTACACGGTCACAGAGAAGGAGATGCTAGCCGTAGTGTTTGCCCTAGATAAGTTCAGATCGTATATCATTGGATCTAGAGTGACCTTGTTTACAGATCACACCGCCATCAGGTACCTCATGGCAAAGAAGGATGCCAAGGCCAGACTGACTAGATGGATCCTTCTACTCCAGGAGTTCGATATTGAGATTAAGGATAAGCCTGGAGTCAACAATGTGGTGGCGGATCATCTCTCCCGACTAGAGCAGCCTGAGGATTCTGAGCAGATTGACCCTATTAGAGATACCTTCCCAGATGAGGCGATCCTTGCTATCGCCTCACTCCCATGGTACGCCGATATTGTGAACTTTCTCGTTGCTGAGAAAGTTCCACAAGATTGGCCCAGGCAGAGGCTTGAGACCTTCCTTGCGAAGGCCAAGTCTTACCATTGGGAGGATCCCATCCTTTACCACGAAGGAGGGGATAGCGTCTGGCGTCGGTGTATTCCTCAGGAGGAACACCATAGCGTCCTCACTTACTGCCACAAGCTTGAGGTAGGAGGACATCATTCTGGGAGGAGAACGGCACAGAAAGTGCTCCAATCCGGCTTGTGGTGGCCTACCCTCTTCAAGGACTCTGATGAGTTCGTGAAGAGGTGTACTGACTGTCAGAGGATGGGCACTTGTGGACAGCGTGATATGATGCCAATGCAGCCCATTCACTTCTGTGAGGTTTTTGACGCATGGGGCATCAACTTTATGGGTCCATTCCCTAAGAGTCAGGGATTTGAGTACATTCTGTTGGCCGTTGATTATGTGAGTCGTTGGGTGGAGGCTATCCCCGCCCGAGCCGCTGATGCGAGGACAGTTTGCAGATTTTTGAGGAAGCATATCATCACGCGGTTCGAGGTTCCACGAGTTCTGATTTCTGATGGGGGATCTCACTTCATCAATGACCAGGTGAAGGCACTTGCTAGCGAGTTCGGCATAGACCATCGTGTTGCTACACCTTACCATCCACAGACGAATGGTCTAGCCGAAGTGTCGAATAGGGAGATCAAGACTATTCTACAGAAAGTCGTCCGCCCTGACCGAAAGGATTGGTCACAGCTTTTGGACTCGGTCTTGTGGGCATATAGGACGTCTTTCAAGACACCTTTGGGCACATCTCCCTTTCGCCTCGTATATGGCAAGCCATGCCATTTACCTGTTGAGCTGAGGCACAAGTCACTTTGGGCAGTTACAGATATTTTGATGGATCCAGATGGTATGGGAGACCAGAGGAAGGCAGAGTTAGCTGCCCTGGAGGAGCTTAGAGATGCAGCTTTCTCAAGCAGCCTACATTATAAGGAGAAAGTCAAGGAGTGGCATGATTCTCATATCAGCCACAAGCATTTTGAGATTGGACAGAGAGTATGGCTGTTTGATGCAAGGCTACGATTATTTCCAGGGAAGCTTCAGAGCAAATGGAAGGGACCTTATCTGGTTAGAAAGGTACACGAAAACGGTAGCATAGATATATCCGAGTTGTCTTCTGAGAGTACCTTTCGAGTGAACGGCCAGCAGCTCAAACCATTTCTAGATCATGAGCCGCGGGTCGTTGATCTTGCCCCTATTCATTTTGCGTGAGATGTGGTCTTTGACTCACATCTAATGCATCTCACGCCTGACTCCATATCACTACATTCTTTAGTCCCACATCCCTTTCTTCATCTTGTGATTATGCTATACTTAGGGTGCACTTTACCCTAAGTATAGGGGGGATGTCAGACCTTTCGGGTATTTCTTTTGTTTCTGTCTACCCCTGTTTTTGCTGCCTATACTTAGGGATTTTCCACCCTAAGTATAGGGGGGGTAGACCCTGTACATTCTGCACTCAGGTTTTCCCTTAGTATACAGCCTGCTATACTTAGGACTACTTGATCCTAAGTATAGGAGGGAGACCTGAGTCCCTCTTGACTTTTCATTTCTTTTTGTATAGCCTTTCTTTTCACTTTCCTATACCTAGCACGAGTTATGTCTTCTCCATCGCTCTTGACTCTGAGGACATCGTTCGAGCTAAGTATAGGGGGTGTGTATATATTTCATATATACTTTAGCCATAACTCGTACTTTGTGTGAGTGTGTTAATAAATAAAATGGCTAAAAACCACAAAAATTAAAAATTTTCATGTACATAATCTTCTTTTATTTGCACATACATAGCTAGTGTACAAACTATTTTTGTAAAAATGATTTCAAAAATCTTTTGTGTAAAACTTGTGTAAATATTTTTGTATCAAAATTATGTATATAGTACAAAATTTTTCCAAAATGTTTTGAAAATCAAAAGTTTGCAAAAATCTTGTGTAAATGTGTGTAAATATCTTTTTGCAAAACTTGCACTTCATGCATCATTCATTCATGATTTCAAAACATTTTTCAAAAATTTTGCATGATTGAAAAAATTTGTGTAAATAAGCAACTTTTTGTACATATGTATATAGTTTTTCTGGATGATAGTTGACATTTAAACTAGCCTGGAATCAAATTGAGAAATGGAGCTTGATTAAGATCTTAATCCACCTAATTCATAAGAGGAACCTTATAGGGCTTAGGTTTAAGGCTTTTCAGGTCCATGGTGACTTAATTCTTTAAGTCCACTAGGCTATGATCACATGTCATCTCAATGAGCCTAAGTAGAGCACTTAACAACAACACATGACTCATATAGACAATGTCTTTACTTGGACACCGACACTATGCACCGAGCTCTCTACGGATGAGGTGGTGAGGAGGCAGTCTTCCTTGACTTGGGGTAGCATATGAGGGTAGTACTTCTAGGCGGAACCTCTCTTCTTCTTTTAGTGAAGGAAGTGCGTCTCAACTTGGTCTGGTTGCCTTGAGGTCTAACGACGGGAGTTGTGGGTTGCAATAAAGCTTCAAAAGAGGGATAGTCTACTGGATCAAGAGGAAAAACTCCTTGTATATATGATGCACATGTATATGTTGTACATATGCACTAAAAAAATGTGCAAAAAGGAAAGAACTCCAAAAAAGTGGTGGGTCTGAGAGAAAATGATAATCCCACCGGAGTTTGTATATAAGTGCAATAAGCAAAGCTTGGTTTCATGATCCACCTGTTGTAGCTTGCAGCAGGGAGACTTGGCTACACTGGTCAAGCTCCCAAGGGTACTTGGCTACACTGGCCTTGACCCATTCTCTTCTTCCCCCCTCTTCTTGAGCCGGTTGTACTTGAACTTAGAAGGGAATACCCCGCTCCTCGAGGAAAGAGTGGCCAGATTGAGGTCATAGAGTTACCTTGTTGGGGAGGGTTGTCAAGTTGCCATTTCTGAGGTGGAGAGCTTAGACTTCACATTCACAGGACAAGAAAAGATGCATGATCTTCAGGGTTTGTGATTGATGACTTGTTCTGATCTGGAGCATTGAGGAGTCTTGGTTATAGATTAGTGGAACTTAGAGGCTGTTAGGTTCTAAGCTTAAGTCTAAATAAGGTTCCGACACTAATAATCCAAAGATCTGATCGAGCTCCATACCTCAATGTAATGAAGGCAAGTTTAATAATCAACCTTGATCCATGTACATCCACTTTTTCTTTTTCTTTCTTTCTTTTTCACTTCTTTTTTAAATAAGTGTTTGCTAAGGGACTAGCAAAGTTAAGTATAGGGGGGTGATGAATACCCATTCATCACTCTTTATTCTTATATTTTAGCTACAAAAACCTTTGCAAATGCATGTAGATATGTGTAAATAGGAATAATTACCAAAAGCATGCATTGTGTAAAAACCTATAATTAGCATGTTTTGTGCAAAAATAAAAGAATAAAGATTAAAAAGAAAAAGAGGGAAATATTTAGAATAAATATTGAGCAACCTAACCCAAGGGAGGGCTCAGCATGGGCCTGACCGCATAAAAGCCAAGTAGAGGGAGATAGGGGCTCATGTGTATATATTTATGTAAATAAAATAAAAATGTTTTCCTCACCAAAAATACACTTGTAAATACTTGTATATATATATTTATTAATATAAAAACAAAAGAAAAATTAAAAATCAAAAATACAAAAATACATTGTACATATACCTTGTATATAGTTGTACATAACTATTTATTTTACCTATGTAAATAAATAATAAAAATCAGATAAAAACATCCTTTTATTCCTTATTTTATACTATAAATAAATAAAATATAAAATGGGAATAAAATTGTACAAAAATAATAATTAAAAAATCAAAAATCAAAAGCCTACATATTGTATATATACCTATATATAGCTATATAATGTAAATACCTTATTTTTATTTCCAAAAATTAATTAAAAATCACCAAAAAATAGAAAAAAATAAAATAAAAATAGTTTGTGTTTTGAGTTTTTACAAAATCGGGCCATAACTACCTTAATTTTGAGCTTTAAAATCCTGCCATGTGGCCTGACCCCATTGGGTCCTAGGGATGTTGACCGCCCAGTCAACTGGCCCCCCCAGGACCACTTCTCACGGACTCGAGCATCGGACCCATCTTCTCGGATTTATACCTGCTCGACCCGATCACCAATCCACCAAGCCCCGGGTCCGAATCGTTCCCCTTGCATCCGGCATCCTCGCCGGAGCCGCTCCCTCGGGATCCGGGCACTCCTGAGCTTGCCCGGACCCCCTCTTCTCGGACCCCTAGCCATATAAAACTGGAGCTCAGCCGCCTTCCCGCGCCATCTTTGGCCATTTGCTTCATTCTCCAGTGAGCTCCAGAGAGAGAGAGAGGTGACAGCTCGCGCCTCGACCTGTTGCAGCGAGGAGAGGAGGTGAAAACCATCGATCCGGCGACACACCCGCCGTAGCTCCGCCACCTGAGCGAGCTTCGAGCCTCGGGCAGAGACATCCCTTGAGGCGACGACCGGGAGCTTCCTCAGCTCCGCCACAGTCTATTCCTTCACCCAGGTAACCTCTTAGCTCAGCCATTTCGTCTGATTTCCATTTTCGCCCAATCTTCGCCGTCATCGTATTTCTTCGATTCCTCCCGATTCCGACCACTATCCGATCATCGGGCATAGCCATAGGCCTCGCCTTCCTTCCGCGCATCTTCTCCACGTTCCCATCCAACCCAGCTCGCACAGGAGCTGGGAGTCGAGCTTCACCGTCCGCCCTTCGCCGGAGCTCGTCCGTTCCGACCCACCGCTCACAGTCACCCCGCCTAACTGGGTCGAGGCACTTTGCCCTCGACCCGCGATTCTGCTGGAGTGTTTTGCAGGGTCATCCGAGTCCATCTGAGGGCTCGGACCGTTTGGACCAGCAGCTGGGTCTCCACCGACCTCGCCTGAGCTCCTCGGAGCTCCGTCGAGCCATCGGAGGCCACTAGTCGACGCGGGAGCCTACAGAGCTTCTTCTCCGATCTTCAGAGGCCCGCGCGGAGGCCGGGAGCGCGCACAGCAGGCCGGAGAAGGTCGCCGGCCATCAGTTCTTCCACGACCTCCAGACACCGTCAGATCGACCTCGATGCTCCAGATCACATCCTGACCATTCATTCACGGAGCTGCAGCTGGCGTCCGATCAGTGAGGATTGATCCCAGCCGTCGATCCAGAGAGGCGTAGCAGCAACGCACCGCCACCGCCAGATCTTCCACGTGGCTACGCCGTCACCGTTCGATCATCGCGAGTAGCTGAGACTTGGAGCGCCAACAGTCCTTCACCGTCCGATGCACCACGTGGCGCTCATCCAGCCGCTCGAGTAATAAAGGGTAATTTGCCCTTAGGCCCTGCCTTGTCCTTTATTTTGTTTTAGTCCTGTAAATATTTTAGTCAGTTGTTTAGTTTTAGGGTAATTTGCATGTTGGACCTCGTGCTTTAGATATTTGCATTTATACCCCTGCCTGTGTGAGCCACGTGCTTCGTCACGTGTTGTTTTGGTATATTTGCAGTTGATGCCCTTGTAGTTCTGGATGTTTATGAATGAATGAAATCTTTTTGATATTTGCATTTATGCCCCTGTGAATGGTTTAATTCCGCATGTGCGTTTATTTTTGGGTAAATTGCAACTAAGGCCCCTGGACTTTTGATACGGGTTACCAATAGGTCCTTGGGACTTATTTTTATTACATATAGGTCCCTGAGTGCCCCAGGCACGTGCTTGGCGCGTGATTTGCTGGGTATTTTGCACCTGGACCCCCAGAACATTGGGTATTTGCATTTCGGTCCCTGTGCACAGTACCCTTTTGTTATTTTTGAATAAAATATCAAATCACCTCCAAATCCAATGAGATTTTGAAACATGGCTCCTACCATGGTGTAGGATTTTCAAGGATTTTTGAGGACATTTTTGATTTCGTTTGTTATTTTTAAAAATTCAAAAACCATCATTTTTTTTACTGTCTAGATTGAAAATTCACAAAAAAATATAAAAGCACCTCTAAAAATTCTACAAAAATTAGGTACTGTTTATTTTAGTTTGTGTTATTTTCTAGCCAATTTTGGCTATTTTTCATTGCTTAAAAACCTTAAAAACTTAAAAACCCCAAAAAATCCATAAAAATTCTAATAAATACATTAAAAATCCAAAAACAATAAATCTGGTACCTAAATTTTCCTTATTTCATCTATTTTATAGGAAAATTACCTCCAGGCCTTTTTGAGGTCTTAGGTATTTTATCTAGGGACTTTAGGCTTGGCTGGACAGTACCCCTTGTTTTTGTTACTGTTTGATTTTTAGAAATTAAAATAAATATCAGAAAATTTTCAAAAATTCACCAAAAACATAAAAAATTATAAGACACATAAAAATAATTTTGTTTTAATTTTTGGTTGATTTTTGATGCATTAAATAAATTGTTGAAGTATGCTTGTTTTTGTTTTTCTTATTTTCTTTATATACTAAAAATCCAAAAAAATATAAAAATAATTAAAAACCACTAAAAAATATTTTTTCTTTTATTTTAGTTATTTTTACTACTTCGTAGGCCTTCGGCCAATCCGTGCTCCTCGAGTTCGACCCTGGGTGCTATACCAGGTTAAACATATAGCAGGACCGCTTCTTCGTGCTTGATTGATTTTATTTGTTTCGAGTGGTTCATTTTTCTTGTTGACCCGAGTCTGAGTGATTGAGGTCTCAACGACCTTTTAGACGCCTTTGCCTTGGTCATTCGGACGGTCATCAGGATCACAGGGTCCTTCGCAGATGAAGGACTAGGAAAAGGCCTAGACGGCTCGACGACCGGATCCACACATACATCACTCACCACAGTGGGACCAGAAGAAGCTAAACCTTTTCCTTTATTCACAATAGAGTTCTGAGATACATCAACACGAGGAAAGACAACATCTCTATCAAAATGAACACTGGTGGCCTCAGTACCACCTTTGGCTGGCTCTGTGACTGGACGTCTCGCGGCCTCAGTACCGCGGCTGGCTCGGCTATGCTGGTGGCGTCAGTACCACCTCCTCGAACTGGTGAAGCGGTGGCCTCAGTACCGCCGGTAGAATCAGCATCCTTGGTGGCGTCAGTACCACCCTCATCACCGTGTGCGGCATCAGTACCGCTCTCCTCCTCCTCATCTGGCGCCCTAGGTGGATCCTCGCGTCGTCGCTCAGGTGAGGCGCCGCCTGCTGGTGCTCTACCGCTCCTAAGTGTAACAAAATCAGCATCAAATAGATCCGAAGACATATCATCAAATGGGTCACTAGGAGTGGCAAGCTCAGTGTGTACTACCTGCTCAGACTTCCTCTTGAGGTTGTTCGGATTCGGCTCGATCTGTGCAGGAATCGCGGCCTTCCCTCTCACAAGGTCCCGCATCTCCTGGCGGAACTCGTCCATCTCCCGTCCGAATGTAGCCTGCTGATCCGTGAGGAGGCGGGCGATGTCATCCAAGGCGGGGCTCTCATGGGAGCCCGACGGGTAGCCTCTCCGGTGCTGAGGCTGTTGGAACTGCTGGTGGTGCTGCTGAGAGGGGTAGGAGGAGGGATGCTGCTGGTATGCTGGGTGAGCCTGATGCTCACGTCTCCAAGACTGTCCCTGCTGCTGATAGGGACGAGGACCGAAGGACGAAGGCTGGTGTGACTGATATGCTGGGGGCTGCTGCTGCGGCTGGTGATCTCTCTGCTGGGCGTACTGCCCTCCCTGACCGGCTGGCTGCTGCTGGGGCTGGGTACCTCCACTCCCCCACCTGAATCCGGGATGGTCTCGTCGGATCCCAGGCTGGGGGCGGTCATACCAAATCCCGTTGACATCCATCAACGGCTCTGCATCATAGGGGACTGGCGGGAGTACTGCCAGAGGCTGATCCGGCTGGTAGACCACCATCTGCATGTTTGGAGATGGTGGGGACTGGTAGGTGGGCTGTGGCTGCTGGTACGGCTCCGCCTGTACAAGATGAACCTGTCTAGGCTGCTGTAGGGAGCTGGAGCGCTGGGACGAGCTGCTGCTGCTGCCGGAGTCGCCTAGCGACTGAAGACGGGGCTGTGAAGCCGTCTGTGCCTCCTGGAGGCACATGAGCTGGGTCTTCATGTCGCTCAGAGTCTGTGCCATCTGCTCCATCTGCGTGATGCTCTGGCACTGCTTCTTCTCAATCAGCTCCATGCGGTCCAACTTCTCGCTGATGATACCCATGTCCGCAGCGGACGACTCTGCCTGTGCTGCTGCGACTGCGGACGAACTAGATGGACCTGCATCGACCCGTGCTATTCGCTGGTACTGCACGGGTCCTGGCTGCTGCCGGGGTCTCTGTGTGTACAACCGCGTCTGGGACATCACCATGTAATTCTCGTCCATCTCCTCGTAAATGGCCCAGAACTGGTCGTGGTCCTTGGCGAAGTAGGACCCGCCGCAAGAAGCGTTCACCAGACCCTGGAGCTCTGGTGTCAACCCACTGAAGAAGCTTTGAACTAGGTTCGGCTTGGAAATGTCGTGGTGCGGGTATCTGTCTGTGAGCTCTCGGAACCTCTCCCATGCCTCGTGAAACTACTCGTTGGGGAGAATGGAGAAGTTGCTGATCAGGGCCCTCGCTGCATTCGTCCGCCCGAGTGGATAGTACTTGTTCAAGTACTCGGTGCGGAGCTGCTCCCAGGTGTAAACAAACCTCCCCAAATGCTTCAGCCAGGTGGCTGCTCTGTCAGCTAAGGAGAAGGGGAAGGCGATCATCCTGATCGTGTCCTGGTCCACCTAACGGTCGTGGACAGTGCTGCATACCATCAAGAACTCCTGGAGGTGGAGATGGGGCTCCTCTGTCGCGAGTCCGTGGAAGCGGGGGAGTAGCTGCAAAGTGTTCGGGGGGAACTTGAAGTCCCACACGATCGCTGGAAGTACTACCCAGTGGTGCGTCAGCGTCGATCCGGGGTTGTGTAACTGGTACTCCGGCCGCTCCCGCGGCGGCTGCCGCTGCTGCGGCGGCTGCTGCGGCTGCTGCATCCGCATCATCTGGGATCCTCGGTCCCTCTCTCCTCTACTCTCGCTCTGCTCTCTCTGCTCGCATCTGCTCCATCTCTCTCCTCATGTCAATCATGAATGCTCCCTGATCCCCCAGCTGCTGCTGAACGGTCTCTAACGAGGCGATCAGGGTGGAGTTGATCGCTCCCTGGTCCAATACGAAATGCTCAGGCTGACGGGAACGATCCTCAGAACTGCCGGCCATGACGTCTGCAAAATCAAATGAGCCCGACTCAGGTGCTGTCAAATCCATCAATCTCTCCTCGGGCTCATGTCTCTCAGGTCCGAAAGAAAGGGGGTCGAGGGGGAACAGGGCGGAGTCGTACTCGGGCTCGGAGAGCTGGTCTTGGCTCTTGCGGGCCAACCTAGATGATTGGGTAGACGTGCCCGAAAGCGGTGCAGCCAGAGGCTGCCTAAGAGAGCGTCTACCCATCATCTTGATCTGGCGAGTAAGGCGGATGAGATCTGGAGAAACTATGATCACAAAACAAACCCTCGGTTCACCAACGCGACGCGAGCTGAAGACCGTGAAAGTTCGGTCAAATTATCTTGTCAATTTTATTAGGTGAACACACAAAATATCAGAGCGCTTACGTGACCTGTTAGGATACCCGATGCTACCCCAACCGACTGGCCCGCACGGAAGAGTCGGTAATCAGTCGGGACTAGCACCGGAGGGCTCTACCTAGGGTGCGGGTCACTCTCTCGCGCATCCAAACCATACAATGAGGGGGTTGCTCTCCCCAAGACAAAATTTTTAGGGTGAGCATCTTTTAAGATCAATAGTGTTAACCAGTCCCAATTTTATGGTTTTTCTTTTTAATGTTTTTCAAATAAGAACAAACGGCCTAACGAATTTTTCGGTTCTCCTGGTTATTTAATCCAAAACAAGGGGGAGAAGACGAAAAAGCCGATGCGCGATGAAATCAATGATGCATGCTGAGTAAGAAATGCGTACCTTGTCTCCAGCACTCTACATGCAAGTGATCCGCGCAGAATTTAAAGACTGGAAAGTAAACTACCTAAATGATGCAACGGGAAAAACCGAATCCTAGACGAGCAATTTCTATCGCAGAACCGTCTAACCGGTCACCGACCTCCAAGCCAAAGAGTCCGGTCTTGGCCCGTCCCTCATCTGTCCGACAAATCGGTGGTAGGAGAAAGCGCTTTACAGGACGGGTTGCGGCACGTAGGCTACAAAGGAGATGAGTCGGTTATTTTTATTAATGATTTTTAGTAGGTCCAATTAGCGTTCTATAGGAACAGGCAAGCAATTAAGTGTGGGGACCCTACTAATTACGACACAAGCAAGAGAAATTCCTAAGTCTAGGGGCTCGATGAAAACCGCGTAAACACCGGAAAAGGCAGTAAAAAATGAAAATAAAACAAAGCCGCGAAAAAGCCGCGAAAATCCTAAGGGTCCCCCGAGCACACCGGTGCTCGGCGAAACATACCCGCTAAGTCCAATCACAGTCCAAGTTCAGTCTCTGAAAGTCCCTGTATTATTACAATAATAATGAAATAAAAAGAAAAATCCTCTCCCACTCAACTCTCTCTCACTCTCTCCTACGGCTCCGCAAAGAAAAGAGCCGCCTCCGAATCCCGCGGTTGCGTCGGCTTCTCGAAAGCAGCCGCCTCGGTCCTCGGGCCCTCGCAAGAAAGAGAAGAATGGTCAGACCCAAAATAAATAATCAAATAAGGGAAATAAATGAAAATGGAACTAAGGGTATATGTGCAAAAATGCAAAATAAAATAAACACTCAAAATAAAACAAAAATAAAAATAAAATAAAAAGAAAATAAAACAAAATAAAACAAAAATAAAATATAAACAAAAGCCGCGGAAAAGCCGTGAGCTCTAGAAGAGCCGCGAAAAGCCGCGAAAATAAAAACGAAAATAAGACAAAAACTACTAAGCCGTGCTCCCCGGCAACGACGCCATTCTGATGACACGAAAATCCGAGCGACTAAGGTAAAGGTACAAATGTAGTCGTTGCGACCTCGGTCGCTCAGATGTGTCAATCATGAAAAATGAACCACTCAATAAAGATAAAATCGATCAAAATACGAAGTAGCGGTCCTACTATTGGATTAACCTGGTATAGCACCCAGGGTCGAACTCAAGGAGCACGGATTGGCCTTTCGGCCTACGAAGTAGTAAAAAAAAAGAAAATGAAACAAGAAAATATTTTTAGTGGTTTTGAATTTATTTTATATTTTTTTGGATTTTTAAGTGATTAAGAAATTAGGAAAAACAAAGAAAAGCACACTTCAACAATTTATTAAAAGCAATAAAATCAACCAAAAATTCAAACCAAACTATTTTTATGTATTTTATATTTTTTAGTGTTTTTGGTGAATTTTTGAGAATTTTCTGAGGTTTATTTAATTTTCTAAAAATCAAACAGTAGCTAAAAGAGATGGTACTGTCCAGCCGAGCAAAAAAGCCCTAGATAAAATATCTAAGAGCTCCAAAATGGCCTGGAGGTAATTTTCCTACAAAGAAGACAAAATGAGGAAATTTTAGGCACCAATTTTATTGTTTTTGGATTTTTAATTTATTTACTAGAATTTTTATAGGTTTTTAAGTGTTTTTAAGTTTTTAGTGATTTTCAGTAATGAAAAATAGCCAAAATTGGCTACAAAATCAAACTAAGCAAGACAAACAGTGGGTAATTTTTATAGAGTTTTTAAATGAGTTTTAATATTTTTTTGTGATTTTTCAAGTTAGGCAGTAGCTAAAGTGAAGGTTTTTGATTTTTCAAAAATATCAAATGAAATCAAAAATGTCCTCAAAAATCCACAAAACTTTTACACCATGGTAGGAGCCATGTATCCAATTTTCGTTGGATTTGGAGGTGTTTTGCTATTTTATTTAAAAATAGAAAAGGGGCACTGTGCATAGGGACCAAAGTGCAAATACCCAATAGCCTGGGGGGTCTGGTGCAATTTTCCCAGCAAAACACGCGCCAAGCGCGTGCCTGGGGCACTCAGGGACCCAAATGTAATAAAAATAAGTCCCGAGGACTTATTGGTAACACGTACCAAAAGTCCAGGGGCTTATCTGCAAAACACCCAAAATATAACGCACATGCTCAAATAAATCACGCACAGGGGTATAAATGCAAATAAGTAAAAGATTTCATTCATTCAAGAACAACCAGAACTACAAGGGTCTCTATTGCAAATAAACCAAATAAACACGTGACGAAGCACGTGGCATACAACGTACAGGGGTATTAGAGCAAATAGAATAAAGTACGGGGTCCACTATGCAAATTACCCTAAAACTAAACAACTAAGTTCAACATTTACAGGGCTAAAACAAAATAAAAGACAAGGCAGGGCCTAAGGGTAAATTACCCTTTATTAAGCGGGGTGCTGGATGCGCGCCACGTGTAGGATCTGACGGCGTGGAAGCGGGGTGGCTCGTGATCCAGCGGCTGAGATCAGACCTCCTCTGATCGGACGATATCTGCAGCTCCACAAGCGAACGACCACGATGGAATCTGGAGCAGGGGGTCTGATCAAACGGCGACGGAGGGTCCTGGAAGAACAGGTCCCCGACGAAACTCGCCGGCCTCGTGCAAGCGCAGCTGACCTCCTGGGAGCACTCTGATGGTCGGAGAAGAAAGGCGGTGTGCTCCCGCGTCTGCCGGAATGCTCCGATGATCGAGCCGAGCTCCGAGGAGCTCGGGCGAGTTCGGCGGAGCTGGGCCTCCTGGCTGGATGACGAAGGGCCTCAGATGGCCTTCGTTTCAACCTGCAAAGTGAACCAGAAGACTCACGGGTCGAGGGCAAACTGCCTCGACCCTGTTAGGCGAGGCGAAGGTGGCTCGTGGGTCGGAACGGCGAACTCCGGCGAAGGTGGTGGACGGAGGAGCTCAGTTCCCAGCTCCTGTGCGAGCTGGGTTGAATGGAAACGTGGAGAAGGTGCGCGGGAGGAAGGCGAGGGCTATGGCAATGCCCGATGGTCGAGTAGTGGTCGGGAACGGGCGGAATCGACGAAATGCGGCGGCGAAGCGAATTGGGCGAAAATGGAAATCAGCGAAAAGGATAGGCTATCGGAGCTACCTGGGTGGTCGGAGAGACTGGGGAGGAGCTGGGGAGGCTCTTGGTCGTCGCCTCAAGGATCGTCTCCCTCCGAGGCTCGGAGCTCACGCTGGTGGCGGAGCTGGGGTGGCTGTGCTCGCCGGATCGATGGGTCCTCCTCCTCTCCTTGCTGCGACAGGTCGAGGCGCAAGCTGTCACTCTCGCGGTCTCTCTGGAGCTCACAGGTGAAGGAGGCGAATGGCCAAAGATGGAGCAATCGAGTGGCGGAGCTGTAGCTATATACGGCTAGGGGTCCGAGAAAGATGGGTCCGGGCAAGCTCTGGAGCGCGCGGATCCCGAGGATGCGGCTCCGACGAGGATGTCGGATGTGAGGTGAAGGATTCGGACCCATGGTTTGGTGAAATGGGTGTCGGATCAAGCGGGTAGAAAGGGGAGAAGTCGGGTCCTTCGCCCAGATCCGAGACAGGGTGGTCCTGGGGGGGGGGAGTTGACCGGGCGGTCAATACTCCCAGGACCCAATGGGAATGGGCCACGTGGCTGAATTTTGAAATGAAAATTAAGGGTAGCTAGGGCCCGATTCAACAAAAACTTAAAACATGAAATATTTTTATTTTATTTTTTTCTATTTTTTAGTGATTTTTAATTAATTTTTGGAAATAAAAATAAGGTATATACATAGTATGTAATACATAGGTATATGTACACTATTAGGGTTTTTGATTTTTTTTTTGATTTTTAATTATTATTTTTATGCAATTTTATTCCTATTTTATATTTTATTTATTTATAGAATAAAATAAGGAATAAAAAGGTATTTTTATTTTATTTTTATTATTTATGTACATAGGTAAAATAAATATATATGTTCATTTATATACATGGTATATGTACAATGTATTTTTGTATTTTTAATTTTGCTATTTTTATTTTGTTTTGATTTTACTTGTTTTTATTTATTTATATTATAAAACATAGAATATTTACAAAAAGTTTGAAAATTAATTTTATTTATTTACAAGGTTAAATAAATACATAGAAGTGGTTTATGTACATGATGAAAGGGGGTATTTTAATTCTTTTTGATTTTTAACTTTTTCTTTTGTTTTTATATTTAGAAATATGTACAAATATTTACAAGCATATTTTTGGTGAGGAAGATATTTTTATTTTTTTACATAAATATTTACACATGAGCCCCTATCTCCCTCTACTTTAGCTTTTATGCGGTCAGGCCCATACTGAGCCCTCCCTTGGGTTAGGTTGCTCAATATTTATTCTAAATATTTCCCTCTTTTTCTTTTTAATCTTTATTCTTTTATTTTTGCACAAAAACATGCTAATTATAGGTTTTTACACAATGCATGCTTTTGGTAATTATTCCTATTAACACATATCTACATGTATTTGCAAAGGTTTTTGTAGCTAAAATATAAGAATAAAGAGTGATGAATGAGTATTCATCACCCGCGAGCGCGCTCAGCCTCGGGGAGACGATGCCCCCTTGCAGGCAATGACCCAAGAGCTCCCCGAGCTCCAGCCCAGTCGACAGCACCCGCCAGGTAGCCTTCTTAGCTCGTAGATGAGCTTAGATTAGGAAATTTCCATTTTCAGTAGTGTAGCTCCGCCGCCTCCGCCCATAGTCTCCGGTCACCCATTCACCCATCCGACCTTCGCTTCACGTCCACCAGACTCCTCTCCATCTTCTCCGACCTTCCATTCCCCCCGGCTCACCCCGGAGCAGGGATATCGGCTCTCACCCTCCGCCGCTCGCCGGAGAGCCCTCATACCGCCTCATCCTTTACATCCCGCCTGCTCTGACAAGTCGAGGCAGTTTGCCCTCGACCCACGATCTTGTTGGTGCACTTTGCAGGTTCATCCAAGCCCATCTGAGGGCTTGGACCATTTGGTCTAGCAGCTCCGCCTCCGCCGACCTCGCCGGAGCTCCCCAGAGCTCGGTTGGGTCATCGGAGGCCTCTAGTTGACGCGGAGGGCCCGCAGCTCCCTTCTCCGATCTTCAGCGAGCTTCCAGGAGGAGACCAGCGCCGTCACGAGCCCGGCGAAGTTCGCCGGAGCCCAGTTCGTCCACCATCCTTCTCCGTCGTCCGATCAGCCCCAGCGCTCCAGTTCAGATCTCGTCCATCCATTCCAGGAGCAGCAGCTACCGCACGATCTTCAGGAGGGCTGATCCACACCGTCCGATGGCCGAGGCTTAGCCACGACGCGTCTCCTCCGTCAGATCCAGCACGTGGCGAGGCCCAGACCGTCCGATCAACCCGAGGAGCCCAGCGTTGGAGTGCCACTTGTCCCTGACCGTTTGATCCACCACGTGGCATCCATCCGACGGCTTCATTAATAAAGGGTAATTTACCCTTAGGCCCTGCTCTTTATTCTATTTCACATTTAGTCCTGTAAATAAGTTAGTTAGTTGTTTTATTTTCGGTACATTTGCACATCGGACCCTGAGCTTTACTTTATTTGCATTTATGCCCCTGTTTGTGGTGTAGCACGTGCATCGACACGTGTTTTATTGGATATTTTGCATCATTAGCCCTGTAGTTCTGGATGGTTATGGAATGAATGAATACTTTTAGGAAATTACATTTATACCCCTGTGCGTGGATTGATTTGTTCATGTGCGTCTATTTTTGGGTATTTTACAAATAAGCCCTCGGACTTTTGGTACCTGTTACCAAATAGTCCCAGGAACTCGTTTTCTTTGCATATAGGTCCCTGAGTGCCCTAGGCACGTGCTGCGCGCGGGGTTTCTTTGGGTATTTTGCATCGGACCCCCCAGAGCTTTGGGTATTTGCACTCAGGTCCCTGTGCACAGTACCTAAGTTTTATTTTTGAATAAAATAGCAAATTAACTCCGAATTCAATGAAAATTGGACACATGGCTCTTGCCATGTTGTAAAATTTTCTGGAATTTTTGGAGACATTTTTGTTTTTATTTGATATTTTTAAAAATTCAAAAACAACCATTTTTGTTACTGTCTGTTTTAAAAATTCACAAAAAAATATTAAAACTTATCTAAAAATTACAAAAAAAAATTAATTACTGTTTAGATTGTTGTGTTTGATTTTCTGGCTAATTTTGGCCATTTTTCATTACATAAAACTCATAAAAATTACAAAACACTAAAAATCTTATAAAAATTCTAATAATTAATCTAAAAATCCAAAAATCATAAATCCAGTGCCCAAATTTTCCTTAAACTTTCTAGTTTATAGGAAAATTACCACCAGGAGCTAAATAGGCCCTTTTGCATTTTAACTTTTTCTCCTGACTGGACATTGCCTTCAGTTTCTTACCTTGTTTGATTTTTAGAAAATTAAATAAAAATCAGAAAAATACCAAAAATTCACTAAAAACAGTAAAAATTATAAAATACAAAAAACATTTTTATTTGAATTTTTCTTGATTTTCGATGCATTAAATAAATTGTTGAATCACTTTGTTTCTTTGTTTTCCTTATTTTCTTAATTCATTAAAAATTCAAAAAAAAATATAAAAAGACTAAAAATCCACTAAAAATACCTTTTATTTTATTTTAGTTTATTTTTGACTACTTCGTAGGCCGCAAGGCCATTATGTGCTCCTTGTGTTCGACCCTGGTTGACCATTCTGGCGGCAGCTTTCGAGAAGCCGGCGCAACCGCGGGACTTGGAGGTGGCTCCCTTCTGCACGGAGCCGCAGGAGAGCGTGAGAGAGTAGACGAGCGGGCGAGGATTAGTTAGCTTTTTATTTTTCATTTCATTTGATTATTTGTAATAATACAGGGACACTCAGACTTTGGACTTGAACTCTCTAGCAGGTCTGTTTCGTCGAGCACCGGTGTGCTCGGGGGACCCTTAGGTTTTTCGCGGCTTTTTCGCGGTTTTTGGTTTTCTTGCTGCCTTTTACGGTTTTCAGCAGTTTTTATCGAGCCCCTAGACTTAGGATTTTCTGCTTGACTGTGTTGTAATTAGTAGGATCCCCACACCTAATTATCTTCCTGTTCCTATAGTGCGATTAATTGGACCTACTAATAATTCATTAATAAAAATAACTGACTCACGCCCTTCGTAGCCTACGTGTCGTAGCCTGCCCTACCAAGCGCTGCTCCTGAACCCGATGTGTCAGGAGGAGGAGGGGTAGACCGAGACCAGACCTTTGGCTTGAAGGATCGGTGACCAGTTAGACGGTTCTTCGAGTAGAATTGCCTGTTTAGGACTCAGTTTTCATCGTTGCACCATATAGGTAGTTTATTTCAGTCTTTACATTTCTGCGCGGATCACTTGCATGTAGAGTGCTGGAGACAGGTAAGCATTTCTATCTTTGCATGCATCATTGATTTCATCGCGCATCGGCTTTTTCATCTTCTCCCCCCGTTTTTGACTTAATAATCAGGCGAACCGAAAAATTCGTTAGGCCTTTTGTTTTTATTGGAAAAGATTAAAAAGAAAAACAATAAAATCGGGAATGCTAATCACACTTGACCTAAAAGACACTTCACTAAAAATCTGTCTTGGGGAGAGTAACCCCCTCCTTGTTTGGTTTGGATGAGCGAGAGAGTGACCCGCACATTAGGATAGAGCCTCGGATTTTTCTTAACTGATTACTGGCTTTCAGTACGGGACAGTCGGTTGAGAAATATCTGGATACCTATCTTAGTTCACGTAATCGCTCTGATAGACTGAATGATCACCTAAAATAAAATCGACAAGATAATTGACCGATCCCTTCGGTCTTCAGCTATGTGTGCGTAGGTGAATTGGGGGTTTGCTTGTTCATCTTGTTTGATTTCCAGATCCCTTCGATCCTCCCTTCTATCCATCTATTTCCCACCCTCCCTCCCTTCAGTCTTCCTCTTCTTCTCCTTTACCCCTGGATGATGGATCCCCCTCACTTCGAGCCGACTCTTACGGCTTCTTCTCCATCTTCTGACCATCAATCCAGTCCACCTTCTAGGGAGGTCGGATCTCCGACCAACCTCCCGCTCCCTACCTCCCATTCATCTCACTATTCTGGGCATGCTTTGCGAGACGTCCGAGGATATCAGATAGAGCAGATGCGAGACCCGGACGATGTTGTTGCTGAGTTGAGAGCGCACTCCGTTGGTGATCTGAGAGAGCAGTGGAGATCAGTAGGTATATCCTATTCCGGAGGGATGGAGGAGCAGATAGCACATGGAACTTAGTCAGCTTCTACACTTGGTCCATTCGTCTTGGATTTGGATTACATTCAGCGACTGCCGACATTTTCAGGAGAGGCGCACGAGGAGCCTTATCTTCACATGTCCGCTTTCGAGGAGTTTTGTAGAGCACAGAGATATTCAGATGTCACTGCAGAGGAACTGATGAGCAGGACCTTCCCCTTCACGCTTCACGAGAGCGCCATGAGATGGCACCGACGATTGGGGAGGACATTCAAGACGTGGGGAGAGCTGCGCCGAGAGTTCTTACAGAGATACTTTCCCCCACGTAGAGCAGAGTTTATGTGGTCCTTGATCACGGACTTCTCAGTAGACCCCCAGGAGCCATTGCACGAGGCATGGCCGAGGTTTCTTGACCTCTTGAGGAGATTTCCAGACCATGGACTTCCACTGACAGACTTGATTGAGATCTCCATGCGGGGGATGACCGCAGAGCAGCTTGCACTGGTGATTGCCACATGTGGCGGTTCACACCACAGTTCCGACATTCACTTCCTGGACACCGTCTCGAGTTTACTTTCACAGAGATCTTCTTCGCGAGATGCCTTAGTCGGAACAACACATGTGGACGATGCAGTACCAGAGTGGTGTGTCACTTTGCATGATGGGTCAGCTTCTACACACCAGCCCGAGGACTTGGAGCAGACAACACCATTGATAGAGGAGATGACTGCCATAGCAGAGGTTCGGACCCAGAGTCTACTTGAGTTCCCGTTGGTTTTCCAGCTGGAGTTCGAGGTAGCCCTAGAGTTTCCAGTCGATGAGTCTTGGATATCAGATTTTCTGATACTCCAGGACCCAGAGGAGCCCCAGCTTTTGCAGCCATTGACTCAGCTACTTCAGTTTCCAGTCCCGGAGGAGTCAGTTTCCTTCCTGCAGAGACACTTCTTAGATGCAGACAGCTATCAGGACTCAGCCCATTAGCCACCGATCGAGGAGGGACATCACTTTGAGAGTACAGACAAAGAGAGTCCCGTCTTCGAGCCTTTTGTCCTCCACTTTGTTGAGACAGATACACTTGTTGAGGACCAGCTGACAGCCAGCATAGCCGCAGAGCGAGGATCAGCCACAGACACTTTGCCAGCTTCTGCAGTGTTGACTAGTACCTTCTCCTTCTTCCAGATTGCCGAGACCTACACTTTCGATGATGATGCAGCATGGTGCACCGAGTGGATACTTGATAGAAGCGCAGATGCCCATCTAGATCCCTGATCCTCTTCTTGTCACTTCTGATCATGCATCTCTCCACGAGGGTTATCTGCGGGAGGATGCCTCACTCGATGAGTACTCGGTTTCACCTGCTGAGAGTGTTTCCGATCTAGCAGAACACGGAACCGAGTCTTTAGATCATTCTGATTCTGAGTTTTCTCACCTCAACGACCCTCGCGAGGATGAGCCCGTTCTGGAGATATTCGATGATTTACCGGATCTGATTCTATTTCATGCATCGGATATCAGTCTTCTTCAAGAGTCTCCTGATTTTGACCGCACATATCTTTTTGAGACACTGATTGACGTGGAGGATTCTATTACTGATCCATCCTTCTCCACGTTTGATTTCTTCGGCTCTATACTCTCACTCCAGTCTGACCCAGAGCCGATGATTTCTTTTGTGCTACCGGATCCCGATCACTTACTTCCATATCCTTGGCCGGTAGCAGACACCCGCTTGATTGCATACCTGAGTGTCTTACTTTACACTGTTGAGTTCGTCGCTGTTCTCATACCGAGACTGCGACGACAGTATGGCATTCACCTTACTGATGCCGTCCTGAACCTTGATACTGCATTGTCCTAGCCTTTGCGCCCAGCTAGGGGCGTAAAATCTAGCGCTTGTTGAGAGGAGATGAGACAGATGACTCAGAGAGAGAGGAGTCAAAGTGTGGGAGTGTACTCTTTTGTATATATGTGTTTCGTCTTGTTTTGATCTTTCTTTCTTCCGTTCTTGTTTTCACCCCAGGTTTCACTTCAGATTATCTTTGCTATACTTAGGATATTGCTCATCCTAAGTATAGGGGGGTGAAAACACCGGGTTGTTCTTTGTTCTGTTTCATCACTTCTGTTGTTGCATATACTTAAGGTTCTTCACCTTAAGTATAGGGGGAGTGATGTCCTCTCCTCCTTGTATATATTCGTTGATTTTCTTTGTGTTTTGCTACCCCTGTTTTGCTGCCTATACTTAGGGATATTGCACCCTAAGTATAGGGGGGGTAGACCCTGTACATTCTCCACTCGGTTTTCCCTTTGTGTACAGCATGTTATACTTAGGATTACTTGATCCTAAGTATAGGAGGAGAAGCCGAGAGTCTCTTGATATTCATTCATCTTTGTATATAGCCTTCCTTTTCACTTCCCTATACTCAGCACGAGTTATGTCTTCTTCATCGCTCTTGACTCTAAGGACATCGTTCGAGCTAAGTATAGGGGGGTGTGTATATATTTCATATATACTTTAGCCATAACTCGAACTTTGTGTGAGTGTGTAAATAAATAAAATGGCTAAAAACCTTAAAACCACAAAAATTAAAAATTTTCATGTACACAAACATTCTTTTATTTGCACATAAATAGCTAGTGTACAAATTATTTTTGTAAAAATGTTTTCAAAAATCTTTTGTGTAAAGCTTGTGTGAGTATTTTCTTATCAAAATTATGTATATAGTACAATTTTTTTCCAAAATGTTTTGAAAATCAAAAGTTTGCAAAAATCTTGTGTAAATGTGTGTAAATATCTTTTTTGTGCAAAACTTGCACTTCATGAAACATCCATTCATGATTTCAAAACATTTTTCAAAAATTTTGCATGATTGTAAAATTTGTGTAAATAGCATCTTTTGTACATATGTATATAGTTTTTCTGGATGATAGTTGACATTTAAGCTAGCCTGGAATCAAATTGAGAAATGGAGCTTGATTAAGATCTTAATCCACCTAATTCATAAGAGGAACCTTATAGGGCTTAGGTTTAAGGCTTTTCAGGTCCATGGTGACTTAATTCTTTAAGTCCACTAGGCTATGATCACATGTCATCTCAATGAGCCTAAGTAGAGCACTTAACAACAACACATGACTCATATAGACAATGTCTTTACTTGGACACCGACACTATGCACCGAGCTCTCTACGGATGAGGAGGTGAGGAGGCAGTCTTCCTTGACTTGGGGTAACATATGAGGGTAGTACTTCTAGGCGGAACCTCTCTTCTTCTTTTAGTGAAGGAAGTGCGTCTCAACTTGGTCTGGTTGCCATGAGGTCTAACGACGGGAGTTGTGGGTTGCAATAAAGCTTCAAAAGAGGGATAGTCTACTGGATCAAGAGGAAAAACTCCTTTTATATATGTTGTACATGTATATGTTGTATAGATGCACTTGAAAAAAAATTCAAAAAGAAAATAACTCCAAAAAAGTGGTGGGTCTGAGAGAAAATGATAATCCCACCGGAGTATGTATATAGAGTGCAATAAGCAAAGCTTGAGTTCATGATCCACCTTATGTAGCTTGCAGCAGGGAGATTTGGCTACACTGGTCAAGCTCCCAAGGATACATGGCTACAGTGGCCATGGTCCATTCTCTTCTTCCTCCTCTTCTTGAGCCGGTTGAACTTGAACTTAGAAGGGAATACCCCTCTCCTCGAGGAAAGAGTGACCAGATTGAGGTCATAGAGTTGCCTTGTTGGGGAGGGTTGTCAAGTTGCCATTTCTGAGGTGGAGAGCTTATACCTCACATTCACAGGACAAGGAAAGATTCATGGTCTTCAGGGTTTGTGATTGATGACTTGTTCTGATCTGGAGCATTAAGGAGTCTTGATTAGAGATTAGTGGAACTTAGAGGCTGTTGAGTTTTAGGCTTAAGTCCAAATAAGGTTCCGACACATTAATAATCCAAAGATCTGATCGAGCTCCATACCTTAATTTAATGAAGGTAAGTTTAATAATCAACCTTGATCCATGTACATTCTCTTTTTCTTTTTCTTTCTTCTTTTTCACTTCTTTTTCAAATAAGTGTTTGCTAAGGGACTAGCAAAATTAAGTATAGGGGGGTGATGAATACTCATTCATCACTCTTTATTCTTATATTTTAGCTACAAAAACCTTTGCAAATGCATGTATATATTTGTAAATATAAATAATTACCAAAAGCATGCATGGTGTAAAAAGTAATAATTAGCATGTTTTTGTGCAAAAATAAAAGAATAAAGATCAAAAAGAAAAAGAGGGAAATATTTAGAATAAATATTGAGCAACCTAACCCAAGGGAGGGCTCAGCATGGGTCTGACCGCATAAAAGCCAAAGTAAGAGGGAGATAGGGGCTCATGTGTGTAAATATATTTGTAAATATAATAAAAGTATTTTCCTCCAAAAAGAGACTAAAATGTGCTTGTAAATATTTGTATATATTTATAAATATAAAAACAAGATAAAAATAGAAAAATCATAAAGAAACTAAAATTAGATCACTTGTATATGCCTACCATGTACATATAACCACACTTATATTTATTTCACCTTATAAATAAATAAAATTAATTTTTATAAAATTTGTATATATTCTACTTTTTATGTTGTAAATAAATAAAATAAAAACCATTAAAACAAAAGCAAAATAAAAAGAACAAAATTAAAAATCAAAAATAATATTGTAAATATACCATGTATATACATGAACATATGTATTTATTTTACCCTTGTATATAAATAATAAAAATAAAATAAAAATATATTTTTATTCCTAATTTTATTATATAAATAAATAAAATATAAAATGGGAATAAAAATGTATAAAAATAACTAATTAAAAATCAAAAATAAAAATCCTATAGTGTACATATACCTATATATAGCCCTATTATGTAAATACCTTAATTTTATTTTAAAAAAAATAATTAAAAATCACAAAAAATAGAAAAAAATAAAATAAATATTTTTCATGTTTTAAGTTTTTATTAATTCGATCATTTACTATTTTAAAATAAATAAACAAATAAAATGAACTTGGCAGATTCTGATTGGTCCACGGGGGTTTGTTGACCCCGGTCAACTTCCCCCGCGGACCCTCTGCCCTTGCGGATCTGGTGGATGACCCGACTTCTCCATTTATTTCCTACCTGATCCGACCACCAATTACTTTAACCCCGGGCCCCGATTAATCCTTGCTCATCCCTGATTCTCGCCCGGGGTGGGTTTGATGGATCCGAGTTCTGAGATTCTCGCCCGACCTTCACCTTCCCGGATCCCTAGCCAAATAAAATCGCAGCTCCGTCAGCCTTTTCACTCATCTTTGGACCTCCTACTCGCTGCCAAGGAGCTCCTCCGGAGTGCCTGAGTGACAACCGCGTTCTTTGGAGTGGAAGCGAGGCTCGAGTACCCCAGGAGACCACTGATCCGGTGGCTCTGCCGCCGTGCGCCGCCGCGAGCGCGCTCAGCCTCGGGGAGACGACGCCCCCTTGCAGGCAATGACCCAGGATCTCCCCGAGCTCCAGCCCAGTCGACAGCACCCGTCAGGTAGCCTTCTTAGCTCGTAGATTAGCTTAGATTAGGAAATTTCCGTTTTCAGTAGTGTAGCTCTGCCGCCTCCGCCCTTAGTCTCCGGTCACCCATTCACCCATCCGACCTTCGCTTCACGTCCACCAGACTCCTCTCCATCTTCTCCGACCTTCCATTCCCCCTGGCTCGCCCCGGAGCAGGGATATCGGCTCTCACCCTCCGCCGCTCGCCGGAGAGCCCTCATACCGCCTCATCCTTCACATCCCGCCTGCTCTGATGGGTCGAGGCAGTTTGCCCTCGACCCACGAGCTTGCTGGTGCACTTTGCAGGTTCATCCAAGCCCATCTGAGGGCTTGGACCATTTGGTCTAGCAGCTCCGCCTCCGCCGACCTCGCCGGAGCTCCCCATAGCTCGGTTGGGTCATCGGAGGCCTCCAGTAGATGCGGAGGGCCGGCAGCTCCCTTCTTCGATCTTCAGCGAGCTTCCAGGAGGAGACCAGCACCGTCACGAGCCCGACGAAGTTCGCCGGAGCCCAGTTCGTCCACCATCCTTCTCCGCCGTCCGATCAGCCCCAGCGCTCCAGTTCAGATCTCGTCCATCCATTCCAGGAGCAGCAGCTACCGCACGATCTTCAGGAGGGCTGATCCACACCGTCCGATGGCCGAGGCTTAGCCACTACGCGTCTCATTCGTTAGATCCAGCACGTGGAGAGGCCCAGACCGTCCGATCAACCCGAGGAGCCCAGCATTGGAGTGCCACTTGTCCCTGACCGTTTGATCCACCACGTGGCATCCATCCGACGGCTTCATTAATAAAGGGTAATTAACCCTTAGGCCATGCTCTTTATTCTATTTCACATTTAGTCTTGTAAAAACGTTAGTTAGTTGTTTTATTTTCGGTACATTTGCACGTTGGACCCTGAGCTTTACTTTATTTTCATTTATGCCCTTGTTTGTGGTGTAGCACGTGCATCGATACGTGTTTTATTGGGTATTTTGCATCATTAGCCCAGTAGTTCTGGATGGTTATGGAATGAATGAATACTTTTAGGAAATTACATTTATACCCCTGTACGTGGATTGATTTGTTCATGTGTGCCTATTTTTGGGTATTTTACAAACAAGCCCTCGGACTTTTGATACCTATTACCAAATAGTCCCAGGAACTCGTTTTCTTTGCATATAGGTCCCTAAGTGCCCCAGGCATGTGCTGCGCGCGGGGTTTCTTTGGGTATTTTGCACCGGACCCCACAGAGCTTTGGGTATTTGCACTCAGGTCCCTGTGCACAGTACCTAAGTTTTATTTTTGAATAAAATAGCAAATCAACTCCGAATTCAATGAAAATTGGATACATGTCTCCTGCCATGTTGTAAAATTTTCTGGAATTTTTGGAGACATTTTTGTTTTTATTTGATATTTTTAAAAATTCAAAAACAACATTTTTGTTACTGTCTATTTTAAAAATTCACAAAAAATATTAAAACTTATCTAAAAATTACAACAAAAATTAGCTACTATTTAGATTGTTGTGTTTGATTTTCTGGCCAAATTTGGCCATTTTTCATTACATAAAACTCATAAAAATTACAAAACACTAAAAATCTTATAAAAAATTCTAATAATTAATCTAAAAATCCAAAAATCATAAATCTAGTTCCCAAATTTTCTTTAAACTTTCTAGTTTATAAGAAAATTACCTCCAGGAGCTAAATAGGCCCTTTTTCATTTTAAATTGGCCTTTTTCTCCTGACTGGATAGTACCTTCAGTTTCTTACCTTGTTTGATTTTTAGAAAATTAAATAAAAATCAGAAAAATATCAAAAAATCACTAAAAACAGTAAAAATTATAAAATACAAAAAAAACATTTTTATTTGAATTTTTTCTTGATTTTTGATGCATTAAATAAATTGTTGAATCGCTTTGTTTCTTTGTTTTCCTTATTTTCTTAATTCATTAAAAATCCAAAAAAATATAAAAAGACTAAAAATCCACCAAAAACACCTTTTATTTTATTTTAGTTTATTTTTGACTACTTCGTAGGCCGCAAGGCCATTACGTGCTCCTTGTGTTCGACCCTGGTCGTTATACCAGGTTAAAATAATAGCAAGACCGCTATTTGATTTGATTTATTTTATCCGATTTTGGTGATCTCTTTTTCTTGATTGACAAGCTTGGCAACTTGGGTCGCAACGACCTCTTGATACCTTTTACCCTTGTTGCTTGGCTGGTCATCAGATGGCTTAGTGATCGTTGTTGCGGAAGTAGTTGCTGAAGCGTTGTTGTTAGAGATGATGGTCGATGAACGTCAGGGTCATCGTCGTCGTTGGCTCTACGTTAAGCAGAGCAGAAGCAGGGACGACGGAGCTGGCCGTGCTACAATGGTGGCTAGAGGGGGAGGCCACCGAATCTCACTGCTGAAGAAGGGGCCCCAGTCTGTCACCCCAGAGCCTTTCCTCAATCGACGGATGGGTCGAAGGTCGGGAGGCAGAGCTTCTTAAATAGGTTAGGTTCGGGCATCGGAGAAGGAAAGTCCTATGATGGGGTATTCGAGGAGGATCTCTAATTGAATATTAGATTCGATGAGGGGGTGATCGGAAGGGGATTTGAAGAGGATCGACGATTGTGGAGATTGTAGGAAGGTGGTGAGATCTGAAATCGAAGGAGAAGATCTGGGATTAGGAGATCGACGACGATGGAGGATACGCAGTGGAGATTTCAAGGATTTGGGCGACGATTGATTGGGACAGGAGGCTTAGGAGGACTACGCTCCTCGGCTATCTGATCGGCCGAGATCGGGCGACCAGGAGATCGCCACGTGGTGGCTAATGGGATGAGGCGCGGCACGTGCTGGGCACGTGCGCGGGAGGCACGTACGCAGCACGTGCGGGGTTAAATTTTTTTAAAAAAAATTAATAAAAATAATGCCAAAAACGGCTAGCACGTGGCGGCTCAAAGAGCGGCCACGTGTCAGCACCACAAAAATCCGAAAAATAATTCTCTTAAAAAATCCAAAATAAATAGCAATGGCCTCGGATCGAAAAAGTTTCTTCACAAAAATTGCTTGTCTCGATGATATCTACAACTTTCATGAAGACATCAAAACCAAAATCAGTCAAATGCACAAAGTGATATTTTGGGGTAGCCCATGTACATAGAATACCTTGATTTTTGGGTTTTATAAGTTTTATGTCATTTTTAAACCAGATAAAAATCCGGAAAAAATAGGGAAAAATCAAAGATAAATATTTACACATTAATCTAATTTTTTTAGATTTTTTTTAATTGAGAAAAGAAGAAATAAAATAAGACATAAGAAGACCAATTTTGTACAGTCGGTTAGTGAAGACTCGGACCCAATTTGTTTCTTTGATTTTAAAAATTTGGATTTAGATTTTTGTGCATTTTAATAAAACTTTTATCAAAAAAGACGAATGAAAAAGAAATAAACTAAAATAGATTAATTATATACATAAAATATCAGGTCAAAATCAGCTAAAATACAAGATGTACAAAAGAGGCCCCAAACCCAACTTTCACATATGAGCTCCGAAGCACTTGAACCTGGTCTTATTTTGAAGGTAATTGAATGTACATTAGTTCAAAAGTGAGTAGGATTAAAATGGACATTGGATGGCGAAGATATGAGGCTTTTAGTCTGGAAACCCTGAAACTAGGATTTGGGTTTCTGGTCCACTTATTTGGGTTATTTATTTATTTTTTGTATTTTTTATTTATTCTTGTTAGTGATATGTACACAGTGGAGGACGTTTTGGGTCATTCGGAGTTAGCATGAATTAGTTAAAAATCCTGGAAGTTAGTCTATTTACATGTCAATTTTGGCTGAAATTTTTGGCTTCTTATTTTGTGCATAAATAATGGATAAAATGCAATTCTTATGAAAACATGCATGAATGCTAATTATGCTGAGTAAATGCAGAAATGCTATTGATTTTGAGGGATTTGAGCTTAATTAATGTGATTTAGAGTGATGATTCCAAGATTCATCACTCATCGACTCAAGAGTCTGATGCAAAGTAGAATATGATCCTCGCTCTGTGATGATGCTAGCAATAAAATCTTGGAATGCGTCCATCTGCTTTCTACGATATGTGGCATCCTCATGAATCAAATGGATAAAATGTTCGTGGAACCATTTATATCTAGAATATTAAAGTGGTGTCCCATGTCCATCTTGGGCTGCTGAAGATGCTCAGAATAATCAAATGAGTCTGAGGTAAAATGCTCCTGAGGTGGTTGCATGTAGCATTTGTCATGATATGGAAACTGAATCAGTTGATAAGTCGACTAAAACAACATGGGCTCTCTCTCTCTCTTGGTATCTTGGAATACCTGAGGAATAGGTATCCAAGGCTCATGAACTGGAAAGAATGGAATCAACTCATACTTCGGCTGAAATCAGTGGAAGATGTATAGGTCTCTGCAGGAAAGGATTCTCTGCAACTGTCTCATTATCCATTCTCGATACTGCCTTAATATTCACATCGAGTGCTTATTGTGTGATCCTTAAATAAATGGGAGGTGGATCGCATCTATGTGGTCTGGCATCTCTTTCGTGTGTCATCTTGACATTAGAAATCTCTCCAAAGAAAGTCCAAAATGAATCCCTGTCAAGACTGCGGTGTTGAACCACCACATGAGGCATCGATCAATGCATGTTGCTTTGCGGTCATCTCTAGATAAAAGATCTGAACTAGCTCAACTTTTGAGATCCCACGATTCGGGAATCTCCTCAAAAGGATCTGGAATTGAGCCACATATCTTGAATTGGATCATGGGGATCATATGAAAATTCTCTGATAACCGACCGCATGAAGTTTGCTCAGCTAGTGGGGTAAAATCTCCTAAGAAAGGCAGCTCGAAGCGTACCCCAATTAGCTCTTTCCTCTCCCAAACATCGAAGCCATCTCGTGGCTCCGTCCTTGAGTATCAAGGGAAATGTATTTATCAAAGCTGCCTCAGTTGTAATGTTCGAGTAGAATCGAGTACCGCAAATTCCCTCAAACTCAAGGAGATGCTCATACGACTATTCATGCGACTTTCCATAAAACTTCAGAGGTAATGAAACAAAGTCTGAATCAATAAGGAAGATCGATAAACTCGATGTAGAACTGACTCAGCTCCTGAATAGGATGCAGATTGCTCAATCATACTCTCATCTCAGCAACTCATGGACTCGAATTTCTCATCTAATCTGAATTCGGCTCATTGGTCACATACATTTTCTCAGTTGTCACTTTGATATCTGAAGGCTGACTTGATCGAAACAAAGAGAGGGGGATAGAAGGAGACATAAAAGACACACAAACAAAAGGAGACGATTCTCCGAGGTCAGAGTCACACTGGAGAATGACAGAGGACTCAACTCACGTTTGAAACACGAGACATCTCGAACTGACCTAGATGAGTGGGTATGCGCGCATGGAAGTGAGGCGTAAGAGTCGGCCAAAGAGATCGTCTACCCATCAACGTGACTTAGAAAAAGGAAACTGACTCTGGTTGACAAGACACGAACAAAGATTGAATGCTAGAGATCTCAGTGATATGGAACTCACACCACATAATCAAATGCAAAGCAAACCTCAGATTCACTAACTCAACCCGATGAAGACCATAAAAGTTCGATCGTCAATTTTTCTGTTTTAGAGTTTATTGGCAAAGTAAGTATTTTCACATATTACATGAGTTGATCAATGCTTGAACTTCCTTGAAGACTGTCCCAAGTCTGAACAACTAATCACTACTTTCAGCCAGTATGGGAGTAAGTAACGGACCGTTTCCGGCTACTTGTTTTACTTGAGGACGAAGCCTTACGCAGTGTCCTCTAAGCTTTCCACTCTGCTAAGGAAACCTAGACCATTTCCGGCTACCCGAGAGTCCTCACTAAAGAGTAGAGTGACCAACTGTCATATCAGTAGTCTTCCTAAAAATCCGAGCTCATGTTCTAACCTTATAGCTCATCCCTCGCTCACAGATCTGGAAAGTAATTGCCAGTCATTCGCTAGGGATTGCTCTCCCAAATCAATGTGGAGTTCATTACATTAATTTTTAGAGTCAGATACATTAGCAATCTCTGTTTTATTCTTAGGTTATCACTTTTGTTTGACCTTTTCAAGAAAATGTCTAACGATTTTTGGTTTTAAATTTTTTTTGAAATAGGTGAACAAGCATAAAACTAGGTTGCACGTCCTAAATCTACCTATAGAGGTGCAGACAAAGTAAAATTGAAAATCCTAAACATGCACCTAGCTTCGAAAAATCTGCGGAAAAACGTCGAGAAAACGCGATGCGAGAAAGCCGAGATACCCTTACGGGGCCCCTTCTACAAAATAGGGGCAGTAGGTACCCTATTCCCCCAAGTGCACGACACTCAGTGAAATAGACCCCGTGAAGAAGAGAGGGAGGTACAAGTCGGGATACCCTTACGGGGCCCCTTCTACAAAATAGAAAAACAGGCAAGTACCCTTAATCTTTTTACCGAAATCAATATAAAGGAAAGTAAAAGGTCATCTCTTTGGTTCTCAGTTGTGTGGCTCGAAACATGTGCTGCACAAATCGGAAGTAAAAAGCTGTCAAGTAAAAAAATTTGATAAAAGTTAGATGATGAAAAAGGAGAAGAAGAAAACCCTAAACCTAAGGTCTCTATGGTCTACCCTAGCACTGCCTCCCCGGCAACGGTGCCATTTGTAAAATGTCCCAACCTGATACCTCTAAAAGAAGAAACTATCGTCGATGTATCATTCGGGTTGTTTTAATAGAAAATTTATTATTTTAAAATTTATACTCCTAAATTAGATGTGTATAATGTCAAGTACAGAAGCGTCGAACTCAAGAAGGCAAACTGTTAGAAACTAGGGTAAAAATATAGAAAACTAAGGTTTTATTGGTTTCCTAATTTTTATTTCTTTTTAGGATTTTTCTGAAGTTTTATTTGATTTTGGTGAATTTTATATTATTTTTGCGATTTTATATACTGATGTAAGAATATAGGTATAAAATTTATAATTTTATATCTTGATTTTAGTTTTATAGTTTTTATGTGTTTTTAGTGTTTTATGGTTTTTTATTTAATTTTTGAAATTGTTTGTAATATTTATTTGGTTTTTAAAGTAGAAGACTTATTTTTATTTGAAAATAGATTTTTATTCGTGAGTTTTAAAATAAAAAATATTGAGAAAATATATTTATTTTAATTTTATTAGAAAGTATTGAAAATACCTTCGAGACGATATATTGTATATATTTTTAGGATTTTTACTGAATTAGTTATGATTTTTACAAGTTTTTATGTATTTTTAATTTTTTATTGATTTTATTAATTATTCTTTATTTTTTTGTTAGGTTTATTATGTAAAATACAATAAAATATTCTAAGGATAATTTTTTAGAATTTTTAGAGGTTTTTTATATTTTTATGATTGTTAAAGTTTGTTATATTTTTTTTTGATGCTTTATTTTAAAAATAGAAAATATTTAAAGTTTATCAAAATACTATTTAATATTGTATATAGTATTATATTGGGTATTTTTATTTAATTTTATTATATTTTTATTTTATTTTATATGTATTATAAAAATGTATATTATGTATATACATGAACATAGATACTTTTGTGATTTTCTGGAAATTAAGGTGCACACGTGTAAAAGTCAAAAGTTGCAAGGGGATTATGCGCAAGTTTTCAAGTATGCATGTGCCCTTCACATGAGGACTTCAGCACCTGGACCTGTTCATGATTAGTAGAAAACACATGGGTTATTATGAAAAGTGTTCCACAAAAATATCTTGTCTCACATGCAAATCACGTGAGGCTCTTTAGGCTTAAGCGGTGGAGGCTTGCTTGGATGTTGACCATCTGATCGAATGACATCGACGGGGACTGTAGCGTATGGACTAAAGAGGTATTCTTTCTAAATATCGCATATGGAGGAGGTGGTTCAGGTGGTTTTCGATCAGAGCGGTTCCAAGCGATGCTCGAGCGATGGTTGATCGCTTCGGTTCCGATCTCCGGCAATACTTCTTACTTCAGGTCGTGAGGTGCCAGATCTGATTCATGTTCTTTAGTGGGTGCTATTCTCTAGATGCTACATTTCAGATCTCCAAGTGATTGAGACGTTGATGCGTTATCTCGTAACTTTGATTTGATCTATTGCCTCATCTCAGATGCTACCAGTGTTGCTCGTGATCCCATATGCTATTTGGCATATCTGGTGCTCAACTTTGATCGAATCCGTGCTGCTCCATGCAGTTCAGATCTGGTCATTGTTTTACTTATAACCTGCAATGCCTCTAGGTGAGGTTCGATACTTCAGATGCGAATGATGCTTCGATTATGATCTTTGAATTCCAGGAACTGCTACAAGATTGTGATCCCTCCAGATGATTTTCCTCCAGATGATGTGGGAGATATGATACTCCAAGTAGTTGATCTGCAAGTATTTCAAACAACTCGAGCTCACAGCTCAGTCCAAATCAACAGAATTCAGATGAATAGGGGAGCTTCTACGAGCGAAGGATGAAGCCCAAGACTCCGATCACCATATGTGATCGGAGATGGGCATATATGATGGATAGAATGTGAAGCGAAGAGGCTCAGGATGTGGTGCAACGATCGGAGAATGGGGATGGATCAAATCACAGAGAAGTATGATGAAGTAGAGAGGGATGGACAGAGAAGAAAATAGAGGAAATGATAAGAGAAATCAGAGGGATGAGAAGAGAAGAAAACAGAGGAAAACTAACCAGTAATTGAAATGGAATATATGGAAGTGGTGCCTGGGAACGGAGCTTCCAAGAGGACCTCCACGGTCATCGCCTCGACGCACGGTGACGTGGAGGCTCTGTCCACGATGGAGCGAAGCTCTCACGCACGGTGGAGACCGCACCCTCCCTCACTCTCGACCTCACTCAACGAGAGTTGTCACCTCGCGGAGCTGGGGATGGAAGGAAAAAAGGTGAACACCTGATCCAGGGGGAGCTCAGGGGCTTATATAGGAGGAGTTTTGTGGAGAGCACGAAAGGCGATGCGGGTACCGACCAACGGAGGATGGCCACCACCGGGTTGTTAGGCTACCGTCCTAATGATCGACAGTTGCAGTGGTTGGTGGTTGGAGGAAGGAAGAAGAAAGGGCGGAGGTTACCCGCGAGGAAGAAGAGGAAAGGGGAAGGAACGGGGCTGCGCGTGTCAGAAGAAAGAAAGGGGGTGGAGAGAGAAGGGAAAGGAAGAGAGAGAGAAATTAATTAATTAATAAATATTAATTAGTTAAAGTAATTAAGTAATAGATTTAATTAATAAATAAATTAATAAATGAATAAAAATATTATTTAAATGAATAACAACTAATTAATTAAAAAAGTAAATAATTTAAAAAAAATAAATAAATAGTTTCATAATAATTAATTTAATTTAATATTAAATAAATAAATATTTATTTATTTTAATTTAATGATAAAATATTAATAGGATATATGAATAAAATGAAATGACATATATTAAATAAGATAAAAACTAAGATACACTGTACAACCATTAGGGTCCCAAAACCCACATTTTGCATATTAACTCCGATTTTAGCTAAATTAGTGCCATTTGATAGATAATTCTATAAAATGAACTTTAAAAGTGAGTTCCTCAATTCAGAGTTCATATGGTCGAGTTATGAGGTCCAGAAAATTTAGGTCACGGCTTTGTAGTTTGGGATTTATTGGCATTTTGACTTGAATTATATTTTTATATTTTTCTATTGATTTTTAGAAATACATTGGAAAAAGAATTAAGTAAAAAAGAGTTAGAAATGAATAATTAGAAAACCGAGAAGTTTATACTTATAGTACATATAGACAACGGGGCCGAAACACCAAAACTCATTTGTTTTATTTTAATATTTTTTTGATATTTTTTTATAAATAATATTATTTATAAAATGATTTCTAAAAGTGTGTTTAGTCACTTTCAAATTTTCTATAAATAGTTATGAACCTTGGAATTCAGTTTTTACGGCTTTTGTGGTTCATTGTAATATTTTATTTTTATACTGAATAATTTTTTTGATATTTTTATAAATTAATATATATATATATATTTATTTATGAACAATTTTATGAAGAAAGTAATTTAATTTGAAGTGATCTTTGTGATAAATGTAATAGGTGAAATATTTACAAGGTAAAAATGAATAAATGTATTTTGCAATCTAGTTTTCTAACATTTTTATACATTAAGATCCTTATCTCCTCCTACATATTAATTTTGTCGACCAAGTCAAGATTGACCCAATCTCGGGGTTTGGATCAGTCTGTATATTTTATATACATCCTTCTTTTCTTTTTCTTTTTATTTTTCTCTTTATTATTTTATTTTGGATAATATAAGTGTTAAATATATAATATTAATAAATATTATTAGAATGTTAACTAATGGAAATTAGTGAGTATTTACATGTATTTTACCCAGGATTTTAGCCAAAATGAAAGAATAAAGGCGACGAATCATAGATTCATCAATAGTGTAAATAATCACTAACGTTAAACTTGTACAAAATTCCCTGTGTACAAATACACCCTCTCTTGTAAATATAGAAGCACTCCCGTGTAAATATCTGAACATACTCTTTTTACTAATCTTATTTAAAAATCCAAAAAATTCAAAAATCCAAAACTCATAAAAAAATTGCGAAAACTTTTAAAAAATCTGCATAAAATTTTGCAATTTTTTCCAAAAATCTATAAAAAAATCAAAATAGAAAATGTCTTCATAAAAATATTTCTCTTGCATTGTACATAGCATTTACATTTTTTTCAGAATGACCAAGAAAATTGAACTAGTCTGAAATAAAGTCTAAAGATTGGAGCTTGGTATAGACCTTAATCCACTTAATTTCAGAGGAACCCTTTAAGGACTGGAATTTGGGATACTTTGGATCACGTTGACTTAATTCTTTAGGTTCCATGAGACTATGTTCATGATTTGATTTATTGTGTCTAACTAGAACCCTTCATATCATCCGTAAGACTATTGAGATAGTGGCTTGACTAGAAACCTCACACTTAACACTTAGCTCAACCCATATGAATTGCGGAAAGATCATGGAGTCAAAGTTGGGATGATGCTAGGCCTCTTCGTAAAGGGTGGCTCCTGAACCTTTCTTGGGAATTACCGAAATCGATACTCCATCTAATTTTTCTGGTATCCATTATATCTAAAGACTGGAGACTGGATTGACACAATGTTTTGGATGGTGAATGATCTGCTGGCGTAACTTTTTCTAAGACCCCAAAACATGGGTGGGCCAAAAGTCTCTAAATCCGTTAGGGCATAAACAAGAATGCAGGTCAATGTAAAGTCAAAGAAAAATCCAAAGAAGAAGCCTATACCAAAAATTTCCATAAAAATTTGAACTTCCAAAAAAGACCTGCTTCTTGGTGATGACTCGGTTACAACGACCGTGCTTCACAAGGGAACCAAGACTACACTGATCCATTTCCAACTCGTTTCCCATTCTTCTAGCTTCTCCGATGAGCTACCAGGGGAGCAGACTCTTTTATAGTTTAGCAGATTATTTGGGAAGAGCTGAAAAATTCACGCACAAGGTTCTATCATTTTAAGGTAGAAAGAGTATGCAACTTAGAGGATGATTTTGACCAGACTGTGGATTGAACTGGATGATAGGAATATGAAACCTAAGGGATGTTGTATCACACTTCATTACCATGATGCAGTTCCGAAGAAACCAAGAAGCCAAAGATCTTAATTGAGCTCCAAACATTGATTTTATAAGAGAAGTTTAAGAGTCGAAAATTATTCTAACTTCTTTCTTTTTCTTTTCTTTATTTTGTTTTTCGGCACTTATATACATAAGTGTTCATAAAATTAAATTATATTTCTAATGAAGGTGGTTTCAATCAATTTGGAGTTAAGATGCAAAAGTTGGCTTTTGGGCCCTCATTGTGTACTGTACATGTATAAAATAATCAATATAATTATTCTTATATTTTTCACTTCCTTATATTTTTACAAAATTTGTAAATATTATTTAAAATACATGCGAATAATAAAATTAGAATAAAACAATTAAGCTTTCATCAAAATAAACAAGTGCACCTTAATACATAGGTAAAATATACATGTGTATACCTATATAATAAATGTATGTAATTATTTAAGAACATAATTAAACTCAAAAAATGCAATAAAAATACCTAAATATGTATTTATAAATTATAAATATATAAATTATGTCTATAAAAAATTAAAATCTAAATACAAATTAAAAATAAAATACATAGTGTATAGGTCAATATACCTATAATAATATATGTAAAAAGTATCACCTAATAACTTAACCAGAATAAATAAATTAAAATCATAATAAATACTATATAAAATGATAAACATTTTTTGTGTTTTGAGTTTTATTTAGTTAAATCATTTATTATTTCATTTTAAACTATTTATTCTTTTATTTCTATTCTATCTTCTAGTAGCCTACGTGGCCTAATAGGGGTCAACCTAGATTGACCTACCGGTCAACTGGCCCCCTACTCCTCTAGAGGTCAAATATGTTGACCCCCTCATCTTCCTCGATTTTCCACGTCGATCCTTGCACCAAACTAGCTCGATTCCTTCAGAGTCTTTGTGCCTCGATCAATGTTCTTTCAAGCCGTCATCTCTCCTCGATCGATGGAGCTCTGCATCATGTTTCTTCCTTGGTCAAAGATCCCCTATACAAATAACCCCTGCCAGACCTCATTTGAATATGATCTCATTCTAACCTCGAAATCCTTGATATTATTTGCGCTTGAGCTTGCTTGTGATAGCAACAATCTCACCAGAGCGTTTGGCGTGGAGGAAGAGGATCGGAGATGGTGATCCGAGCTCATCGGAGTAGCTCAGGTGGAGCTCCACCTTGGCTCCTTGTTATGTAGGTTGAGCCACAGTTTCCTTGCTCTTTTCATTCCTAGCATTAATGTTAGCATAGTGTAGCTTTTAGCTTCGTGTGATTTCATCTTTTATTTCGTAAAAATCTAAATCGAAGATCACCGGAGCTTGAGCTCCAGCCACTGTTTCCATGGGTTCCGACTGTGCTCTACCTCACTGTGACACCTCCATCACCTTCCCCTTTGAGTTCTCTATATTCCAGGCACCTCCATCTATCGCGATCTCCTCTAGATCGAGCAGTCTGTGCTCATCCTCTACTACACCTCATCTTCATCGATTTTTGCATGAAATCAAGATCCGAACCTTCACCTCTTTATTTTCGAGCTAACCATGCATGTCCTAGAGCTTGAAGACCCCTTATGGGTCAATTTTTGCTAAGTCAGATGTTCCCCAGTAGTTCAACCTTCCTCGGTCGTCTAGGACCCTACCGAACGGGTCTCAGACTCTTCTAAGTTGCCCAACTACCAAGGGTCACCTCCAAGCTTCTTTTGCGCCACCTGGGAGTCGATCCAGTAGTCGAAGTCGACCAGGAGGTCAGATCAAAGTTCACTCAACTAGTTGTTCTTCCATGTTCTTCCTGGTAGGCTCTTAGCTGTCGATCGAGTCTCACTTCCAGTATTACAGTCATGATCAGATCAAGGAGTGATGAATACTCATTCATCACTCTTTATTCTTTTATTTTAGCTAAATATCTTGGCAAAAATACCATGTAGATAGCTGTAAATACAATAAGTTACCAATAAGCATGCCTTTTGTAAATAGCAATAATTAGCATGTATTTGTGCAAAAATAAAAGAGTACAGAATAAAGAAAAAGAAGAAGATATTTAGAATAAATATCGAGTGATCCAAACCCAAGGGAGGGCCAAGCATTGGCCTGAACACCAAATAAAACAAGTAAAGAGAGATAGGGCCATTCAATCTTTTGCGCATTCCTTCTTACTTGTATATAATTTATTTTCACAAAAATAAAAATGAAAATGTGTCCATATTATCTTGTATATATTTCTAAAAAAATAAAATTAAAATTAGAAAAATAAAATTAAAACAAAATAAAATAATTTCTCTCTCTCACCCTTGTACTTAATACATGCATATATGTATCACACTTCTATTTATTTCACTCTTGTAAATAAACAATAAAAATTATTTTATACTCTAAATTTTATGTTGTAAATAAATAAATTATAAAATTGGGGTATTTGTACAAAAATAAGAAAATAAAAATAATAATATAAAATACATAGGTATATTATACCTGTATATAATATAATATAATGTATATAGCATAATTTATCTTTCATAAAAAAAATAAAAATCACTAAAAAATAGTTTGGAAAAAAAGAAACATTTTTCATTTTGTAAATATTTTAAAATAAAATTGTTTGCTATTTTTTATTTAATTTACAAATCTTTTTTCTTTCCTATTTTCAGATAGGTTTGGGAGGGTTGTAGACCCCGGTCAACTGCCCCCCCGGACCAGTTTGCGCCCGGATCCGATTGTCGTCCGCTCTTCTCCTATTTTTCCTAAATCGATCCGCCCACCATTTGCATCACTCCGAGCCTCCGATTACCGAGGAAGGATCCACGATTCACGCCCGATGCTACCAGTAGGGATCTGTTCCTCGGATTGCGTGCTTTCGCTCCATACTTGTTGGACCTCGCTGAGTATATAGCTTCCTGGAGCCACCATTTCTTCCGCATCTTAGGACATTGCCTTCGTCTCCTGGGAGCTCCATTCTCCTCCTTGAGTGACAGCGAGCAAGTGGAGTGTCGTAGCGAGGGTTCGAGGCCTCTAGCTCTAGGCCCGACGAACTTCTCGTCGTGCTCCTCCGCAAGGTGAGCCCGAGCCTCTGAAGACATCGATCCATCGAGGCAAAGACCCCCGGGGGTCCACGACCTCCAGCACAGACGATATCCTCCATCAGGTAGCCTAGATAACCTTTCGTTTGCTTTAGATTTGATCTTTTCGAGTTCCGATCAACCAGCATTTCTCGGATCGTCATTCGTGATCGGACCACCCATTTGCCCTACTGACGCTCGTATCACCTTCATCAGACTTCTACCCATCTTCTCCGTAAAGGATATGGAGAAATCCTCAAGCGCATCACGGAAGCGTGAGTGTCGTATCGGATACGACGAAGAACGACTAGTCGTACTAGTTGTTCGGTGCAGCGGAATTTTAAAATTTTTATTCGATGAAACCACATGATCCAAGAACCATTCTCGGATCGTTTCATCTATAACCACAACAAGTATAATGCAATACCTCTTGAAGCGTGGTTGATCGAGTCTCTAAGAGAAGAGACCTCCTGTCTCAAGTCCGATCGTCGGAGAGATCGCTTGCGAGCGCGGGGATGAACCACGGTGTCCTCGCAATCCAAGAAGTTGATCCAAGCGCGGTTGCTCCTGATCTCGTCGCACGAGATCGAACGTCTCCTTCGCGGGCAAAGCACTCGAAGTAGACGGAGAACCGCAGAGCGTCGAAGCGGTAGCACGAAGGCGAGGGTGACAACGATTCCCTCCACTAGGGTGGACGGCCACCAAGAGGAAGAGGGAGAGAGGGCTGTCGAGTATGAGAGAAAGAGAGAGAGAGAGTTTTGCTACAATAGCATGTGTAAAGAGAGAGCCAAGAGTGCCTCTCTATTTATAGGTTTTTGGGATCCATGGATCTCAATCCATGTGTCATATAAAATCAATGGTTGAGATTGATTTATGACAATCCAATGGTCAAGATTGTTGTTGGTAAAAGCCAACAACTTGTGATTTAATTTGATAAAATATATTTGATAAATCAAATAAATATTAATACCAAATCTAAATCAATCAAATAAGAGAGAGAGAAGGCAAAGGAGATGCTCTCCTTATTTGGAAGAGGGGACGGCCACCAATTCCCCAAGGGAATTGAGTGCCGCCCCCCTCATTCCTAATGAGGAGTGCAATCTCATGGTTCCATGAGATTGCACCTCTCCTTAATTTTCTCTCTCTACTTATTTTCCAACAACAATTTGTTGGTATTTTAATTCACCAAAATAATTCTCAATTAATTTTGGGAATATTGCAATCTTGACATTGGAATATTGTGAATCAAATTCACAACCCAAAACAAAATGTAATTTACATTTTCAATTAATTAAACAATGTGTATCCAATACACATTAATAATTAATCTACTAATATAAATTATTTTTAACTCTCTTTAATACATTATAAATCACATTTATAATATATTAGGAATAATTGGATATTGCTATCCACATTATTCTTATCCATAATAATTAAATCCCATTTAATTATATTGGATAATTTCTCATACATTATGATAATTAAATCACATTTAATTATCAACTTCTCTTTGCTTAGATCTTATGGAATTGCTCTTAAACCATTTAAGAACAATGCTATTTCTCCTCAGATACTTGGAGATAAGGACAGGGCGATTGTATTGTTCCACGTATAGTGACTTGGATATTGAGATCACATCTCATATCCAGATCCCATGGACCTCTCATAGATGCTTGATTAAATCAAGACCGTAAACCTAATATTCTCATTGCATCTGAATCTCATTCAGATCAATGTCCAATATATGGACTAAGATTAGGTCACTTCTCTAATGAGAGGAGTCACTAAAATCCAGACTTGTTTCATCACTCCCTCGGAATGGAAGCGCCATGGTTATACAATCGTTTATGATCAAATCACCCTTCAGGTATTCCTAATATCTGCACATCCTGCATACTGGAAGACTCATGATCATCATGAAGATAAAGATCACTTTTACACTGTCATCTTCATAGTCTGATCATTAAGTTTCTCAATCTTGGTCCTTGGGATATGGTACAGATCATATGCTTTCACAAAGCATATATCTTATCTTCAAATTCATATCATGCTTCTAAAGCATGATGACCATGCATGGAATTTGGTCAATCCCAATACCTCATGAGTGAGCTCATGTCTCCCGGTTCACAAGTGAACCTGTATGATCCCTTTGAGAGATCATATTATTCATATGCCCTTACATGCACACCAGCTTGCCGGTGTATAGACCTTGATTAGGTCATCAACCTATTGGTCTGCCAAATGTACATGTTCAGACATATAGTAATATATATGTCTCTGGTCAGAGGATGTTTGCCTGTGATGTGACAGTATTCATCATAGGTCGTTGGTTATCTCGATCTCGTTAAGTCAACTCATTGACTCAACTAATCTGATACCTCCGAATCAATATTCCTATGCAGAGGACCTGCATCAAGAGGTCGATCAGATATCAGTCTAATGAGATGGGATTGCCATCTCCCACTCAGACTGGAGATCACTACTTGTTAATCATTGATGATGCTTGATGAGTCCTCTATCTAACTCCTTAGATATTCATCCAAGCATCAGCCTCTATGATTCAATCATTGAATCAACAGCTGCATGATTATCAAGTTGGCCATGGTACATAACCCTTATTGTACAGAGGGACCTTATAGTGCATTCATTCAATATCAGAAAGGGAGTGAAACAAAATCAATAACTTTTATTGATAAATCATTTATTACAATAACATTTATTGTAGGAATGGTTCGCCTCGGGCTCACATTGCTAACAATCTCCCACTAGCCCTCAGAACCATTCAGGAACAAGCCTTAAACCCATACTCATTACATGCTGGTCAAAAACCTTCTGTGTCAGAGGTTTGGTAAGAGGATCAGCAACGTTGTCGGCGGAGGCCACCTTGGTGATGATGATGTCACCACGCTTTTGAATCTCTCGAATGATGTGGCATTTCCTTTCTACGTGCTTGCTCTTTTGATGCCATCTGGGTTCCTTCGCCTGGGCAATGGCTCCCGTGTTATCACAGAGTAGCGGGATGGGAGTATCAGAGGAAACTACGCCAAGCTCCTGGACGAACTTGCGCAACCACACCGCCTCCTTTGCAGCATCCGATGCGGCAATGTATTCGGCTTCTGTTGTTGAATCTGCCGTAGTGTCCTGCTTCTTGCTTCTCCAGCTCACAGCACCACCGTTCAACAGGAACACAAACCCTGATGTCGACTTTCGATCATCAATATCTGATTGGAAGTCAGAATCTGTATATCCCAAGACTTGGAGATCACCATATCCATAGACCAAGATGTAATCTTGCGTCCGTCTTAGATATTTGAATATGTTCTTTACTGCATTCCAGTGTTGTTTTCCATAGCAGGATTGGACTTACCACTCCCACTGCATGGCAGATATCTGGCCTAGTACACATCATGGCATACATTAAGCTTCCTACGGCTGATGCATAAGGACATCCAGCCATGGCCTTCTTTTCCTCAACAGTTTGAGGAGCCATTCCTTTAGACAGATGGATACCATGTCTTAAGGTTAGGAATCCTTTCTTGGAACTATCCATACGGAATCGTTCAAGAATCTTCTTAATGTATCCTTGTTGTGACAATCCCAATATCCTCTTCTCTCGGTTTCTGAACAGCTTCAGACCCAAGATGTAAGAGGCTTCTCCAAGATCTTTCATCTCAAAGGTATGGGACAACCAAATCTTCACACTGGTCATCATCCCTTTATCATTCCCAATGATAAGGATGTCATCTACATAAAGCACGATGAACACAATGGCGCTCCCACTAAGCTTCTTGTACACACAAGGTTCATCAGGATTTTGCACAAAATCATAACTCTTTATGGTTTTGTCAAATCTGATGTTCCAGCTACGAGAAGCTTGCTTGAGCCCATAGATGGATTTCTTCAGCTTGCATACTTTGCCATCCTCAGTTATGAAGCCCTGGGGCTGCTCCATGTAGATATCCTCCTCGAGGTATCCATTGAGGAAATCCGTCTTGACGTCCATCTGCCAGATGTCGTAGTCAAGATATGCAGCTATAGCTAGCAATGCCCTGATGGATTTAAGCATAGCCACAGGAGATAATGTCTCATCGTTGTCGATGCCTTCTCTCTGTGTGTAGCCCTTGGCTACGAGCCGTGCCTTGAAAGTCTCTACTTTCCCATCAGGTCCCCTCTTTCTCTTGAAGATCCATTTGCACCCAATGGGTTTCACCCCCTTAGGTGGATCCTCTAGGGTCCATACACCATTCTTATGCATGGAGTCAATTTCTGACTTCATTGCTAGCATCCATCTATCCATGTCATGATCCGCGAGTGCTTCATCAAATGAAGTAGGATCACTGTCAGTTTCACCTGACACATGGAATCCATACCTTTCAGGTGGTGCAACCACCCTCGAACTCCTTCGAAGAGGTATAGGTGTTTCATCTTTATTTATCTCTTCAGTTTCTGGTTCAGGAAGCTCAGAGTCCTCAGGGGACTCAATGAGTTCCTCTACTTCACTTTTGTCTTGACCTTTAAGGAAATCATCCTCCAGAAATTTCACATCTCTAGAGACAAAAACCTTTTGGGTCTCAGGGTCATAAAGTTGGTATCCAATACCATCTTTAACATACCCAATGAAGTAGCACTCACGAGAGCGAGATTCTAGCTTACTTGCATCGACATTCTTTGCATGGACCAAGCAACCCCAAACCCTTAAGTGATTAACACTAGGTTTGGTTCCATACCATAGCTCATGAGGAGTCTTAGGTACAGATTTGCTAGGAATCTTATTTAGGATATATATTGCAGTCTCTACTGCATATCCCCAGAAACTAAGTGGTAAATGTGCTTTACTCATCATTGAACGAACCATATCCTTGATGGTTCTGTTGCGTCTTTCAGCAACACCATTAAGTTGGGGAGTTCCAGGAGGAGTGAGATTGGAAATAATTCCATTCTCTTTAAGGTATTCCTTAAATTCATCTGATAGGTACTCGCCACCTCGATCAGATCGAATTCGTTTAATCTTCCTATTGGTTTGGTTCTCAACCAAAACCTTGAACTCTTTGAACTTTTCAAAGGTTTCAGACTTATGACGTAATAAGAAGATAAACCCGTATCGCGAATGGTCATCAATAAATGTCAAATAATATCGATATCCATTTCGAGTCGCGGTACTGAAGGGACCGCATACATCAGTATGTATTAAGTCAATAATACCTTCACATCTTGTAACCTTGTTACGGAAAGGCATCTTGGTCATTTTACCTCGAATACAATGTTCACAGGTAGGTAAAGGCTGAACCTGTAGGAAATCCAAAGGTCCATCCTTTATCAATCTATTGATCCTATCAACAGATAAATGACCAAGCCTTTGATGCCAAATCATATTTGAATGATTTATATTACTCCTGGATCTTTTAGGGTTTTTATTAGTGGTTGTAACATTCATGACATGCTCATTAATGCACAATTCATAGAGTCCTCCAGAAGTCAAAATACCCTCTGCAATATATTTATCATAATGATTTATGACTAATTTATTACAAAATAGGAATGAATATCCATTTCTAACTAGCTTAGATACATATATCAAATTCCTTCTGACTTCAGGTACATAAAGACACTCTTTAAGTACTAGGACTCTTCCACTAGATAATGATAGTCTGCAGGTCCCGACGGCGACTGCTGCAACACTTGCATCAGATCCCATCTGGATGACTATCTCCCCTTCTTCAAGCTGTCTAGTTTCCTGAAACAAATGCAACAAATTGCATACATGAACAGAAGCACCAAAATCAACTACCCAACTTCCTTCTCATCCAACGAGAAAGCTGGTTTCAATGATAAGAGTAGATTTCATACCTGCTGGGGCTTTACCTTTGTCGACCGACTTCAGGTAATCTGGGAAATTACGCTTCCAGTGCCCCGGCTTCTTGCAGTGGTGACAAACGTCGGTTTTCTTCGACGCCATTAAAGTGGATGCATTGGAAGATGAGGCAACACTTTGTCCCTTCTTCTTTCTCTTCTGGGCCGGGCCCTTCCGAGAACCTTGCTTCCGACCGCGCTTCCTTTTGACCTGTGCAACCATTGCAGTGCCAGAGGGACCATCTTTCTTCATTACGTCTTCTGCAGAGTTTAATGCAGCAAGAAGCCAAGCGTTTGTCAATTCTAGCTTATTCATGTGGAATGACACCACAAAGTTATTGAAAGATTTGGGCAATGACAGCAGAATGAAATCAGATTGCATGTCTGCATCCATCGTCGCCCCCAGAGTCTCAAGCTCTGACAAGTACCCAAACATTTTGAGTACATGCTCGCGGACCAAAGTCCCTTCCTGCATCTTGCAGCGAATGAGTTCTTTCATAACATTGTACCGCTGGGTGCGGTTAATGTCACCAAACATATCCTTTAGATTCTGCATGATGTCCTGGCAAGTACTCATCTCCACATGTTGCTTCTGAAGAACATTGGAGAGAGAACCCAAGATATAGCACCTAGCCAAGACATGATCTTCATCATACTTGTCATTATATGCTTTGTCTTCCTTAAATTAAGGGTTTTCAAGTTTGTTTTCAGAGAGCACATAACTGATGCGCTCTGTCGAAAGCACAAGCTCCAAATTACGGATCCAATCCGAGTAATTTGGTCCGGTCAATTGGTTGACCTCCAGAAGCCTGTTCAGTGGGTTCATGGCCTTCATTTTCTGAAATTGAGAATGCACTATATCAGAACATATAATCATATATTCAATTTAATTTTATTTGATTAAGATATTTTAAATCAAATTAATCTTGCTATGTCAACTATGAAAGTTTATTCCCTTATTCACTTTCAAAGTAGGAGATATACTTACCAATATATCTCAAGCAAGAACTGGGATCTCCTCTTTATCATTGTCATATCCCAATAATATGAGAACCTATGACTCCGATAAAGAGAAGCGGGAACACATTCCGCCTTGCAAGTCCAACTTGCATTTCCCAATTCAGTCTTTAATACCCGAGCCCACCACCCCTAAGGTGATGTTGACTCGTCATTAATTGAACCAACTGTCAACAGGAATACAACTCGCTATGCGCAATCCAATATCGCCCCAATAATATGAGGACCCGATATTGGGGTCACTACGCATACGTCCTTACTCTTTTGAGAAGCGACGAGCCCGATCCAAACGGATCATATGTGAGAGCTGTCACTTCGGACAGGCGTCTCCCACATATAATATTTGGCGACGAAACCCTTTGCCTTGACGGGAGACCATGGATGTCACTTATGTGATCTTCCATCTCTTATTCAAATTTAATTAATTAATATGAATCGCATTCATATAATTAATTCTTCCAAGGGAATTATTAACTCTAATCATATTAGAGTATTCTCAATTGGATATAATTAACTTAATCATATTAAATTAATTATCAATCCAATTTAATCAATCAAACTTAATTTTATGCTTGAATATACATATATGATATTATTCTCAAAGTACGTATTAATTCGAATTTTAATAATTAGAAAAATACATCATAATCCCTCGGACATTATCCCGGCCCTACCCGCTGTCATGGCCAGTACCGACGGGAGTGGGGCGGACCACATATGTTGCAACCCGCTGACGAGTCGCTAGATACGGTAATTAATTCGGTCACGTTGTAGCACGTGTACTTAGCGATTCGGTCAGAACCGAGAGAAGATCTCCGTGAAGAGTGTCTCGGCTTAATTTATATCCCGGGCAAGTCCGGGGTCGAACACAGGGAGGCCAAGGAACAACTTGGGTTTAATTCAAAAATTTAGGTCTAGATATCCAATGCGGTATTTTTATATTTTTTTAATGCAAATAGGAAGCCAAAATGCACAATGCAAGTGAACTAATATACTAAGAAAGCATACAACTTAGCCAAATTAAGTTTAATGTCAAAGCAGTTCAATTCAGCCAAATTATATTTTTTCTAGAATACTAATCCAGAGATGAACACAAAACACATTTTTTTGAAATTTTAGGGGTTAATATGCAATAAATAAAAATGCACACTTTTTATGGGTTTTTTCGCAATTTATCACACAAACAGAAAGCCAAAATCATGAAAATATTACTGAAATGAAAATATGATGCAAGGAAGCTACAGTAATTTTTTTGGAATTTTTTGACAAGTTATGATTTTTTTATGAATTTTTTAGTGGAAATAGAGTGACAGTGAGTAATTAATTCCTAATTAATCCACGTTATCAAATTAATCAGAGTGTGATTTATCTCAAGTAGATATTTAGATGATTAATCCAGGAGACTTGAAATTTCGTGAAAAGGATGTATGTGGATTTAATTAAAAATCAAATACGAAAATCACTCAATAAATTATTTCAGGCACAAGACAACTCCAATTGATGTGAAATTTGGACTGTAAGTTCATCATATATCAAGGCATCATATATATTGTTTTTAGAATTTTTAGAGCAACGGTGTGTGAGATATAAATTTAGGAGCACGGATTGGGTAAAATACACAGAATTTCAATTTGACAATTTTAATTAATTACCCAACTATCATAAAAACACAAGTAAATAATCAGATGATAGAGGATAAGTTGCTCAACATGATACCATTTTTCATTGAATAAAAATGTGCATAAACGAAGTCCAACTTAAGGTGCGAACACAGGGGTCTATGTGCAAATTAGAAAACAAGATATACAATAGAAAACATGCACAAGGACTGTTTGGTAAATATAAAAACTATACAAAAACATTTTGCAATTTTTACAATAAAAAAAATAAGAAAAAGTGAACCTTCTTCTTCCTTCTTGGTATACGATGGGAAAAACCCACCCAGGTTGAAGTCGGCGGTGGTGGTGGGAGGGGCCGCGCGGCCGGCGGAGGCGCGGAGGTGCGGCGGAGGGGTGGCGGCGAGGGCGGTGCGCGATGACGGCGAGGACGGCGCGCGATGGCGGTGCGGCCACCCGCCGAGGAGATCTGGTGGCGAGGACGAGGGGCTGCAAGGGGAGCGGCGGCAGGCCGCGGGGCGGAGCGGCGCCGTGCGCACGCGGCGGCCCCCGCACGCGCGGCAGAGCCGGTGGAGAGGAGGGGGGCGCAGCCGATGCCGGCCGCGGCGGCGCCGAGCGGGTGGCGGAGAAGAGGGGGTGGGGCGGCGGCGGTTGCTGCTGCTCCACCTGTGCGTTTTTTTATTTTTTTTTAATTTTTTTTTATTTCTTTTTTTCTGCTGTAATGCAAACTCAATTTTTTTTATTTATATTTTTTTTGTTTTGTTTAAACAGAAAATGAATAAAGGCAAAATGAACAAATGTTTTTAATTTTTTTTGTTTAAATAAAAGGATGAAGAAATGCAAAAGGACAAATATGCACAAATGCAAATATGATGGTGGTTTGATCGTGATGTTATGAAAATAAAAAAATGATATGGGGTTATGATGGATAAAAAAATGATGGTGATCCAAACAACAAAGAAACAAGATATTAGGTAAAATAAAATAACAAGAGAAACGAGGAGGAATACTTACCTGATGTTCGCCGGATGTGCGGAGTAGCTACGCTGGACTCCTGTCGTCGCCTCGATCCGATTGGCGAAATAAAATCGAAGAGGCTGAGAGAGCTCGATGGGGAACTCGTGACGCGAAGCGGAGCTCCGCGGATCTCACCTGAAGGAGGTCGTCGCTTGAGGACGATGATTCGTCGCTGTCACCAACAAAACACTCCAAGCTCTCTCCTTATTCTATAAGAATGGTGGATGGGCAAAAAATGTGGATGTGGAGATGATTATAAAGAGATGAATAATGGGAGTTAGAGAGGTGGTGGTGTTGAATGAGAAGTTAGATTATTGGTGGAGTTGAATGGGAGGTTGGTGGAAGAATATGGAGTGGAATGGAGGTTGAAAGAAGACTTGGAGGTTATTGGAGAAAGGGAAATTATTGTAGAGAATGTGATTAAATAAAAGAAAATAAAAGTATGCTACTTTAAATACAATAAAATAAAGAGAGAAGACAAATAGTGGAGAATTTACAAAAGAAGACAAAACACCATGTACAATTTTTGTTTACTTTTCTAATTTGTATTTTTTTTTGTCTTTTTAATAAGAGATATTTACAAGGAAAAATACTATAAAATAATATAATTAAAATACAACACAATCATGATATTTTTGTATTTTTAGCAATTATGAAAGATACAATAAAAATTAAAGAAAGAATGAATATATAAAAGGTATACAATGTACATCTAGGTCCCAAAATCCAACTTTTGCAAACGAGCTCCGATTTTAATGAAACCACTTCCGTTGGATAGATAATTTTCTAACTTAAACTTTAAAAGTGAGTTTGGTGAATTTCGAGTTCATACGGAGCGGGAATTTAGCTTGGAAGTTGGTCTTTACGGCTTTTTCCCATTGGGATCTAGGAGTATTTTTTTGAGATATAATTTATTTTGTATTTTTGTATTTTTATGTACATTATTATGAACAAGTTAGAGAAAGAATTAGCCAAAAAGGAGTTGAAATGAAATTATTAAAAATACATGAAGTTTTGAGCTATTTATAGGTATAAAACTCCTTTATTTTTGCGGCTTTTTAGTGTTATTTATTTGTACAAACTTATATACAATAATTAGTGTATTTTATTTAAAAGAGGTATTTTGTTAATTTATTGATTTTATAGACATTTATTAGGGAATTTACTCGTGGATTTTGCTAAGATCAAGATATTGCGATGATGAATCGCGGATTCATCACCCCCCTATACTTAAACTTTGCTAGTCCTCGAGCAAATAAAGAATGAAGAAGTTGGGTTAATCCCTGACTGTGCATGTGAATACAAGACTTGATTCGTTCAAGAACTCTCGGTTTTAGAGATCCTAAAATTCTAAGCTGAACCAAGCTCTAGTCAAAAGGTACCCAATTCCCCTAATCATCAGACTCTCTTTGTATACATATATATAAGGGATATGACTTTAAGTGTGGACTGCAGTTATAAGAGTAGAGTCGCAACGTCACCCAAGGTTCCAGTCCAAGAGACTCTCCTATGGACCCGATCCTCAACACTAGGGAATAAACCATTTCTTGCATCCAATCCACCGTCTCTTTAGTTGTCAGACCTAAAAGTGTAGATGGAAGGCTAGTTGATGGAGGGCATAGGATTATGTCATTTCTTCTCTCCCTCTCATTGGAACAAGGATCCTCTCAAGTGCCTTATTACGCAACACATTTTTTTGGTGTTGATCAGTGCGTCCGTCAAGAGAAGTTGGAGCCGTCTGCACTTGTTTTCCTGGGAGTGCACCGGGGTGTGCCTTTTTTGAGTACCTATCGTACCTTCTACACCCAGACTTGTAGCATTTACGATGCAGAGCCCTTTTTTGGTGCAAGCCCGACTCCTGGTCCTAATAGCGGTGGTCCAAGTGGACACTTTGAAATGGTTGGGAGCGCTCGCCTTTGGTGGAAGCTCTTTTGATAATTGACTTTGTGGAATGAGAGCTTTTCTTTGACATTTCATTGCTTTGTAGTATTTGTGGCTAGCTCCACTGCTTTTACCAAGAGTTGGCGCACACTGATTGATGAATACCCATTCATCACTCTTTATTCTTATATTTTAGCTACAAAAACCTATGCAAATGCATGTAGATATGTGTAAATAGGAAAAGTTAGCAAAAGCATGCATTTTTGTAAATATAAATAATTAGCATGTTTTTGTGCAAAAATAAAAGAATAAAGAAGAAAAAGAAAAAGAGGGAAATATTTAGAATAAATATTGAGCAACCTAACCCAAGGGAAGGCTCAGCATGGGCCTGACCGCATAAAAGCCACAAGTAGAGGGAGATAGGAGCTCATGTGTAAATATATATGTAAATCAATAAAATAAATATTTTCCTCAACCAAAAATATTTTGTAAATATTTGTACATATTTATAGCCTATTAAAAACAAGATAAAAATCTAAAAATCAAAAATACCAAAAAGAACCTTTCACCATGTACATAGACCACCTCCCTTACCTTATTTCACCTTGTAAATAAAGCTATTTGTTTCCAAAACTTTTTGTAAATATTTTATGGTATATATTGTACATAAAATAAATAAAAAGAATTAAAACAAAAATCAAATAAAAATTACAAAATTAAAAATACAAAAATATCTTGTATATATACCATGTATATAATTGTGCATAAATAATTATTTCCCCTATGTATATAAACAATAAAAATAAAATAAAATAGCCTTTTATTCCTCATTTTATCTTATAAATAAATAAAATATAAAATGGGAATAAAAATGTATAAAAATAACTAATTAAAAATCAAAAATCAAAAATCAATATAGTGTATATATACCTATGTATAGCTACTATGTATATACCTTATTTTTAATTTCCAAAAATTAATTAAAAATCACAAAAAAATAGAAAAAATTAAAACAAACATTTTTCATGTTTTAAGTTTTTGAAAATTCGGCCATTTAAGGCCCCAAAAAAAATCAAGTAAAATTTCAATAATTGGCGGGCTCTGATTGGTCCACGGGGGATTGTTGACCCCCGGTCAACACCTCCCCCAGGACCACCAGAGCCCGGGTCTGTTTATTCGACCCGCCTTCTCGGATTTTTCTCTTGATGACCCGATTTCCATCCACCCCAAATCCGGGTCCGCAATGACCATGTCACATCCGAGAAGCTCGCCGGAGCTTTGGCCTCGAGATCCGCGCATCAGCTCGCCCTACCCGCCACCTCCTTTCCGGACCTGCACGCATATATATTCCGAGCTCCGCCGCACTCTCATTCCATCTTTGGCTCCCCATTCTCTCTCCAGTGAGCTCCATCGCAACCAGCAAGGTGACAGCTTGCATCCACCGGTGTCGCAGCGAGGAGGAGGTGCTTGGACCATCGATCCGGCTGCCTTGCGCCGCCGTGCTCCGACGTCTGACCGGAGCTCGAGCCTCGGGCGTTGACGACCCTTGAGGCAAGGACCAGGAGCTAGCTAAGCTCCAGCCCAGTCTCCCGCATCATCCAGGTATCCATTTCGCTCCGCCATTTAGTGTAATTTCAGATTTCGCCCAAATCCACTCTCCGACGTGCTTCCCTGATTCCTGCCATCTCGCTTAATATCTCGATCATCGGAGCACCCCATCACCTTCGCCACTTCCTCACGCACGTTCTTCGCACTCCCACTCAACCCAGCTCGCCCCGGAGCTGGGAGTCGAGCTCCACCACCTGTCGCTCGCCGGAGCTCATTCACCCCACCGCACCGTTCACCCTCACGACGCTTCTTGGGGTCGAGGCACTTTGCCCTCGACCCGCGAAGCTGTTGGTTTGCTTTGCAGGTCCAACGGGAGGCATCTGAGCCCCTCGTACATTCCAGCCAGGAGCTTCGCGCCGCCAGCCTCGCCGGAGCCCCTCCAGGGCTCGGCCGGGCCATCGAAGTTCACCACCAGCTGCGGAGCTTCACCGCGGACCCGTTCCGATCATCAGAGGCAGCTGAGGAGGTCCCAAGCTCGTGCACGAGGCCGGCGAACCTCGCCGGCCACCTGTTCTTCGAGGAGCCTCCAGCACCGTCCGATAGCTCCTCCGCTCCAGTTTTAATCCCAGCCGTCCGTTCATCGTGGAGCAGCTACCGTCGATCACCTGGAGGGGCTGATCAGGACCGTAGAGCAGAGAGAGGGAGCCACCTGAGACCTGACCCGTCCGATCCTCCACGTGGCTCCTTCTGGAGCGTCGATTCGGCCCGAGAGAAGAAGAGGAAGAGCGCCAACGCACCAGAGCCGACCGATCTTCCACGTGGCGCGCATCTGGCCGTCGACGAATAAAGGGGTAAATTACTTAGGGCCCCCTCATAGTTTGTCGTTTTATTTCTAGTCCTGTAAATATTTTTAGAACTTTATTTACGTAGGGTAAATTGCATTGTGGACCCTGTGCTTAGTTTTAATTGCATGTATGCCCCTGTGTGTATGTGACCACGTGCTTCGTCACGTGTTTAGCTGGGCTTTTTACATCTTTTATCCTGTAGATCTGGGTTGTTCTGAACTGAATGATAACTTTTTGGTAATTGCATTTATGCCCCTGTGAGTGTTATTTATGCGCATGTGCGGATTTTAGTGGGATTTTTGCATCCAAGCCCCTGGACTTTTGGTACGAGTTACCAAAAAGTCCAGAAACTTGGTTTTTATTACCAAAAGGCCCCTGAGTGCCCCAGCCACGCGCCACATGCGTGACTTGCTGGGATTTTTGCACCTTGGCCCTCAGAACTTTGGGTATTTGCACTTACGTCCCTGTGCACAGTGCCCCCTTTTCGATTTTTGAATAAATATCAAACCACCTCCAAATTCGATGAAAATTTGAAACATGGCTCCTGCCATGTTGTTAGATTTTTGAGAATTTTTTAGGACACTTTTGATTTTATTTAGTATTTTTAAAAATTCAAAAACAGCCTTTTTAGTTACTGTCTAGATATAAAAATACCAAAAAAATATAAAAACACCCCTAAAAATTATAAAAAAAATTAGATACTGTTGTTTGCTTGTTGTTTGATTTTCTAGCCAATTTTGGCTATTTTTCATCACTTAAAAACCCTAAAAATCGCAAAACCCTCAAAAACTCATAAAAATCATAATAATTAATTTAAAAATCCAAAAACAATAATTAGGGTGCCTAAATTTTCCTTATTCCTTCTAGATTACAGGAAAATTACCTCCAGGGCTTTTAAGATCCTTAGATATTTTATTTTTGGGTCTTAAGCCTTGTTGGACAGTACCTTTCATTTTTAGCACTGTTTGATTTTTAGAAAATAATTTACCTGTTAGAAAATTATCAAAAATTAACCAAAAACACTTAAAAACTTAAAAAACACAAAAACAATTTTTCCTTAATTTTTGCATTATTTTTGGTGTGTTTAATAAATTGTTGAAGTTGCCTAGATTTTACTTTCTTTTATTTTCTTTATAATTTGAAAATAAAAAAAAAATATAAAAATTCATAAAAACCTCTAAAAAACATTTTCTTTTATTTTTATTTCATTTTCACTACTTCGTAGGCCCTAGGCCAATCCGTGCTCCTTGTGTTCGACCCTGGGAGCTATACCAGGTTAATATCATAGCTAGGACCGCTTGTTTTGCCTTGTTTGATTTTTGACTCATTTCGCGGTTCGATTCTTTTTCTTGATTGACACATCTTCTGAGATCCGGGTCGCAACGACCCTTGTTTCATTACCTTCACCCGGGTCTTAGGGAAATTTTGGTGTTCATCACTGATCAACAATTTTTTTATTTTATCACACCCTGGCACATAGGTAAATGTCAAGAGATAGTATAAGAACCATGTTCTCATACTGGCTAAAGATGCTGACACTCAGGTTTCATGAAGCCTTCATTGATTTTATCCCATCCTCGAGCATCATTAAATCAAGTCCAAACTCGAATCCCTCATCCCAGTTCCTCAAGTGAAATTTCAACTCATCTCATCATAACTGCAGTCGTGTATGTGAGGTGCTGATCATATTCTTAAGGTAGAGACTAAGCATGCAATATAGCACACACATCTTTCAAACTAGGGAAATGTGAATAATTAAGTCAAGGACCCTAATGACTGAGGCTGGTTAACTCAAAATCTCAAGACCTCATAAACCAAGTGTTCTTGAACATCACTAGTCTTGTGTGAAAGTGAATTGTGTCAGGGATTAAACCAACTTATTAGTTAGTTTTTTTTTTAGTTTTTTTTTTAGTTTTTTTTTTTGACAAACAAAGGCAAAGAAGTTTTTTTTTTTGAAAAAGATAGGTGAATAAGAAAAGATTTTTTTTTTGAAAAGTTTTTTTTAAGCAAATAAAGAAAAGAGTTTTTTTTTTAGGAAAAAGTTTTTTTTTACTGTTGTTTTGTTGTGTTTTTTTTACCCACCCCATAATTATTGTATAAAAAAAATACGTGAAAGTACGAGGTATGGGTAAAGTATATATGTAATATATACACGCCCCCCTATACTTAGCTTGTGCTATGTCCTCATGGCACTAAGTGACAAAAAGACATAGCTCGTACTAAGCGTAGGAAAGCTAAAATAATAGAAAGTATAGAAGTCGATCCGCCCCCCCTATACTTAGGCTCTGGACAGCCTAAGTGTAGAAGAAGAGCAAAAATGGGGCGGACAAGGTCAAGAGGAGAAATGACGAGTAAATACACATGGCGGGCATCGGTCCCCCCTATACTTAGGCTTTGGTCAGCCTAAGTATAGGACAAGAGTAAGTGTGAGAACCGACGTGATCTCGAGAATATACAAAGAAGGGAGAATATGTACAAGAGTGATGGAATCTTCTAAGATGTTGAATCTTGATGCTGCATCTTCATGAAGAGTAATAAGATGTATCTGCTCTGTGCTCACTCTGTATGAAGTTGATGACCTCGACTTGGACTAACTGCTCTTTGGAATCAACAAAATGCTTCAACAGTTGTCCATTCACCACATGAGATTGTGCACCATCTGTGAGATCAGCTATCTCTACACTTCCATTCTCGTGCACTTTCTTAACCACAAAGGGACCCGTCCATTTAGATTTGAGCTTCCCATGGAACATCTTCAACCTGGCATTGAACAACCATACCTTTTGTCCAGGGACAAAGTCTTTGCACCTAATGTGCTGATCATGCCATCTTTTTACTTTGTCCTTATAAATCAAACTGTTGTCATATGCCCTGTTTCGGATTTCCACAAGCTCGTTCAAGTTCAAGTCTCGGCAAAGCTTCCCTAGGTGACAACTCCAATTAATCTTCTTAATTGCCCATTCGGATTTATGAATCAATTCTGCGGGCAAATGGCATGGCTTGCCATAGATCATTCTAAATGGTGAAGTACCCAATGGTGTCTTGTAGGCTGTCCTATAGGCTCACAGAACTTGGTCCAAAAGTTGAGACCAGTTCTTTCTATCGGGACGAACCAATTTCTGCAAAATATTCTTCACCTCTCTGTTCGAAACCTCTGCCATGCCGTTGGACTGTGGGTGGTAAGGACTAGTAACTCTATGATCAAATCCATAGTCCTTAGCTAAAGATCTCATTTCTCGATTCACAAAGTGGCTACCCCCATCAGATATCAAAACTTTTGGCACCCCAAACCTAGCAATAATATGGTCTCTCACAAACTTACAGACAGTCTTGCTGTCTGCGGTTCGGGTTGGGATAGCCTCCACCCACCTAGATAAATAATCAACCGCCAACAAAATGTACTCATGTCCTTGGCTGTTGGGAAAGGGACCCATAAAATCTATGCCCCATGCATCAAAAACATCACAAATAATCATCGGTTGCATGGTCATCTCATCTCTCTGTCCAACTGTCCCTCCCATCCTTTGACAGATTGGGCACGACCGTACAAAATCAATGGCATCTCTAAACAAGGTCGGCCAATATAATCCACATTGAAGTACTTTGTGAGCGGTTCTCTTTCCCGAATGGTGTCCTCCAGCCTCAAGTGAATGACAATATGTGAGGACACTATGGTATTCCTCCTGAGGAATACACCTTCTCCAAATACAATCCGGTCCTTCAAAGAAAAGGAAAGGATCGTCCCAGTGGTATCTCCTCGAATCCGACTTCAGTCGATCAATGCTGCTCCTAGTCCAACCATGGGGAACCTGCTTGGAGACAAGATAGTTCACCATGTTGGCATACCACGGGAGTGAGTCAATAGCACAAATTGACTCATCTGGGAAGGTCCCTCTAATCCGCTCATGATCAGGAGAATCTTTCAGTTCAATCCGAGAAAGGTGATCAGCCACAACATTCTTCACTCCAGGTTTATCTTTAATCTCCAAATCAAATTCCTGGAGGAGTAAAATCCACCTAAGAAGACGCGCCTTCGCGTCCTTCTTTTCCATTAAGTATCGAATGGCTGTGTGATCAGTATAAATTGTTACCTTAGAGCCCAAAATATATGATCTGAACTTCTCGAGGGCCCATACTACCGCGAGCATTTCCTTTTCAGTCACTGTATAATTTTTCTGTGTAGGATCTAAAACTTTGCTCGCATAGTGAATCGCAAATGGAATCCCCTCTCGTCGTTGTCCTAACACAACTCCTATAGCGAAATCTGAAGCGTCAGTCATGATCTCAAAGGGGAGAGACCAGTCAGGAGCTTGTAGGATAGGCAAGGTACAAATCTTCCTTTTCAAGAGCTCAAAGGCCTCCAGACACCTGTGATCTACAATGAACTCTATGTCTTTCCCTAAGAGCTCAGTCAGTGGGTGGGCGATCTTTGAAAAATCTTGAATGAATCTCCTATAGAATCCAACATGCCCTAAGAATGACCGCACTGACTTCACGTTGGTAGGTGCATCGAGTTTCTTGATCACCTCCACCTTGGCAGGGTCAACCTCCATTCCCCTTTTGGAGATGACATGCCCCAACACGATACCCTCCGTCACCATAAAGTGACTCTTCTCCCAGGAGAGTACCAGATTCACCTCTCTACACCTCGTGAGGACTCGGTCCAAGTGCGCTAAACATGTATCAAAAGAATCACCATGGACCGAGAAGTCATCCATGAACACTTCCAGGAAATCTCCCACCATCTCGGCAAATATGGCTATCATGCACCGCTGAAATGTGCCCGGGGCATTGCAGAGCCCGAATGGCATGCGCCTGAAAGCATAAGTGCCGAATGGACATGTGAATGTGGTCTTTTCCTGGTCCTCAGGGGCTATGCCCACCTGGTTGTAGCCTGAGTACCCGTCAAGAAAACAGAAGAACTCTTTCCCTGCGAGTCTCTCCAAGATCTGATCAATAAAAGGCAAGGGAAAGTGATCTTTCTTGGTCGCAGCATTCAGGCGTCTGTAGTCAACACAGACACGCCACGACGTGGGTACTCGTGTCACGATCTCTACCCCCTCCTCGTTGGTGACCATCTGAATTCCCGACTTCTTCGGGACAACATGAAGTGGGGCCACCCACTTGGAGTCAGAAATAGGGTATATGAATCCTGCTTTGCACCATTTCTCAATTTCTTTCTTCACCACTTCCCGTAGATTGGGGTTAAGTCTCCTCTGGAATTCACGGGAAGGTCTCACATTATCCTCAGTAAAAATGTGGTGCGAGCAGAGAGCGGGGTTGATGCCCACGAGATCTGACACTGTCCAGCCTATTGCTTTGCGGTTCCTCTCTAAGACTTCTAACAACCTAGACTCCTGCTCTAAAGTCAAGTCTGAGCTAATGATGACAGGATATCTCTCTTTGGGTCCCGCAAGGAAGGCGTACTTGAGTGTAGGAGGTAGTGATTTCAGTTCTGGCAATGTGATATCATCAAGCAGATCTGGCTGAACTGAATCTAAATCTGGTTCCGTGCTGCATGAAGGTGGGCTAAGCTGAGTAGTACTCGCCACCAAATCAGAAGTATCGGGAGTCGGATCGTCAAAAGTATCCAAACAATCGGCAAAAGCCACGTCCGACTCGTCATCTATGTCCCATGATTGTTCCAAAGAGGATGGAACTGACAGATCCGGATGGATCTCTAAGTCATCATGAGAATAGGTTGATGCATCTCTAGTAAGATCAGACAACACCTGGCAAACTGCATCATGCACTATATCCTCTCCAGATGAAAGGGTCTCGCTCTGTCCTGAAGGAATCTGTCCCCAAATCCCAACTGTGCTAATCAAACTGCAGTCTGCCTCTGAAGATGAGTACTCTGTGCTACTCTCTGAATCGGGTCACTGACACTTGGTTTGCTTCATCTCAAGGTTCACTTCTCCACCTGGAGAACGGAATTTCATCATTCCCGTACCATAATCGAAAGCTGCGCCTGCGGTCCTAAGGAAGGGTCGCCCGAGAATGATCTGAGATTCTCTCCAATGGTTGGGGGTCTCCATGTCCAAGACTGTGAAGTCCACCTGATAGTTCTGCCCCTCAATCGAGATAACGACGTTCTTCACTTCTCCCTTAGGTCTCTTCATTGAACGATCTGCAAATTGGAGTGAAGCTCTAGATTTGCGAAGTGGTCCCAACTCCAATTTCTGATATAAGTCTAAGGGAAGTAAGTTGATCGAAGAACCGTTATCTAAGAGTGTGCGTGCAAACGCAATGTCGTCAATACGACTCTCCACATAATGAGCACCCATGTCTCTCTTTTTCTTTGGCAAAGTCTGATTCTTGAGACAATAGGTTGTGGCTACCGATAAGACATGTGTCTTTATGTTTCGGTTATCTTTCTTCCTGCTAACCCTTCTAGGTGTGCATCTCACCTTAAGGTATTTTTGGAAGGCAGGATGGTTAGCCACATATTCATCAAATGGCACCTTAACTGTGATGTTTTCTTTACAAAACCGTGCCATATCGGGGTCATCTTTCTGAATCTTTTTGATGCGCTTTCCTGCCGTAAGAGCACGGGGGAAAGGGATTGAAGCTAGGGAAACAGAGGATGAAGAGTCTGAATCATGAACTGAAAGATCATTCTTTGACTTAACGGAAACAGAGTTCTTCATACAAGAATCTTTTTGATGCAACATGGAATCGAAATCAAAACTATCTACTATAGGTTGTGGAATAGAAGCTGGAGTGGTATCCGCCACAACCGGAGATGCAAGGTCCTCCGTAGACTCAGAAGAATATCCATGCTGACGATGCTGCATACGTGCTCTCCTCCTCCTCTCGGCTCCCTGAGTAGAAATCCTCGAATGGTGCTGATGGGGCTCTAAAATAAAGATACCTGCCGTGACTGCACCCACTGCTCCCATTTACCGAGTTCACCATGTTCAGGAGCAGTTGGTGTCAGGGCAACCCCAGCCGTGGGAGCAGGACCAATCCTACACCCACTCTTTCCAGCAGCCACCTCCAGCAGTAGAGACAGTCCAGGAGGAGCCTCCACCAGTTTGGGAGGTGAATGGGATATGGTATACTCAGGACCCTGCCAGGAAGGGAAGTACGGGAGACTGACAGACCTATCAGCGTCCCCCGACCTTTCACAACACCGCATTCACCTCCGCACCACCTCCTTCACAGCAGAGCCCTGGATTCCATCCACCCCAGCAACAGAGGCAGCAGTACCAGCAGTATGGCCAACAGGGCCATTACCAGACGGGCCAGCAGGGCCCGCAACCCCAGCAGCAACAGCAGCAGAGGCAGTACACTGGCCAGCAGGGCCAATCTTCCCGTTCTTCTTCTCAGTCTTATCCACTTCCTTCATCGTCTAGTTCCGTGGATATTCAGCAGCAGATACTCGACGAGCTACGTTCCTACAGGAACGAGGTTCAGGACTTACAGGTGGATGTCAACCGCCTGTCAAGATGGCGAGACGAGCAGACTGCACCCTCTACCTCGATCCCAGCCCAAGTTCAGGCTAACCCCAATAGCCTGAACCGTTCTAGTTCTCAGCAGCACTTTGGTCAGGTATACTATTCAGCATCTCCTAAATCTGAACATGAGATTCTTTCGTGTGACGCCGTGCGCACGCGGCAGCCCCCGCACGCGCGGCAGAGTACGGTAATTAATTCGGTCACGTTGTAGCACGTGTACTTAGCGATTCGGTCAGAACCGAGAGAAGATCTCCGTGAAGAGTGTCTCGGCTTAATTTATATCCCGGGCAAGTCCGGGGTCGAACACAGGGAGGCCAAGGAACAACTTGGGTTTAATTCAAAAATTTAGGTCTAGATATCCAATGCGGTATTTTTATATTTTTTTAATGCAAAAAGGAAGCCAAAATGCACAATGCAAGTGAACTAATATACTAAGAAAGCATACAACTTAGCCAAATTAAGTTTAATGTCAAAGCAGTTCAATTCAGCCAAATTATATTTTTTCTAGAATACTAATCCAGAGATGAACACAAAACACATTTTTTTGAAATTTTAGGGGTTAATATGCAATAACTAAAAATGCACACTTTTTATGGGTTTTTTCGCAATTTATCACACAAACAGAAAGCCAAAATCATGAAAAAATTACTGAAATGAAAACATGATGCAAGGAAGCTACAGTAATTTTTTTGGAATTTTTTGACAAGTTATGAATTTTTTATGAATTTTTTAGTGGAAATAGAGTGACAGTGAGTAATTAATTCCTAATTAATCCACGTTATCAAATTAATCAGAGTGTGATTTATCTCAAGTAGATATTTAGATGATTAATCCAGGAGACTTGAAATTTCGTGAAAAGGATGTATGTGGATTTAATTAAAAATCAAATACGAAAATCACTTAATAAATTATTTCAGGCACAAGACAACTCCAATTGATGTGAAATTTGGACTGTAAGTTCATCATATATCAAGGCATCATATATATTTTTTTTAGAATTTTTAGAGCAACGGTGTGTGAGATATAAATTTAGGAGCACGGATTGGGTAAAATACACAGAATTTCAATTTGACAATTTTAATTAATTACCCAACTATCATAAAAACACAAGTAAATAATCAGATGATAGAGGATAAGTTGCTCAACATGATACCATTTTTCATTGAATAAAAATGTGCATAAACGAAGTCCAACTTAAGGTGCGAACACAGGGGTCTATGTGCAAATTAGAAAATAAGATATACAATAGAAAACATGCACAAGGACTGTTTGGTAAATATAAAAACTATACAAAAACATTTTGCAATTTTTACAATAAAAAAAATAAGAAAAAGTGAACCTTCTTCTTCCTTCTTGGTATACGATGGGAAAAACCCACCCAGGTTGAAGTCGGCGGCGGTGGTGGGAGGGGCTGCGCGGCCGGCGGAGGCGCGGAGGTGCGGCGGAGGGGTGGCGGCGAGGGCGGCGCGCGATGACGGCGAGGACGGCGCGCGATGGCGGTGCGGCCACCCGCCGAGGAGATCTGGTGGCGAGGACGAGGGGCTGCAAGGGGAGCGGCGGCAGGTCGCGGGGCGGAGCGGCGCCGTGCGCACGCGGCGGCCCCCGCACGCGCGGCAGAGCCGGTGGAGAGGAGGGGGGCGCAGCCGACGCCGGCCGCGGCGGCGCCGAGCGGGTGGCGGAGAAGAGTGGGTGGGGCGGCGGCGGTTGCTGCTGCTCCACCTGTGCGTTTTTTTATTTTTTTTTTTAATTTTTTTTTGATTTCTTTTTTTCTGCTGTAATGCAAACTCAATTTTTTTTATTTATATTTTTTTTGTTTTGTTTAAACAGAAAATGAATAAAGGCAAAATGAACAAATGTTTTTAATTTTTTTTGTTTAAATAAAAGAATGAAGAAATGCAAAAGGACAAATATGCACAAATGCAAATATGATGGTGGTTTGATCGTGATGTTATGAAAATAAAAAAAATGATATGGGGTTATGATGGATAAAAAAATGATGGTGATCCAAACAACAAAGAAACAAGATATTAGATAAAATAAAATAACAAGAGAAACGAGGAGGAATACTTACCTGATGTTCCCCGGATGTGCGGAGCAGCTACGCTGGACTCCTGTCGTCGCCTCGATCCGATTGGCGAAATAAAATCGAAGAGGCTGAGCGAGCTCGATGGGGAACTCGTGACGCGAAGCGGAGCTCCGCGGATCTCACTTGAAGGAGGTCGTCGCTTGAGGACGATGATTCGTCGCTGTCACCAACAAAACACTCCAAGCTCTCTCCTTATTCTATAAGAATGGTGGATGGGCAAAAAATGTGGATGTGGAGATGATTATAAAGAGATGAATAATGGGAGTTAGAGAGGTGGTGGTGTTGAATGAGAAGTTAGATTATTGGTGGAGTTGAATGGGAGGTTGGTGGAAGAATATGGAGTGGAATGGAGGTTGAAAGAAGACTTGGAGGTTATTGGAGAAAGGGAAGTTATTGTAGAGAATGTGATTAAATAAAAGAAAATAAAAGTATGCTACTTTAAATACAATAAAATAAAGAGAGAAGACAAATAGTGGAGAATTTACAAAAGAAGACAAAACACCATGTACAATGTTTGTTTACTTTTCTAATTTGTATTTGTTTTGTCTTTTTAATAAGAGATATTTACAAGGAAAAATACTATAAAATAATATAATTAAAATACAACAAAATCATGATATTTTTGTATTTTTAGCAATTATGAAAGATACAATAAAAATTAAAGAAAGAATGAATATATAAAAGGTATACAATGTACATCTAGGTCCCAAAATCCAACTTTTGCAAACGAGCTCCGATTTTAATGAAACCACTTCCGTTGGATAGATAATTTTCTAACTTGAACTTTAAAAGTGAGTTTGGTGAATTTGGAGTTCATACGGAGCGGGAATTTAGCTTGGAAGTTGGTCTTTACGGCTTTTTCCCATTGGGATCTAGGAGTATTTTTTGAGATATAATTTATTTTGTATTTTTGTATTTTTATGTACATTATTATGAACAAGTTAGAGAAAGAATTAGCCAAAAAGGAGTTGAAATGAAATTATTAAAAATACATGAAGTTTTGAGCTATTTACAGGTATAAAACTCCTTTATTTTTGCGGCTTTTTAGTGTTATTTATTTGTACAAACTTATATACAATAATTAGTGTATTTTATTTAAAAGAGGTATTTTGTTAATTTATTGATTTTATAGACATTTATTAGGGAATTTACTCGTGGATTTTGCTAAGATCAAGATATTGCGATGATGAATCGCGGATTCATCACCCGCTGATCAGCGATCCCCGACTAGACACCATATACACCTCGGGAAAGGATAATGCCAAATTGATTATTTTGTACTTGATATGATCATCGGTTCTTCAACCGAAATTATACCATATAGTAATCAAAACAATTTTGATTTTAAGGAAATTTGCTAGGCAAATTCCCAAGTCCTATTCAAGCAAGAAGTTTGATGATTGTAATTCCAATTAAGGTTTAGATCAAATCTAATCAACTAATTGGTTGGGGTCAAGTCAATTAGGCAAATAATCATGTTTCAATATTTCACAAATATTTTTCAAGATTATTTTACAAAATTAACAATTAATTTCACTAATTGACAATCACTTGGTTCTAGATTAGGAAAGCAATTTCAGCAGTGACCCCTACTTACTAAAATTGGCATATCTCAATCATATTAAATCCAAATTAAGCAAAGTCAATATCTAAAGTTTGGTAATTTGATTTAGGACAGAACCTAAGTGATGTTTCACGCATTTCGAGGCAAGTCTAAACAGTAATTAACATTTTAATCACGTTCAGATTCACAGTTCCCGCAACAGTGCATACATGTCCATTAAAACGACCATATCTCGAGCATACGAAATCCGATTTACGCAAACTCAGATCCTATGGTTTCCTTATTTAATGGGAAACAAAATCCAAGTATAAAATTCGTTTAAACAATTTAAACAGTGCCGAATTTATTTACTAAACAGATCTGTGAAATCAAATGCGATGAAAACTTTCGCGACTTTTGCGAACCCAAGTCGTCCTTGGTTAACGAATCACTATTCGAAACTGTCAACCTGGCTCTGATACCACTTGAAGGATATGGAGAAATCCTCAAGCGCATCACGGAAGCGTGAGCGTCGTATCGGATATGACGAAGAACGACTAGTCATACTAGTTGTTCGGTGCAGCGGAATTTTAAAATTTTTATTCGATGAAACCACATGATCCAAGAACCATTCTCGGATCGTTTCATCTATAACCACAACAAGTATAATGCAATACCTCTTGAAACGTGGTTGATCGAGTCTCTAAGAGAAGAGACCTCCTGTCTCAAGTCCGATCGTCGGAGAGATCGCTAGCGAGCGCGGGGATGAACCGCGGTGTCCTCGCAATCCAAGAAGTTGATCCAAGCGCGGTTGCTCCTGATCTCGTCGCACGAGATCGAACGTCTCCTTCGCGGGAGAAGCACTCGAAGTAGACAGAGAACCGCAGAGCGTCGAAGCGGTAGCACGAAGGCGAGGGCGACGACGATTCCCTCCACTAGGGTGGACGGCCACCAAGAGGAAGAGGGGGAGAGGGCTGTCGAGTATAAGAGAAAGAGAGAGAGAGAGTTTTGCTACAATAGCATGTGTAAAGAGAGAGCCAAGAGTGCCTCTCTATTTATAGGGTTTTGGGATCCATGGATCTCAATCCATGTGTCATATAAAATCAATGGTTGAGATTGATTTATGACAATCCAATGATCAAGATTGTTGTTAGTAAAAGCCAACAACTTGTGATTTAATTTGATAAAATATATTTGATAAATCAAATAAATATTAATACCAAATCTAAATCAATCAAATAAGAGAGAGAAGGCAAAGGAGATGCTCTCCTTATTTGGAAGAGGGGACGGCCACCAATTCCCCAAGGGAATTGAGTGCCGCCCCCCTCATTCCTAATGAGGAGTGCAATCTCATGGTTCCATGAGATTGCACCTCTCCTTAATTTTCTCTCTCTACTTATTTTCCAACAACAATTTGTTGGTATTTTAATTCACCAAAATAATTCTCAATTAATTTTGGGAATATTGCAATCTTGACATTGGAATATTGTGAATCAAATTCACAACCCAAAACAAAATGTGATTTACATTTTCAATTAATTAAACAATGTGTATCCAATACACATTAATAATTAATCTACTAATATAAATTATTTTTAACTCTCTTTAATACATTATAAATCACATTTATAATATATTAGGAATAATTGGATATTACTATCCACATTATTCTTATCCATAATAATTAAATCCCATTTAATTATATTGGATAATTTCTCATACATTATGATAATTAAATCACATTTAATTATCAACTTCTCTTTTCTTAGATCTTATGGAATTGCTCTTAAACCATTTAAGAACAATGTTATTTCTCCTCAGATACTTGGAGATAAGGACAGGGCGATTGTATTGTTCCACGTATAGTGACTTGGATATTGAGATCACATCTCATATCCAGATCCCATGGACCTCTCATAGATGCTTGATTAAATCAAGACCGTAAACCTAATCTTCTCATTGCATCTGAATCTCATTCAGATCAATGTCCAATATATGGACTAAGATTAGGTCACTTCTCTAATGAGAGGAGTCACTAAAATCCAGACATGTTTCATCACTCCCTCGGAATGGAAGCGTCATTGTTATACAATCGTTTATGATCAAATCACCCTTCAGGTATTCCTAATACCTGCACATCCTGCATACTGGAAGACTCATGATCATCATGAAGATAAAGATCACTTTTACACTGTCATCTTCATAGTCTGATCATTAAGTTTCTCAATCTTGGTCCTTGGGATATGGTACAGATCATATGCTTTCACAAAGCATATATCTTACCTTCAAATTCATATCATGCTTCTAAAGCATGATGACCATGCATGGAATTTGGTCAATCCCAATACCTCATGAGTGAGCTCATGTCTCCCGGTTCACAAGTGAACCTGTATGATCCCTTTGAGAGATCATATTACTCATATGCCCTTACATGCACACCAGCTCGCCGGTGTATAGACCTTGATTAGGTCATCAACCTATTGGTCTGCCAAATGTACATGTTCAGACATATAGTAATATATCTGTCTCTGGTCAGAGGATGTTTGCCTGTGATGTGACAGTATTCATCATAGGTCTTTGGTTATCTCGATCTCGTTAAGTCAACTCATTGACTCAACTAATCTGATACCTCCGAATCAATATTCCTATGCAGAGGACCTGCATCAAGAGGTCGATCAGATATCAGTCTAATGAGATGGGATTGCCATCTCCCACTCAGACTGGAGATCACTACTTGTTAATCATTGATGATGCTTGATGAGTCCTCTATCTAACTCCTTAGATATTCATCCAAGCATCAGCCTCTATGATTCAATCATTGAATCAACAGCTGTATGATTATCAAGTTGGCCATGGCACATAACCCTTATTGTACAGAGGGACCTTATAGTGCATTCATTCAATATCAGAAAGGGAGTGAAACAAAATCAATAACTTTTATTGATAAATCATTTATTACAATAACATTTATTGTAGGAATGGTTCGCCTCGGGCTCACATTGCTAACACTCCGCCCCTCCATTCCCCCTGATTCGCCTAGGAATTGGACTTCAACCCTCCTCCGCCGTCACCTCACCGGAGGGCTACGCCCCACCTCATCCTTCACTCCATTTCACGCATTAACGGGTCGAGGCGCTTTGCCCTCGACCCAGCAGTCTTTCTGTGCAGGTTTGGATGCCAAAGGACCTCATCTGGAGGTTTACCTACCGAAGCACAGTAGCTCCAGGTGCCTAACATCGCCGGGCCACTCCAGGTGTCCTCATCCTCATCGGAGCCAAGCAAAAGCTGCGGACCGTCTCCAGCATCGTTTCGCCTATCCCAGCAACTCCGGAGGACGCCCCAGTCGCTCGCATCGATCCAGCGAAGCTTGCCGGCGGTGAGTTCTTCGCGGTTCTTCCAGGAGGTGCCTCCGCCGTTGGATCGAGCCTCCCCACCAGTTCTAATCTTAGATGTTCATTCTTCGGGGATCGTCGATCGTTGGATCAACCTGAGGATCAGATCTCGCATGTCCATCGCCGAACCGGTATTAGAGAATCTCCACCATCCGATCTTAAGTGAGGACCTATTCAGCCGTTAGATCTGTAATAAAGAGGGTAATTTACACTTAGGCCCTCCTTTTTTTATATTTCAGCATTAGTCCTGTAAATATTTTTTGCAGCTATTTTTATTTTGGATAATTTTCACTTAGGACCTCATAGTTTCAGAATTTGCACTTTAGTCCCTCTTTTTGAGCCTCACGTGGTCTGTCAAGTGCTATCTGGGTTAATTGCACATTTCTACCTGAGCTTTATTGTAGTTACTGTTTGAACTTTAGGAATGACACTTATACCGCTGCTTATCTGATTCATGTGCCGCCCTCGTGCGGATCTGAGCTTTTTGCATATTCAACCCTATACTCTTTCCATGTGTTATTGTTTGGTTGAATACTTTTCCATAATTGCACTTAGGTCCTTATGTGCTGTGTCTCTTTGAATGGGTTGAATAAATATCAAATCTTGTCTAAAAATTGTGAAATTTTGACACATGGCTCCTGCCATGTTGTAGGAATTTCTATAATTTTTTGGGCTCATTTTGTTTTCGTTTGATATTTTTAAAAATTCAAAAACCTCCAAATTTTATTCTGTATAATTTGAAAAATCAACTAAAAATATTAAAAACACTCTAAAAAATCTAAAAAATCCTTGTTTGTTTATTTTGTTGTGTTTTTACTTGTATCAAATTTTTGTTTCATTTGGATTTATAAAAACCCTAAAAATTGAAAACCACTAAAAAACTTAAAAAAATTATTAAAAATTCAGAAAAATCAAAAAAGTACAATTTCTTTTTCTATAGTTAGGTTTTTTTACTTTGTCATAAAATTATTGTTGGAATTTTATAGGCTATTTTACTATTTTTAAGTAGCCTTTAGATTCTGGCTGCACAACATCTTTGATTTTTAGCCTTGTTTCATTTTTAGAAAATCACCTAAAACTCGGAAAATCCAAGAAAAATATAAAAACACTTGAATATTTATAAAAACCAAAAATGTTTTTATTTTAATTTTCTGCCCTATTTTTGTGTGTTAAACAATTATTTATTTGTGTCCTTTTTGACTTCTTTTACAGTTTTCTTAATATAAAAAATTTCAAAAAAAATTTAAAAAACCAAAAATCCACCAAAAATAGTTTATTTCTTTTATTTTTGAACCCCGACTACTTCGTAGGTTTTTCCAAACCGTGCCCCTTGTGTTCGACCCTGGTAGCTATACCGGGTAAAATAAAATAGCAAGACCGCATTTTGCCTGATTTGTTGATTTATTTTGATTGGTGGTCTTTGTTTTCTTGATCAACTTAGCCTCGCGATTGGGGTCGCAGCGACCTGATTATTTACACCTTTATCCGGATCACGGAATCCTCGTCATCAAGGAGCCATCAACCATCAGATCTCCAATGAAGATATGATCCAGCATGTCCTAAGTGAACCGACATCATGCATCGAGGAGCTGACGCATGGCAAGTGGGAGCGCCTCAGACGTCAATTAGCACCTCGAGGGGTATTTTTCACCACCACCCCTCCATTTTTGTATGTTGTTTTTAATCTAAAAACATTCACTTGCAGTTCAAAATATTTTGTAATGTTTGCATTTAGGCTCATGCATTTATTTTGTTCTCTTTTAGGTCCAGTCCATGTCACCTCACATAAGCATAAACCTGAGGGTAAGGGATATTTTGCAGAGGATCGCCTGCGGGTTTGTGTTATTATTTAGTTCAAGAAAATTTTATTTCAGTGTTATGTCTTTGGGAAAACCCTCTACCTTTTTGGATATTGCAAATATACCTCTACCATGTATATTTAATTGAATATTTCTGGGATTTTTGCTTGTATGCCCTTGGACTTTTGAAATGTGTTTTGAATGCATTTACTATTCGTTTAAATTACATTTAGGTTCCTGCCAGGACAATAAAATTTATTGTGTGTATTTACATTATTAAAAATAACATTTTGCATCAAAAAATCTTAGGGAAAGTATTTTAAGTGCTTGGAACTGTGTTAAATCACATATATTTATCGGTAGGCATTTAAAAGTATTTTTCATATTTTTAAAATACAAAAATAACACATTTTTCTCATGTTTGCATTTTAAAAAAAATATAAAATCATTTTTTAAATTCCAAAAAATTTAAATATCTTTATTATTTTATTTTGCATCAGACAAAAATCACTAAAAATAATAAAAGAAAAACAGTAAAAATTAGAAAATGCCAAAAACCTTATAAACAAGTTTAAAATTAATTAAAAATTCAAAAATATTAGTTTCTATTTTTTATTTTTATACTATTTACTATATATGAAAAATAGTTTTAGAAAATTTTGAGATATTTACCTATTATTTCCAAAGCAATCATGCCCTTTATAATTTGAGCTGAAGACTTAATTAAAATATTAAAAATTAGCAAAATTTATAAGAAAAATACCCAAACCAGAGAAAAATATTAGAAAGACAAAAACATTTTATTTTACAATTTTTACATACATATAGTTGTATTTATAACCAAAATGCTAAAGATATAACATATATATTACTACTTTTTGTTACTTATAATTATTATTAATATTTATAAATACCCTAAATATTTAAAACCTATTAAAAATAAAAAGGATTGTACTTTATGGTATTTTTTCTGATTTATATAAATATTCTATATTTATATCCTATTTAGTAATTATAGTATACATATTACCTATATATACTATATATACACTTATTACATATTAAAAAGAAAAAGAAAACTAAAAATCAGAAAAATATTTTAAAAAATATACAAAGAAATGAAAAATATAAAACTAAAAAAATCATCAACATATAAATTATTAAAAACACACATAAAAACTAAAAATCCCTATAAAACACGTAAAAACATTTGTTGATTTTTTGTCAATTTTTGAGGCTATTTGTGTTACTCATTTATGGTTCGACCCCTACACTCGTATACTATACATATTATTTTGTGAGATATAATAAATTTTAGCTCACCGTACTTACTGCTTGAGCATTCTTGTGGGTTAATTGTTGATGCCCTAGATTATAGATATCTGAGAGTCGAGAGAGTGGTCGACACATTGATTACCGGACCCGACTTGTCAAACACCGCAAATTCTCAAAGACTGGACGTTAAGATCCCTCCACCATTAGGCGTTCATCAGTTACCCATCCTACAAAACAAGGATATATTAGAAAGAGAGGTAGTAGATGACAACTACCTTAACACATCATTGCTTATTTTGCGGATAAGGGAGTCTTGAGGAATCAAAACGGGTGCCATTAAATGCAGTGAGGATTAGTCTAAGCTATATCTCAGCTTTGTAATCACCTACCAATCGTATTAAATGCCCCAATGGAGTAAAGACAAGGGCCTAAATGACCTTGCAACGATATTTCCTTAAGAGCATAGTCTTTGCCCCCATTTAGTGGATCCCCTTTCTGCATATCACATGCAGACAGAAAGCTTAGAAGTGCAGCAGCAGTTGTTGCTGCTGTGCAGGATGGTCCCTTGAGTTGAGTTGTTGCTCCATTTATCTCCTCACAACTCCTAACCCTAACCCTAGATACATAATTGCTAGATACATAATAAGTCATACTCTCGTGTGATTGAGAAGGAAGCACAAAACGAAGAACAGATTTTTATGCAGTTCAACTGACACGAATATCATGAAAAAGAAGAAGATCCCTAAGGTTAGGTCTACCCTTTGTGCCATGGTTGGATCTTTACAAGAGAAAGAAGATCAACTTTATGCAAAGGTGATGTGCATGGGAGTTGGGATGGATTAGGGAAGGGGATGGGGGCATCAAATAAATCAAAGTGCATGGCATGAATCCTCCTCTTATTTTAAGAATGGCACTTTGTTTGGTACACTGTAAACAAAGGCAATATATGGGGATGCTGTGCATTCCCGTGTCCTTTTATTGTCCCCACTCTCTCCCTACCCTTTTATTTCAATTTATGCCTCCTTTGGACAAGCACAAATGTCCATAGTTAAATGCAGCAGCTTCCATCTTTGGTGCATGGTCAGAGTGATGGATGTGCCTCGCATATATGTCCTCTTCTGGCGTCGTGTCGTCGATCAATTACACGACAGAATAATAGATCTAGATTGTTAGATGAATTATTTAGAACGATTATACATTGACTTTCTCACGACCGGGCATTGTGCAAACAACCTTGAAATTCAGGCTGCGGCAATCGGGTGGGAAATTTGATTGGCTTGCAAGGAATGGTGTTTTGTTCTCCGAGACGAGAGATTCTATGTTGAAAGTGTTGTTGAACATGTTGAAATCCTTCGAGATTTTTTGTTCTTTGTAATTCTGTCATTTTACCCGTGAATATAAGTTTTTGGTTGCTTTCTTGTACATCTCTGCACATTTCATTTTTTTTTAGAGAGAAAGGAGGGATGTAATCCCGAGATGGGATCCACCACAACAGCAATATATGTAATATAAATAGGAAAGTAATTTACAAGGTATCATGCTGCATCACAAGGTTCCAAGAGGCGCATAATGCCCGACAATGCTCAATAACATTCTCAGAGTATGGTACCAGCCCCGAAATAATGTATCATTCCTCTCACACCAAATAGCCCACAGAACGACGAAAGGGTAAGAAGAATCATCATGGCCACCTCCACAAGAAGAATCATCATGGCCACCTCCACACACCGATCTGATGCACTTCCCAGAAGCTGGCGCCACTGTCCACCTCAATCCAAGGAATGCATGCACCACTCCATACCCGCACCGAGTGCTCACATGCACCCTTTCTATTCTTCAAAAAATAAATAAATAAATAAGCTTTTCCACTTATATGGTTAACTAGAGACAAAAACTTTGGATCAAGATAAAATTCCTTATGAATAATAGAGAATAGTGAACTACACTTAGTTGCATCTCACCTTGTGGTCATAATTAAGGTAATAAACGTGTGCTATACATTAATAGCAACCAAAGATTGGGGGTTATGATCATCAAAGAATGTGTCTACCAAATAACTAAACTTGAGTTGTTTTGAAGGTAGAGGAAGAAACGATCGATCTTAATTTGTTATTCTCTACTAATAAAGAATTTCATCAAAAAATAATAAATGTTTAATTATTGTTTATGATATTAGCATCTCGGGTGACGACATGTAAGTAATCAAAAAACCAAGGATCATACATCTTGGGAGGAAGGTATACTAATAGATGCAACAATTTGACATGTTGAGAATGATCAAATATTGAGTTGCAGGAAGAGGTGATACTCTAGTTATAAAGCAAATACTAACAAAAAAATTATTTTTTTATCGATGTTCCTCATCCCGAATATGAGGAGTATCCTTAGTTTTGTCTTGATCTTTCGTTAATTGTCGTATACTTATTATTCGAACTTAGCAAACAAGAGATCATATTTTATCACTTGTACAATATTGTCCAAAAATTTCTAGTCATTCAAGTAACTAGGGCTTTACCATTTTAGATTTTAAAGTCAATCCATTCACCGATTTAAGGTAATCAAGATAACTATGATTTTTATTTAGTTGTTTGGATATTCATAAGTCTGCATATTGTGTCGCATTTTTTATTCAGAACATTTTGGCCTAGTTTAAAATAATCAGATCTATGCATAAGTGGATATTGATATCAATATATATATGCCAATATTGATGGGTTTTAAAAATTGGTTCTCTAAAAAAAGAGGGAAAATGCCAATGTAACAACAAAAAAATCGATTTATAGTAACGAATATTTGAAGGTTAAATAACAAAAAAAGTCCTAAGTATACGTCAATTCCTAAATAGAGGCATCATCTTTCAAACGTAACAAAAAAGAGTCTGATCTAATTTTTTAAATCTCAAATACATGTTTGTAAGCTTCAACGACCTGCTTAATTATGTCGACGTTAAACCCTAAATTTAAAGGTCCAAGTCTCTTTTTGTTACATTTGAAAGATAGAGACCTCTAGTTGAGAATTGAAGCATAATTGATGCCCTTTTATAATTTATCACCCTATTTTGAATATCATCATTATATCATTGGAGGTTGAACATCTAGTAACTAATATTAGTCATCACAATTTATCTTTCATACTTGAAATTTACAATAAATGTTACTTACTATAGTGCAACCAACCGTCCATGTAAACAATAAGAAAATGGTCTCTAGGAAACAAATGCTAAATTATTTGACATCGTGTGTGTATATAACACATCGGATGTTACTTATTACAAATCATCCTTAATTCTTAAAATTTACTATATATCAATAGTTATTTGTAGGGTTCCTTTTAAAATGTATAATGAAAAACCTTGAGAATGAAAACGGTTGATAATTATTACATAATATGACGGTGTTAGCATTTTAAATTTTAAATATACTATTAACTTTTGAAACAAACATTATTTGTTAGTGTATTTTAACATCGATCACAAGCTGGAAATCTATCAATTGAAAAATAGGGACTAGAATTGAAAATCAATGCATAGTTGACATCTTTTTGTAATTTACTCTTTTATTTATTGCAAATTATTTCTTATAACTACAACAAAATTAGCCCAAGACAATGAATTAATATTCGTTCCTATATCTTTTGCAGCTAAATATATAACAAGTAATATTCATTATTTGATTATTTAATTTTGCAATGATTATTCTATTCATTACTTATTCCTAACAACGAATCATATGACAATGATTATCCTTGATCTTTTCTTCTAGTCGTTGTTGAAATTAACAACAATTAATATAAATTTCAACAAATAAATCAATGGATAAATCATCTTTATATGATCATTTAGCAATGAATATGACATCTGTTGTCACATGCTAGCACATCAAGTAATTGCAGCTCGTGAAACTCGAACCTAAATACCTCCTTTCATATTAAGGGGTTAAGACCAGTTTAATTACATTCCAGTGGACAACAACAATAACAAAACATTTTCCCACGTTAAGTAAGATTTTTAAGTACTTGTTTATTTGGAACTTAACCACTGTTGTCTTTGCAAGAAAGGGCCTTTTTTGTCATATTACAGATAGTCAAGATGAGCTTATAATGATATGTGTACTGATCTTTTTTCTTGCTGGTTTTTCTCTCCTTTATAAGGATTGCTTTAATCTAAAGCTTGTCTGCCTAGAGAGAGAGAGAGAGAATGTTAAGAGTTTAGTATAGTTGCAAAGATTTCTACGGTATCAAAGTCTGAGACTAAGGAAAGAGCATGGAAAGATTAATGCAGTTAAGGGGACATCCAAAAGAGAAAAAGATAATTGGTACATGATAGTGGAATTCATGTAGCTAAAAGGGAGGATAAGGAAGGAATCATGTCCTATAGTCAATATCAAAGAGATGCTAATTCTCTTTGATAGTTGCACACTTATCATGTCATTGGCTTAAATGAACGATGACGACGAAAGGAATGGTATATGGACGTAACTCGCACATTGGCTTGAAGGTCATCCTAAACTGTCTTCTTATTATCCTCCAATTAGCAAACCGCCTTTCAGCCACTACAATCAATGTGGAAACTGATAATCTTACTTTCTTCAATTGGCTTGAAGGAGATATCCACTTACTTCTATTAATAGCCCTAAAACAATGCTAAACCAGTTGTCTTCTTGTATGAATTTCAATTGTTTAACTATTGCACTATTTGCATACCTTAGCAGTAGAGGCGGAACTAGGAATTTCATCAAGGAAGGGTCAAGTATACAACTATTATATATGCAAAAAAATGGAAAATCTATTTTATATCAAATTGATACTTTAGAAGTGATTGGATAAATCATATAAAAGAAAGTAAAATTGAGGGAGATAAGATTCGAAACACTGGTCTTCAAAATAGTACCCCTATTACTTTACCACTTTACCATTTATTGATTCTACATTCTTTCTCTAACAACATCAATTATAATACAATTAAGGAGGAGTCATATTAATACCTTAATACATTGTACAAGTGATATATAATAATCATGGGGGGACATGACCTCCCTGATGAATCTCCGTTTCATCATCTTTATTCTATCATTTTGCCCTTAAAAACCCTAGTAAATGCATGTAAATATGCTTAATTATAGTATTTTATCATTCATGCATTATTGTGTAAATAGTGTATAAAACACTGTTTTTAATGTCAAAATTATAGAATAAATAAAAGAAAAGAAAACGAATAAAATATTGCAAAATATTTTAAAAATATTGCAAAATATTTTATGACCCGAAACCCCGAGACGTAGGCATCTAGATGACTAGGTCGATAAGGAATAAAGTAGGGAGACATAAGGGTCAAAACACAATAAAAATCCTTTTATTTAATTCATTTTTTTATTCATTTTTTGGACCTATTTTTAGTTCCACATTTTATACTTCAAATAAAGAAACTTTTAACATGAAAGTTGTAGATAATTAAATATAGAAAAATATAAAATTAGTTTCATACAAAAATAAAGTACAGATAAAAAGTTATGATCTGAATAAGTTTCCAAAATCCCAACTTCCCAGCCTTGTATCTCTCAAATAAAAACTCAAAATATATTAAAATCATTTTAATTGTATATAACTTTTAATAAAATATTTAATGAAGGTGGTTTCATATTTTTTAGAATTACGATTTGGAGTTGAGTTTTGGAACCCTAATGTATATCTATACTGATTAAAATATTCATTTTATTTATTATTCATTATTTTTAAATGTTATATTTTTATAATTTTTTAAATATTATTTATAATATATGTACATATTAAAATAGGAATAAAACAATAAAGAAAACCATAAAATTAAAATACTTGTATAAGAGACATAGGTAAAATACCAATATGTATACTTATATAGATAATACAACTATTTATTTAATTGTACATAATACTTCAGAAAAATAAAATAAAAATATATTTAAGTTTATAAAAATAAGTTATAAATATATAAAATAATAAACCAAATTAATAAAATTAAATATACAAAATAAAAATAAAACATTAAAATATATAAATGAATATACCTATATAGCCAATAAAAGGGAACTTGTAATTCCAAACCTCAAAAAAATAAATAAAAATCATAATAAAATAATTTAGAAAATAATAAATATTTTTCATTTTATAACCTAAAATTAATAAAATCGTTTATTATTTTTAAATGATTTTATAATTCTTTTTGCCAAGGATTTTTCTGGTTGGTCCACGCGGACCAACCAGAATCGTCCGTTGGTTAACCTCGGTCAACTCTGTGACTGAGGTCTATCTTGTGTCGGAACTGTGTTTTTGACCATTTTCGACCTTTTTTCGAGGTTGTTTCTTTCACCAAATCGCAATGGTGTCTTCACGACCTTTTCTTCTCGTTGGATGAGTATACACACCCTTGAGTTTTTCGATCTTCGAATTGCTGCAACACGAGATTCGCCTCGATCTTCTAGCCGCGTTGGTCACCTTATACAAAAGATACCTCGAGCTTCCCTCTTCACTTTGAACCCCTTTTGGCATGTTTTTCCTCTCCTTCCTTGCATAGTGGCTAGCTGGTGGTGACAACACCAAGTCCAGCCAAGTTGGGAGGCGTTTGACGAGTCTCTCGACGGTATCCACCTATCTCTGCCGCCTCACCGGCATAGAGATTCTAAGTCACAGCACAACTCTGCAAGAGGTCATTTTTACTGCTTTTCTTTGCTTTCTAGATAGCCTTAGTTGTAGCTTTAATCTTGCAATTTCATTCGCGCAAGTTCACGCTTCAATCAACTCGCCACCCCCCCTCGTCGGAGCTTGCTCCGGCGAGCTTCCATCTGCACAATCTCTGCCCCATTGTGAAATTAACTTTTGTTCTTGTAATTAGCAATAAATGCCATATTCATTTCTAAAGGTTCATGTAAAGACGGCCTATTCATCAGCTTTTTCATTACATTTTGTTTTATTTATTACAAAATTTAACAATGACTAAAAGAAAAAGTCAATCGATGATACTTGTTATATGATTCATTGATAGGAATATAGTAACACATAACATTTATTGTGAATTTTAAGAATCAAGTAAAGAACCATATCCATTGCAATATATTTACATTTGAATGATATAGCAATGAATGTTTAATTATTCATTACATCAGGTTTATTTTATTGAAGTGATACTTGTTTTCGGCAAATACAAAGAACTACTCTCACATTTAAAAAAAATTATTAGTCATACATCAGACGAAATGATGACACGCCTGATCACTCGGGTAAAAGGTAATCAAGGGTCGTTGCGACCCAAGTAACCAAGCGCAGTCGATCGAGAAAAATAGACCACCAAAATCAAATAAAACTCAATCAAGCTCAAGAAGCGGTCTCGCTATTATATTAACCTGGTATAGCGACCAGGGTCGAACACAAGGAGCACGTGATGGCCTTACGGCCTACGAAGTAGTCTAAAAAGAAGATAAAATAAAATTCTTTTTGGTGGATTTTTAATTTTTATAAATTTTTTTGGATTTTTAATTAATAAGGAAAATAAAGAAAGCAATAAAGCAACCAACTTCAAGCAATTATTAAGGCACTCAAAAATCACTCAAAAATTCAAATAAAAATGTTTTTATGTTTTTTATTTTTTTTAACGTTTTTGGTTAATTTTTGGTAATTTTCTGATTTTTATTGAATTTTATAAAAATCAAACAAGACAAGAAAGCAGTGTTGTTGTCCAGTCAGACTTGGAGGGCCAATATAAAATAGATAAAGGCCCTATCAAGGTCTGAAGGTAATTTTCGTAAAAACTAGAAGGTATAAGGAAAATTTAGGCACTGGAATTATTGTTTTTGGATTTTTAAATTAATTATTAGAATTTTTATAGAGTTTTTAGTGTTTTCAATTTTTATAAGTTTTAGATATTCAAAAATGACCAAAATTGGTCAGAAAGTCAAACAAGGTAAAACAACTACTGTCTATTTTTTTTGTAATTTTTAGAGGTGTTTTAATATTTTTTGTGAATTTTTAAGTTAGGCAGTAAAGTGATTTTTTACAAAAAAAGCAAATGAAATAAAAAATGTCTCCAAAAATAGGAGAAAATTTTACACTATGGCAGGAGCCATGTGTCCAATTTTCATTGTATTTGGAGTTAGTTTGATATTTTATTAAAAATCAAAACTAGGGTACAGTGCACAGGGACCTGTACGCAAATACCAGAAGTTCCAGGGGGTCCGGTGCAATTTTTCCAAGTAAACACGCGCGAGGCACGTGACTTGGGCATTCAGGGACCTAATTGCAAAGAAACTAAGTTTCCTGGACTATTTAATAACAGGTATTAAAAGTCCAGGGGCCTCAGTGTAAAATACCCACGAATTTCAACACATGTTCTAAAAAACCACACACAGGGGCATATATGCAATTAATAAAAAGTTACGCTCATTCATTAACACCCTGAAACTATGAGGCTAAACATGCAAAAATCCCAGATAAGCACGTGTCGACGCACGTGTTCCACTACACACAAGGGCATACATGTAAATACAGAAAATGGCAGGGTTCACTATGCAATTTACCAAACTAAAATAAAGTATCTAAAATATTTACAGGACTACAGACGAACAGCTAAGAAACTAAGGGTCTAAGATGATATTTACCCTTTATTAGGTCGCCCGTCGGATGCGCGCCACGTGGTGATCCATCGGCTCAGATGTGCTGGGGCTAACCTTGACGACCGAACGGTCACGATCACTCCTCCACAGATCGACGGTGCTGGCGGCTCCTCAAAGGCATGGTGGAGATCAGAACTGGAGCTGGAGGTGCATCGGACGGCAGGGGAGGGTCCTCGACGAACTGGGCTCTAGCGAACTTCGCCGGGCTCGTGCAGGCATTAGAGTCCTCCTCGAAGGCCACGGATGATCGGAGAAGAAGCGCGGAGGCCTTCTGCGTCTACTGGTATCCTCCGATGGCTCGACGGAGCTCTGGGGAGCTCAAGCGAGGTCAGCGGAGGAAGAGCGGCTGCTTCCAATGGTCGAGACCCTCAGATGACCTCGAATGGACCTGCAAAGCACATCAGCAAACTCGCGGTCGAGGCCAAAGTGCCTCGACCCGGTCAGCGGGGGTGGAAGCGGTCTGTGCGGCGGGGCGTGCGAGCTCCGGCGAGGTGTCGGCAGTGGAACTCGAAACCCCAGCTCCTGTGCGAGCCGGGTTGAATGGAGGGGCGGAGAAGATGCGCGGGGAGAAGGCGAGCATGATGGGATGGTCCGATGATAGAGACGAAGGCGGAGATGGCCGGAATCGAAGATGAACGGAAAAGGGGCGAATTGGGCGAAATGCAAAATCAAAGAAAAGGGAAGAGAACTAAGGCTACCTGGGCGGATGAGTCGACTGGGCGTGAGCTCTGGAAGCTCTGGGTCGTCGCCTCGCGGGTCGTCGAGGCCCGAGGCTCGAGCTCTACCTTCAGGCGGAGCATGGCGGCGCAAAGACACCGGATCTGAGGTCCTCACACTCTCGCCTCGCTGCTACACCACCGGAGGCAAGATGTCACTCTCGCGAGGATGATGGAGGTCACTGGGTGGAGAAATGACGAGCCAAAGATCGGGAAAAAGGAGGCGGAGCTCGGATTTTATACAGCCAGGGGTCCGGCTAAAGTCGATCGGGTAGGATAGCTCAGAGCGGGGACCCCGAGGCGGGCATCCCGAAGAGGGTGTCGGATCTGGTAAGAACAATTAGGACCCTGGGTTTGGGTGAGAGATGATCGGGTCTGGACGTTAAAATGTGGAGAAATCGGGTCGGGCGTCTAGGACCCGTGGGAAGTGGTCCACAGGGGGGAGTTGACCGGGCGGTCAACATCCCCGTGGACCAATGAGGATCAGCCACGTCAAAAAGATTTGAATATTCATTTAAAAATAGCAAATGGCCGATTTATAAAAAATTCAAAATATGAAAAATGTTTATTTTATTTTCTTCTATTTTTTGGTTATTTTTAATTAATTTTTCAAAATAAAAATAAAGTATTTACACTATAGAGCTATATATAGGTATTTACACAATATAGGTTTTTTATTTTTGATTTTTAATTACTTATTTTTGTGCATTTTTATTCCTATTTTATATTTTTTTATTTATAGCATAAAATTAGGAATAAAAAGGTATTTTTATTTTATTTTTATTATTTATATACAAAGGTGAAATAAATAGTTATATACATTTATATACATGGTATATGTACAATGTTATTTTTTGGTTTTTAATTTTGTTCTTTTTATTTTATTTTTGTTTTAATGGTTTTTATTTTATTTATTTACACCATAAAAGATAGAATATATACACATTTTATGGAAATTAATTTATTTATTTATAAGGTGAAATAAATATAGATAAGGGGACTATGTACATGATGAATATGCACAAGTGAAGGAGGTTTTGTTTTTCTTTTTAATTTTTCAATTTTTGTTTTGATTTTGTATTTATAAATATTTACAAATATACACAAGCCACTTTTATTCTATTTTTTTGGAGGAAAATATTTTTGTGATATTTACAGGTATATTTACACACATGAGCCCCTATCTCTCTCTACTTTGGCTTTTATGCGGTCAGGCCCATACTGAGCCCTCCCTTGGGAATAGGTTGCTCAATATTTATTCTAAATATTTCCCTCTTTTTCTTTTTAATCTTTATTATTTTATTTTTTTCACAAAAACATGCTAATTATTAGTTTTTACACAATGCATGCTTTTGGTAATTATTTATATTTACAAACATATACATGCATTTGCAAAGGTTTTTGTAGCTAAAATATAAGAATAAAGAGTGATGAATGAGTATTCATCACGAAAGCAACTCCAAAAATAAGCATCGGTTTTTTTTCAGAAGGCACATATTAAAATATCCTTTTGAGATCTCTATTAATTAATAAAATATAATCACATATACGCATGCGCATAGCGCACACAAAAAAACACAATCATGAGTTTAATTAAGTAGAACTCTTGATTCAAACTATATTAATATCGATATATGTTACACTTTCAGTTAGTCGTATTAATATAGGCATTATTATTAATGTTGGAGTATACACAACAAGAACAAAGTGACCTATGACAAAATATTATTTTGAAATACGTTGATATATCATGTGATTTATGTATATAACAATGACCATTATTTTTATAAATTACCTTCAATTCTCAAAATTCACATGAATTGAAATATTTGTTGTCATATTACACGCAATGATACATATTGCCACCCTCTTCAAAATTCTTACAATTTATTGCGAATTTCAGCTACGATTAGAAGAAAAATCTCTTGAGAAAGGCAATGGATAACCATTTTTATATATGATAACGATACATCAATGAATATGTCATTCCTTGCAAATTTCAAAATATATGATCGACTTCTGCAATGAATATCATTTATTTAACAAGATAGAAGATGCAATTATGGTTTTTCGTTTGTGTTGTTAAAAATTATGGCTCGTTTGTGTTGTTAAAAATTATAGCGATGATATATTTGTAATAGGAGGATTGATCCTGTGAGAGCCCCAGATTGTGAGAGCATGAAAGCAGCGAGTCTGGACTACTAGATTCTTCTCATATCTCTCATCTTTCAATCAATCAGGAGAGAGATGACAGAATCTAGTGATCCAGACACACTGCTCTCATGCTCTCACAATTTTTGGCTCTCACAGGATCAACCTTTTTTGTAATAGATCATATATCAATTGTCATCCATGTTTTTAGAACAACTTATTAATTTCGGACTCAGTTGGAGCTATTGGCAACCACCTAAAACACTTTCTTCCACTACATAATCATCTTTCGGTGTTATATCCAACCATTTCTTGTGAGTTCATGGCATGAATAATAAGAAGGACAAGGCAAGACAGGGGATCGAGATACAAACCTTATTATAAAAATAAAATTGACTTATGATAGCAAATAATTCGTTGCCAAATCCTTGGGTGTTAAATTAACAACAACGAATATTATTCATTATAAAATTATCTTTTACTCTTGCAATTTGCAATGAACATCATATTCATCGCTAAACGATTCATATAACATCGATAGTCCATCGACTTTTTCATTAATTTAGGAGGAAGAATATCCACGAAAAAGTCAACGGCTAACAATCGTGACATTACTCATTGCTAGCAATACAACAAAAGACTACGACATTGTTATGAATTCAACATCGAAAGATATAATAGCAAATCACTAAATTATTCGTTGCTACAGCTCCATTTTGTTATAGCATATGAGACTCACTTCAAAGAGAGAGGCAAAAGGGGAAGAAGAGATAACATCAAACTAGTAGAGTAATAAAGAGATTAAATGAGGGTAGCTAAAGAAGATGCAAGCTAAGGTAGTCTCTTCTCTTCCATTGGCCCACACTCCTCTAGATCTCAACCCCTAAGCAAAAGAGGCAAAGGACTTTAAGGGGGGGACATTTAAGAAAAGTTGGGAGAATAAATGGAAGATGAGATGATGCACCAATAAGTGGAGGCCATTGATCTTAAGGTGAGGTTGCACCCACAGGGAGGGTGGCCCCATATCCCTCCCTCTCAGATGCATTCAAGTGTCCCCTCATACGAATGATATAATGAAAGAGGTCGATCCCCACCTACCTCTGCTTCTGTGGGGAATTTTCCATAGCTTTGTTTGGCCTCCACTGCATTCCCGTGAAACCACCACTGTCTCTTCCACTGTATACCCTTAACAGCTTTTCACAGAATCCGTTTTTACGATCCGGAATTGAAGGTGGAAACACGACACCCGCTACAACGCAAAGAGTTCGTTTGGTTGCAGGGTTGGGCAAGGTTGGGTTGGGTTGGGGTACTATTCACAGGGGTACCCCCTCCTCACAATTTACTATTCACCCAGCCCAGCCCAACCCAACCCAACCCTGCCCAACCCTTCAACCAAACGAACCCTAAAGAAGAACGTGGCACCGATCATCCGAATACATCTCATCGCTCTGCGAGCATAGATCTTAGTTCATTGATCATGTGACTGAGATCTATTCTGGTGCACCTGTAATTTTACCCGAAGTTCTTCGGGTAAAACGCCAATGGAAGTCGAACCTCGGTCTCTCGTAATCCAGCAGCTATAACTTACCGACTTTTGATGAACATTTCTTCTCGTATTTTTGAAATGTAAGAACACGGTGCATTTGATAGTTTTTTATGTCAATGGGAAATTAAGCGTAAAATGTAGCTGATTTTGAAGAAAGGAAAGAAACCCAATAAGATGTGACATATTCGTTGCTATGTAAGAATGAATCATATCATCGCAATTTAGCAAAGATCTGATCAACCGATACTAATAGAAGAAGCATATAACCATTGCAATGTGATTAATTTAAGAAATATTAATTGTTATATATTTAATAACATATGATATGATATAGAGTTTGTGTTATTTATCATAAACCGGTGCATCTCTCGATAACACTCGAAGCCACCTCATCTATTGTCCAAACATTCTCCTTTCTCAAATCTTCGATGGACGATTGACATACGCATAGACGGATCAATATTTTAAAGACGCATATGAAGCATAACGTAGACAACAATTATGCACATTTTTTTCCTTTTCTGAGTGATCTACCACACAGGGAATCAAAGAAGATCATGTTTGTGAATTGGTGGTCATAGGATCAAATGAAGTGACTGATGTTATCTAACATTGAAATCGACTTCCTCGTGTCGATTTCCCCTCGGCTATAAAACAAATGCTCATGTGGTATTGTTGGGTACGGCATCAAACTTTTTTGGATTGAAAAGGCTTGTCAATCACAGTACATATCATTTCGCTATTATTTCCTTTGGACAAAGGCCTTGATTTCATTAGAATCCATTCATCGTAGGTGAGACATACAACGATTTCACTAACCCTCACAATAATTCCTCCAGTACCTTGTAAATGATCATATAAATGCAGTCCGATCAATCGAGTTCCATCAGCTACATCGCATTCTATCTCCTTCAGAATGCAGTTCGATCTCTCTCACCTGCATCTCAAATGACCTGAAAAATGAAGATCTGACAAACATCCATCATTATTGCTGCGAGAATGGCGCTAAGGTGTTTATACTAATCATGTACATGCATATAGGTATCAAAAGTGCATATGTTAGCAGCAGAACAGGGAAGTAGAATTTGATGTAATCACATTGTGCCGTTGGATCCCATCGCAACGATCAGGATTTGCACAGTAACAGCATGGACCACTGCACGGGAACTAAACAACCAGCCTATATGTAGAGTTAGCTCCAAAGGAAAAAGAAAAAGACTCCTGCATGCAAAGTTCAGACAGTATTTACGGTAATTCAAGACCTAACCCTCTGTGTATTGTTCACCTCGTATTTTTCATGCAACACCAGCTCCATATCTGACAAAATTCGTCGATTGTCGACTAGAAAGACAGAACAAAGATGTCCAAAAAAACCAGCCATCTAGTCATGGTTGTATATATTCATAACAACAAGGCTAAGTTAATACACTTAATCTTCCAATAAGGTTTATAATATCTGCCCCCTACAAACACGTATACAACAAGCACTTTGAGGCCGATTTTGATTGAAATCAGTGTAATGACACCTATTACCATCTGCTAACAGGCGTATGCACATCCTCGGTTAGGCTGAGTACAAGTGATGCAGCACACGCATTCAGTTTGCACCTCGTATGTTGTCATTCCCTTGAAGTGCCGAGGCTCTTTTCACCTGTAATCAGCAGAGGGTCGCGGTTTCCCCTTACCTGACGAGTTGAAATGCTGAGAGACAAAAATGGCTGCTATGATGACTATCAAACATCCAACTAATGAACTGAAGAACAGAGCTCCGGGTTGCCTGGTCTGAACGTAACCGTAAACGCCGGTCGCGGTGACCAAGATGATGTCATTGAGGCCATCATTGGAGAAGTCGTCTACAACCAAAGCATGTGTTGGGGCCCCAGGGAAGTAGATTTCTGCTAGCTCACTTCCTCCGGGTGAGAGCACCACGGCTTCGGACTCTCCAGCGGCAAGTATCATCATCTTTTTACCATGTTTCAATAACGGGAAGGTTTTTAGGGTTGGGACTGTGGTCGATTCCATTGTTCCAGAGGGAGATGGGAGATTCGACCAGGTAATACTCGTCGATAGTTGCCAATTCCACATCACGTGGTCGCCATGTTTTCCCGGGGAATACGAGGTTACCTGAAATTACAGAAAAGAAAAGAAGATTGAGTAAAACCATAAAAAGGCCAGTGTTCAAAAAAAGAATGGGAAAGCTGTATTAAGATCAACTAGCAATGCTAGAAAGTAGATACAGGTTCCAACGATAACAGTGGCGAATGATGTGCAAACCCAGCAAAGGATTCAAAAGGAAGAGGAAACAGTTCATTGAGAATATAACCTCCCCGCGATTGGTCAAAAATACAAGATCTCCATGGAACTCCTTCTGGTCCTGATGCCCATTGCCTCGAGAAATCAGAATAGGAGTTGCAACCTCCAAAGAACTCAGGTCGTCTTGCCGACCGAAGTTTCTACCATATTCTCCATGCTGGAAGATATTAAAGTGGGTGTGGTGACATATTGAAGCATTAAAAAGTTGCTCCCGTACAGGAACACCAGATGTGGCAACTGCGTAACATGGCTTTAGTACTTCCATGGACCCTGTAACAACAGATCGTTCTGCGACGTTTCCTCCAACAACCTACAAAACCAGATAAATGGCTTCTAAAATCTTCGGTGAGAATAGCAAAAATGACGAAGAACATGTGGATAGTTCCGTAGCAGGTTTTTTCGGACGTTTTCTCGGATCTGAAGGAACCGCCCTCATATACCATATAGGAAATCTTTCCGCTATCATGTCTTTTCAAATAACTTTGAAATGTTTCGAAAAATATATGTTCTAATTATAAAATCTTCAGCAGAACCATGGCAATCATCTAAATCCATGACATACGAACTTGGAGAAGTTCATCCTTATGGAATTTTATGTACCAAAAAATATTATGCATGCAAAACCACCTTTTTGCTTGAGAAGCACAAAGCACCCAAATGCAATAAGAATCGAGTACAAATTCTCAGTAGACCTAGACAATTCATAAAAAGTAGTAATTTTCAGGGATGGAGTTAACCATTGCTAAATCATAGAGCAGTTTATTGAATCAATTGTAATGGCAGTCAAGACAAATAAAAAATATGACCTCTGCCACTTACCAGAAGATTTTATAAAATAAACATTCTTTTAACAGAACAGTATGTAATTCCTGAATTCACCTGAACATGATCAAGAACGCCATCTCCATTAATATCGGCATGAAGACCCCCTTCAGGTAGGTGAAGCTGAAGCAACAAAAAAAGTGACAAGATTCAATTACTAGTATAGAACAAGGGATGATGGACCAATTATGACTGCTTTAAACATTTTTTTAGAGTAATGACTGCTTTAAACATTAAAAAGATTAAAAATGGATGAGGAATTCTGTCACTCATCTAGACAACCTTCAGCATGCAAAAACATAGCCCACCATAATGCAAGTCACAAGACTCGGCATAAAAAAATGGTTTGGAGGCCACACAATAAACATTTTTTTCTTACTCTCACAGATAATGTCAGGTCTCAGTTTTTATGCAAAACCTCCAGCTAAAACGCAAGGCTGCTTATAATAAATCCCAATGTGACCCTGACCATTCGCTGGACCGTCGCTGGACCCTATAACGGGAGTACAGCAGATCCATGACTGACATGATCTACAAAAGGAATCCAAAAAGACCACAAGTTAACATAAGTGCAACTTCTTTTCCAACTAAAACCAAATTTTCCATTAAGGTCCTTGCTAGGATGGAACTGGTTGATATAAATTACAAAAATATATAAAGGCAAAAAAAGTCTAACTTGTGTTTCTCCCCAACTTGACCTCAATTGCACATATTTATGGTTGACAGCCTAATGCTGAGCCATAAAACAGGGCAGGCTTTACGTGTGATCTGTAATATTTGCCTTTGAATCGAGTAGTTTACAAGCGCCAAAGCCCATATTGAAGCCCGCTGTCTTACAAAAGACTAAATGCATTATTTTTGCATTACGCAGATGAAGAGAGGCAGATAGGTCTCTTGATATTTATTGCCACTTAAGACTATCTTTCACTCCTATCTTCTTGTTGCAGAGTGTCCTAGAGGCTCCTTTTCATTTCAATCAGCTTGCATTGATTCTACATTGAAACAAGACCTTATGTAAATGGGAATGTTAGAGATGAAAGGAGTATGTGAAATCATACAGTGAACTTTGCTGGTTGAGGGAGAGATGGGGATGATGGGTTGAATCTACTGTTGTAAAACTCGGTCGACTAGTCGAGTCGGTGGATTAGCCGACTCGATAGGGCCTAGTCGGCCATTAGTCGGTCAACCTGACTACTTGACCGACTTTACTTTTTTATTTTTAACTTTTTTAAAAGCAAACTTCTTCTAATATGCTTAATGTTATATTTAAAGTCAATTACTTCTTTTGTTTCAATATGATAGTATAGAAAATGTACAAATCTCTGCAAATATTAAAAAATATATGTATAAAAATGATTTATATATTTAAAATAATTAAAAAATTCGAAACTGACTAATGACTGACTAAATCTGATTAGTCGTCCGACTGTCGATTAATCCTTAGTCAGTGACCCCATCGACCGAGTACCGACTACCAATTTCTGCAACCTTGATTGAATCATACATAATTGAGGGGGAACGATAAACTTGGAGGTAATCAATGAAACCTTCATTAATTCATCACATACGTGCCTTCCAAAATAATACTAGCCACTTAATATGAAGAGAGGACGGGACTAAAAACAAGGAATGCAGCCTTTTAGAAAAAAAATAATGAATGCAATAATAAACCAGCCGACTATTAACTTCAATGATACGTATTTATCCACCTATAAATTGAAACCTTGAATTGATTCTTGGTATTTAAGAAAACCTATTGAAATAATTTTTTAATTTGATCAAATCCCCAATTTGTATGTGTCAATTCTCCTATTTGAGAGCTCATAATCAGATGAGTTGGTTGATCTTCGGGCACACCATGAGAGTTGGTTGATCTTCCAGCACACCATGAGAGATGTTGACTCAATTCTAGTCGAATCTACAACTGAATAAGAAATTCGGAACATGTGATAAAATCGATGTTGTGTCGAAGTCCTCGAAAAGCAACCATCTAGTGGAAATGTATTTCATTTTAAAAACAAATGTGGAGCATGCAATGATTGTATTACAAAATTCAAAGCAGTCATGGATCATGAGAAAATTAAAAATGCCAATGATTAGAAGTATTGGGATTATCCTTGGCACTACATGTTGGTGACATGCACGAATGCATGCATAGTATTATTGATAACAAATATGTTGTTCTTATATTAGCTTGTATTTTAGCTAGCAAAGAATGTAACGACAAAAGATGACATGATGAAGATCAGCTAAATCTACTCAACTTACAATAAAGTTGATAAAGCTACAAGAAAACTTCATGAAGAACAAAGGTGTAAAGAGAATGCAACAAACTAAATATCGAGAAGATGAAGACTAAAGAGATCCGATTGTACTGTAATATATTTTCTTGCGAGAGTTGCAATATAAATCTTATGCATAAGCAATAGATACAACTCCAGCTCAACCTCAGTAGAATCAATCAAACTGACTAGATTTCGAAATATCGTCGAAATATCGTATCGACACTATATCAAAACGATATTGATATTGATATGGTCTTTCATGGTTTTTGTACATCCAAGATCTTTAAGATTGTTCTTATTTTACTTAATATTACATTGAATATTATATCAAAGATGTGAGGTTTATTTCCAAAATAATATTACACAGGGCGCTTAGGTTGTGAGAGCTCATCCTTGGTTTGGACGAGAAGTTTGACATTAGTGGTTTCTAGTGTTGCATAATGTAATTGAGGAGGAGTTGCCCTTGTTTAAAGCCAGCTTGTATAGTGGAAAGGATACATAGTAGAAATCATGAATCGGGATGATTCTTGTATAGTAAAAAGGAACGAATGATTCTTGGTATTAGTGCTGATTCGATCAGTTGAAATCATGAATCGGGATGATTCTTGTATAGTAGAAAGGAACGAATGATTCGCTCGATTGAAATACCAAGTCAGGACTCTGTTCAAGATTTTTACTCGATTTGGTTTCCTCGTTAAAATACATGTGGCGATATATAATTGCTTGATTATATTTGTGATTGGAACATTATTATGCTTTTCATTGTTTTTTTTTTAAAGAATGTTTTCATTGTTTGTGTTGTGATCTGCAAGATAAGGGATACCTTATATCATCGATCACATTTATTGATAAATTTCCGCATGTAGTAATCAACATCAATAAACACAAGGCTTTTTATATAAGAAATGTGTATGCACGTGAAACACAATAGGGAATTTGTTGATATCCTTTCCACTTCTTCAACATTTCTAGAAAAATAACTTTAGGACGTAAATACATTTTTACCACTTCAAATTAAGGACCCATTTCGATTAGAACTTCTCCAACTTTAACCTTTTTACAATTTTTTTTGCAAAAGAAACCCTAGAAAAAGTCTGCATATCCCCTTTATTATATATATGAGTGTTTCCTGGAAGAGGAAAGTCCTGACACTTGCTAGGAGTTGGTTCCATTGAAACCAACAGCAATCGCAATTCTTAAGGACCGGGCGACAATGGTGCTGATATAGGGTTCTTTTCGAATATGACTGCGCGAGTAATGGAGAGCAACAGTAGGTGGTGCGAGCAAGCACATGGTTGCAAGTTTGCAACTTTAGGATAGCAATGCGCTTATTGAGCCACACCTTAATGGCGGAGGGTGGGATAGCGCAGGAAGTTGTAGGTGGCAGTTGATGATGGTCTCGCCTAGTCATACAATGTGCTAATCTGGTATCTCCTCGTATACAAGTGGTCAATGAGATAGAGGCAATATAGGAAAACATAGAAGGATTGGATGACATGGCTAGGTGCAGCACCGCTAAAGGAAACATGACAACGAGGCTCGAGGGAGGAGAAGCAATGATCAAAGGCAGTAATGCACATTCGATGCATTTATAGATGACTTCCGTACAACTCAAATGCAATAACCATGCCATAGGCACCATATCCCACACGACCAACAAGAAGGTCGGGTGTGATTTCCATGAAGGATAGAAGATGGCAGCACAAAAAAATTATCCTTTTCATATAATGCACTCATTTTATTTCTCGAAGTAGCTCATGATCAACACCTCAACTTCATTCAATGAAGCACAAAGTAATTACGAAGTTACAAGGCACAAAGTGGCACCTCAATTTTGAGGCTCTTATAATTGGACTAACAATTCAAAAATCTAACACCCCAAAACCTTTATTTCCTATCTACAACCCTCAAGTCCTCAGTAGGGTTTTGAAAGTTGGACCAAACCAGGTTTAACTGGCTTTTTCAAACCCAATTTCACCTGTTTTAACTGAAATTTAACCTCAATAATTTTTTTCAAAAAAAATGGCAGTGGTGAGACTTGAACCCATGAAATTTGGACTTCTAAGTTTCTAACCAACTACTCCACGATAAGTTCTTTCATTAAATGAAATTAATATATAAGTTAAACAATTGGCATTCTATAGAGTATATTGTTTAAATATCATATAATATCCATATATAAAATTTGATGTTGCACATTAAAAATATATTTTACGCATGGATTCCATGGGGCGGCCCCCGCCCCATTTTCCGACGTTTTTTTTATTTTTTTCAAAAACAAAGCCATGTATTTCCATCACTATATCCCTCTAATATGTCATTCCAATTTCGTCAGAAATAGAGACTCATATGCCCTTCATCTATAATAGGTCGATTACAGCAATTCTAAGACCATTAAAATTACATGTTCTATATGGAAGGCATATGAGTCTCTACTTCTGACGAAATTGGAATGGCATATTAGAAAGATATAGTGATGAACATACATGGCTTTATTTTTTAAATAAAAATAATAAAAACGCTAGAAAATGGGGCGGGCAACCATGTTGGGGCAGCCCCATTTTTTTCCTTTACATATACTATAAGATATATACAATGGTTGTGTATTTTATATTTATTTCAAGTATATTCCAGCGTGTATTTTATACATGTTTTGATTCATTCCGGTCCGATTAGCCAGCTCAACAACTTTTCCCCATCGTTTTGGTTCAATCTGGATTTTAAGAATGAAGATGTCACCATTCGATTGAATCGATTTGATTACATGGTTCAATACGATCCGACCTTTTCAACAAAGCTTTCGGTTCCACCTCTGATTTGGTTTCAAAAACATTGGTCCTAAGAGCTCCTCTAATAAATAGTCATTTCCATTTCATCAATGACGAATACTTAGCACTCCCCCTTGTTATGCCTCTCACTGCCCAATTATGATCATCGCTAGCTACCCTTACCATGTCATCGTGCTCACCCACTATAGTTCTCACGTGATTCCCTCATTTGAAGGTTACCCAATTATAACGTGTTGATGAATCACCATTCCTAGACTTTGAAGAGGTAAAAGATTTCGGAGTTGCGTCTTTTAAAAGAGATTTTACGCTCGCACCATTACAATGTTTCAAAATTGCATGATGCCCCTATAATCTTTATAATTGCATCGTGACCCCTACAAACTAACTCTTACACATCGACCATTGCAGGTTAACTTCTATCCATATCAATGTTAACCATAATAGATTACACTAAAATATCATATGCTTACCCTTCAATGAAAATTATTTTACGAATGATGCAACATGGCTTCTTCCTCCTCAAAGAAACCCCACTACCCTACCTTCATAACACCAGCTTTATCTCCTCTAGTTCTCCCATTACGAGCTTCTCAACCCTCTTTACTCACCACTGCTAGGCTTAATCACACATTAAATAGGTAAATTATTTCAAAGTCGCATTGTATATTATCTACTATTCAAAAAGAGTTTTTACAACTATTACAATCTTCCAAAAATCGCAACATGATCCCTATAAATTGACCTACTCTTACACCATAACCATTATAACTTATCTTCTATCCATATCAATGTTAATTCCAATAGATTGCACTAAAATTTACCATTGTTTCACTTCAACAAATCAAATTTATAAATAATGCAACCTCCATCTGTCATCTTCTTCCTCCTCAAAGAAACCTGAATACCTTGCCCTCATGTCTCAAGCATCACCCCCTTTAATTCACCTATTTCTAACTTCTTAACCCTCGTAACGTGTGGCCTGCCATTCTTAGATTTTGAAGATGTAAAATTACAAGTCATATGTACATACACACACATATCGGTCTCCTTCTATACATAGCAGCAGTTGCCCAGCTGTGGAAGGCAGTGGATGGACGGTTAAGTTGCGAAGGATGAGAGAAAGTCGTCGAAGCATCAACGTAAATGCTAGTACCATGCAGCTGCTTCAAAGCCAATGTGATGAACCTTGGTCAGATGACCAAGATATTGGTGAATACCACATATGATCAAGAAAAGAGTACTTGTAATCACATGAAAACCATGAAAGCATGTTGCACAAAATTTCTAAGCAGAAGGCATATTAAGCTAACCCGTTGAAAGGAGGAAGAGATCTACTAAGAAAAGAAGAGGAAGGATTTCTTCCTAGTAGCTAATCCTCGTACTTTAAAAGCTAACCTAGTAGGGTGTCGTCTCTTTTTTCATATATAACCCGCTTAAGTGGACTCTGACGTGGTACTATTTTATTCTGGGGAAGTTCGTTGACTATCTAATGTCAAATCCATAATCATTAATTCAGGTTCACGGTGTCGGAAAACCTCTTTGCTAGGCCTACATCTCTTTTGCTCTTCCTTACCCTCAATAAAAAAGGCCTAATGAAAACGAAGTTTTAACACGGTAAGGATTTTCCCTTTTCTTCGAAAGTCTTGCAAGACAAGTGAATTGCCCCTCTTTTTGGGAATGTGCACACCAGAGTCAAAGCGGATTACTCAACGTGTTCTCGAGTAGTCTTTAACCAATTCGACGATGGTTTAAAGAAGGGGCGTTGAGAGTATTGGATAGTTACTTGCCCTACTCAAGACCTGGAATTTTTGCTTTGTAGGTCGTGCGACTATCAAAGGTGATTAGCGGCCTTGTCCCCATGTCAATGAAGTCACTTCCCATAGGATTGCCTATTTTATCTATTTATATAAGGAAATGATCATCATATAATGGAGATCTTTATTTGGCCTATTGAAAATGCTAGACCGAAAACCTTAACCTAATAATTATGATTCAGGATAATTTCAAAACATCGTCAAAAAGGTCAAGAAAATAATAAAAAACTATATATATCGAGTTAAGAGCACTTTTCGAGATAGGAGAAAGCAAGCGAAACAAATAGAAAGTCCGAGTAATGAACTTATGTTTTTGTTCCAATAAACATTGGACCTGACCGAAAAGAAAGGTCAATTACCCATGTCAAGAGGTCTTTTCACATCAAGCTAATGCCAGAAAAAAATAATTTCGATTATAGTTTTCCTTGTGATGGTCCAGGATGGGGTGATAGTTGTGATATTTCGGCTTAGGACACATTTTCTTTGGCAGATTTCTTTTCCCTTCCTTCTTCTATTGCCTCCCCATAGTCTAACATCTCAAACTTTTGATAACATATTTATATAATAGCGAACATTGTTGCAAAAATCGATCGACTAACTTGATTAGTCGATCCGATTAGTTCAGGCAGGTAACCGAGTTGACTAGGCCAAGTCAGGCCTTAGTCGGATGGACCAGGTTGATGGAGTGAGTAGTCGGGTTAGTCGGACGACTACTCGACCAAATTCTTCTTAGGAATTTTGGTCGTTTTTACTGGAGCCGACCTGATTGACTCGAATGCTCGAATAGGGGCTTACTGTTCGACGGTAAGCCCCCACCCAAACCCCTATGCTTCGCAAGCGTTACACTCCCGTTAGACTCCTCTCCTCAGCCTCCACCGCCACGTCTCTGGACTCCTCTCCCCCGCCTCCACGTCGTCGACACCAAGGGAGGTCCCAACTCCCTTTGTCGAGTTCCTCCGACCCACTCTAGTCACCAACAGTGTCGCCCTAGGTTAGGGTTTCTATATTTTGCTTTGTTTGCTTTTTTTAATTTTCATTTGTTGTAAAGAATGCATGTATCTTTCTACCTTATTTGCTTTCCAATTTACTTAATATATTGCAGTTGCTCTACCTTATATTGACAAGATGTCATGTGTTTTATTGTTGACAAGATTTACCCTCTTGCTTACCGTGGTTCTACCATGCTTGCATGTATCTTTCATGTGTCTTATCTTGCTTGTAGTTATCTTATTCACATTGCAGTTGCTCTACCATGCTTTCATGAGTTTGAAACCAAAGTTAGAAAATATTAATTTCATAGGATGTTTGTTCATAAGATGCTTAGAAGCTTTGCGTTTATTATGTTAAATGTGGTATATCAAATTTATGTCAATAAAATTTAAATTTAGCCGATTATCACATCTTTTATTTGTCTTTGCATTTATAAAATTTAGGGTTTGTTGAATAGTAACTTGTGAGTTTAAGACTATGTAGATAGTTACACCGCCTTCGACCATCGCTCCCAGTAGCGACTCGTCTTTTTTATGTGTCGTCAGGATCAAGTGATCATGTATGAAAATATGGCTACCTTTCGAATTGTACGGATCCGAATACGATTATTTGCAGATTGTGCAAGAAGGTTGTCGAAGGAGGTGTGTACAGGTTCAAGCAACATCTAGCGCGTCGAAGAGGCAACATAGTTGCATGTCCCAAGGTGAACGAGGAGACAAATAAGAAGATGGTTGCGTACCTTAGCGACGTTCCCAAGAAGAAGAGCCAGAAAGCCACTGATATTAAGGAGATGAGAGAGGAAATAGATATCACTGGATATGCGAGTTCGACGAAGAGATCACGAGTATCCAACTCGTTGGAGCAGAACCAAGGGTTTAAATATCGGTTTCAGATATCGTATCGATACCATGTCGATACGATATTTCGTCGAAATTTCGATGACATTTCGCCCATATCGACCACCATTTGTGAAGAAATTATCGAAAGCTGCCCTCAAATCGCCATTTCGCTCGAAATTTCGATTCCTTGTTGAAGCCGAAATTTCGGTGAAATTTCACCGAAATCTGAAACCATGAGAAGAAAGTCGTAGTGAAATGGGTCATCACATCAAATGACTATAAAGGATGCATTCTCCAAAGATCATCGAGAAAGGGTTGCCTCCTATATATGCAACTAGGTATAGGCATCGACAATTCCTTTTAATGCATTGACGACGAAGCCAATCGTACAGATGAGGGAGGCAATTAGGAAATGTGGTCTTGTACTAAAGACTCACACAAGGTATGAGCTCAACGTACCATTTCTGAAAAAGGTTGTTAAGAAAATGCATGATGACTTGCAATGCCATCAAGATACGTGGAAGTCGATGGGAAGCTATTTGATGACTGATGTGTGGACAGCCATGCGAGGAAGACGCGTCATGAACTTCTATGTCAATTGCACCATGGGTACTTCATTTTCTAAGTCCATAGATGCCTCAGATGAGGCTCACAGTGCGAAGTACATCTTCAAGCTGGTGGAGGAGTGTCTAAATGAAGTGGGGATAGAAAATACAGTTCAGATTGCGGCAAATAACACATCCGCCAATGTAGCAACGGGAAGATGGTTGCTCACACAATATTCGTAGATTTGGTGAACTCCGTGGAGTCGTCTTATATTTTTTGTGGATACCGTGTGTCGTGCATTCCATTGATCTTGCTTGGAGGAGATAAGCAATGAGACAAATATGAGGAGTGCAATCACAAAGGCGAAAAGGTCCACGGTGTTTATTTACTCTTATGAAAACTCTTAGCTTGATGTGTAAGTTCATCAACAAGAGGAACATCGCAAGGATAGAATAAACAAGATTTGCAACCACTTTCCTTACTCTTGAGAGCCTTAACGAGAAAAAGGACAAGCTGATATTGATGCTTTCCTCAGATGATTGGAGGAACTACAAATGGTGGAAGATCAAGAAGAAGAAGAAGAGCCTTACCACTATCCGAGTTTTCATCCTTTAGTTCATTTATAGCGTGTGGTTGATACAGATCAATACCCATCTATGGGCTTTGTCTACCAAGGGCTTGAAGAGGCCAAGCGGGAGATAATTGCATCTTTCAAAAGTGTGGAGTTGTCTTATAATATTGTGAGGACCATGTGTGCCGCACATTCCATTGATCTTACTTTGGAGGAGATAAGCAAAGAGACAAAGGTGAGGAGGGCAATCACAAAGATGAAGAAGCTCAAGGTGTTTATTTACTCATATACAGAAACTCTTAGCTTGATGTGCAAGTTCATCAACAAGATGGACATTGCAAGGCCAGGACAAACGAGATTTGCAACCGCTTTACTCACTCTTGAGCGCCTTGATGAGAAAAAAGAAAAGTTGCGGTTGATGTTTTCCTCGGACGATTAGAGTTACTGTAAATGGTGAAGGACCAAGAAGGGAGAAGCAGTGAGTTTCATAGTTTCCAGCCCTACGTTCTGGAACCACACACACATGTTATCTGACTTTTCACATCTTTGGTTCATTTATTGTGTGTGTTTGATGCAAATCGACGCTCATTCATGAGCTTTGTCTACAGAGGGCTTGAAGAGGCCAAGCAGAAGATAATTACATCTTTCAAAAGCATGGAGTCATCTTATAAATAGATACTCGATATCTATTTTACAACAAGATGGGGAAATTGACAGGGATGTTGCTCATAGAATAAATGCAGGTTGTCTAAAGTGGAGAGGAGCATCTATTGTTCTGTGATAAGAAAATCCCTTTGAAAATCAAAGGAAAGTATTACAAAGCAGTCGTGAGACCATCTATGCTCTATGGATCAGAATGTTGGTCTGTGAACCATAGACATGCGCAGAGAATGACAATAGCAGAAATGAAAATGCTAAGGTGGATGTGTAGGTCATACAAGAAAATATCGTATTCAGAATGATGCGATCAGAAGGAAAGTTAGTATAGCTTCGATAGAGGATAAGTTGAGAGAAAATCTCTTAAGATGGTTTGGTCATTTGCAAAGGTTGGTTGATGCACCAGTTAGAAGATGCGAGATTTGGGATGTTGAGTCGATTAAGAGAGGGCAAGGAAGGCCTAATAGTGTTGGAATGAGATCCTAGTTATTTGGATTTAAGCACGATAATGGCCCAAAATAAATCTAAATGGAGGCAGAAGATCCATGTAGCCGACCCTACTTTATTGTGGGAAAAGGCTCTGTTGTTGTTGTGTTGCTACCTCCAAGATTACAAGGCTCGATACTCCATTGCATCTAGTGGTTTATTATTTGAACCCATTCTTCTTTTATACGAAGTCTCGTAGAGATCCAGATATTGTAATGAGGACATGGATGGCCGTATCGCGATATATCGGCGATATATCGACGATATATCGGTATCGACAGGTGACCGATATATCGTCGATATGGCCAATATTAGACCTTTCAAGGCCATTTTCTTCACAATATCGGTTCGATATCGGCGATATGGCATAGATATGTCGTCAATATATCGTATCGACAAGATACCGATACCGAAATCGAAATCGAAACCAAAACCGATATGGCCTTCCCTGGATGAGGAGAGGTTTTAGAAATTGCATGGAGAGATTTTATCCAGATTTGGACATACAAGATGCCATCACCAAGAACGAGCTTCCGGCAAACAGACTTGGTCATGAAGAGTTTGGCAAGCCATTAGCCGTAAGGCAAAGGATGAAAAATGATGACAGTTACGATCCAAGTATATCGATCACTGTTTACAATTTATGACATTCCAATCATCTGTTATTTTATAAACTTAACCCATTATCTATTTTAATAGTTAATTGGTGGTATAATCATGGAGATGACATGTCTCATTTGGAAGCCTTTGCCATCAACATCTTGAGCTTGACGTCTTCATCCTCTAGATGTGAGTGTAACTGGAGTACATTCGACTCAGTTACTGACAAAACCAATTGGATTACTAATAGTAAAAATTAAAACAATAATTAATACATATTTGCAATTTTACTCATATTTTGACCTTCAGATCATATCAAGAAGAGAAACAGGTTGGAGATTGAAGAGGCGGAACGATCTTGCATACGTGCATTTCAATTCCAACCTACAAGTACGTCAAATTGAGAAAGAAAGAGATCATCTTTTGTTTTGTGATCGTGCACACTAGGGTGAATGGACTGGAGATGTCAATGCTCAAGATGAGGAGATTTTTCTAGGTTCCGTATTGATTTGGGGTATTATAGCACATGCTAGTGGTGCTGAAGAGAATTTGAAGCCGATAAGGGGCCAGCGAGGTAAACGTGGCAAGGGAGCTTCATCTTCATGCTCAAATGTTGTGCCGATGAATGAGGAGTTATACCTTGAAGACATAGAAGAAGAAGACGATCATGAAGATGAAGATGAAGAAGAGCTTGAGTTGGGTGATGGCATTGATGACGATGAATGACTTGTATAACTTATTTCTTGAATTATTTTTATTTTAACATGTTATGTTTGTTTTTTAACATTAGCTCGTGCTATGTAGCGAACATCTTGTTCTTAAGTTCTTAACTTGCTTCATTTTTTCTACTTTTGCTATAATTACTTTTTAAAGCTCTTATAAATATGAAAATTGCTAAATCTATGCATATATACGAGCGTATAGGTATTAAAAATTGATTTATATATTTTAGATAATTAAAAAAATCAAAATCGAATAATGTCCAACTAAATCCGAATACTCTCCCGTTTGTCGATTAATCATTAGTCAGTGACCCTATCCGACCGAGTACCGATTACCGATTTTGCAACCTTGATAGCTAATATCCGCCGCTATATTTTAATGACCTTCTGGTACTGGGTAGGCCTCAACCCTCATACATAATGTGATGACTTTGTGAAGACGTGTTTTGGAGAATATCCAGGCCTGGTCATTGCTGCCCCCTTTGGAGGCACCCCTACTCTCGAAGTTACAGGGCTTTTATTTTGAGTTCCTTAAAGAGAGTTATCTCGTGCCCCTAGGTCTTCTATACCTTCCACCTGCGCATCACCATCAAAAATATCATTAAAAATGTGTGAGTCATTATTAAAACATTATAAAGTTGATTATTCCTGCCAAGAATCTGATCGTTGGGTCGTGTTATTTCCATACGAATCAGTATTGGGAAGTGCGAGTTAGATATGAGGCCCTTACTTTCTAGTTTGGCTGGAATTCCGAAAATACTAAGACATTTCCAAGAATTATCACCCATGGAAGGTAAATGTTGTAATCGATACGGAAATGGGAAGGTAAATTGTGTAACAAGCTTAAATATATGGTTACTTTTGTACTTTTCTTCTTTTCATCTTTCGAGGTATGGAAAGTTGGGCATGCAAACTTAATCTTATGATTGACGTAGTGGAGGTCAAAGAATGAAGGTGGGAACGCTCCTACCAGGGCGAAAGCCATGGGAATGCTCTGAAAAGGTCTATCACCTATTAAGGATGGCTCGTCATGTCAACAATTTAATTGACTTTGTAATTTTTTAAATTTTAAATATACAAATCATTTTTATACATATAATCATAATTATATAGATTTGGACACTTTCAATACAATCATAATGAAATAAACGAAACATATGAACTCCTATCAAACATTAAGCATCTTAGATTTAGTTTACTTCAACTAATACCAGGATAATAATTGTTAAAAGAAGTCGATCGAATAGCGAGTCATTGATCAGGCCCTCGGTTAGTCGATCGGCTTTTGCAAGCTTGTCGATAACCAGAGTGGCATCCCCGGACAGAGTCCTTTTGAACTTGCTTAGCTCCATAAATAAGCATTATGGGCTCCTCACATCTCACGCACACCCCCTAAATCCCCTCAAAAGCCCATGGGTATGAAGTTTCCCATTCTCTTTCTGATCCATTCCAAGTTTACATATAAAGTATTATGACCTGCGCACCCCTCAACCCTACTATGGTCATTCCCTTGAACCCATTTTCGTTCTTGATGAGCATCACAACCTTTGCCTAGCCTTACCCCCACCCCTTCAAATGAGAATCGCAGCTTCATCATATCACACTTCCTACCGTCCCGACAAGCATTGCAAGTTCTTCCTAGATATGTCGTTGCCCCCCCCCCCCCCGCCCTCTCAACGAGCGCTACAGCTCTTGCTCAGTTGTATTTCCTCCCCCTCCACTTAAGCATCACTTCACTCCTACTAGCTCCCATCTTCAACATGCCCATCTACTTGGAATTGGTTCCTTACACTACTCTCCCATCCGCATTTAGTCACCATTTCGCACCCCCTCCATTGCATGAGCTCCATCCCCATCCATAGGATGCTCGCCCCTCCATCATTACCCCCTTGCTTGCTCATCCGACCAGGCTCAACCCTTCCACTCCAACAACATCGGCCATCATCATCTGCAATAACTCCCTCGAGTGCATCGTCTCTTGTCTCGTAGCATCATACTTCTCATTGTCTGCCCATATGGCACAAACCTCCTCACCATGTGTTGTACCGTCATCATTGAGAAGATGCTTATCATACATTCTCAGAAGAGTGCAATGAATTATCATGAACCATATGGTTGTTGTCACCACGATGTTCCACAAGGTCTCCAATAGAGGCCCCCACAAGCTACTACATCAATTGCATGAAGCTATCAATGTACATATGGAACATGCCCTTAGTGTTGTTGATCGCCCCTGCAATCGTGCATAGTTCCAACTCTATGAGGGAGGTTGAGAAGGATGCTTTCCATGACTCCTAAGACGATGTGGGTGAGAAACAATTCAAGGTGGTATCCACCTACAAATTTCACATTCTTATGATAAAGGTTTGAGTTGAACCCCACCCTTTTGTGGGTACTAGTATATTTTTGTTTTCATGTGTGCACTAACACTGGCCTTTCTACGGAAATAGGTATGTTGCTCTCATTTCATACATTACAAAATTGCCCAGGCCTTAAATGTTGGAGTTTGATTTCATTTTGGTAAGCCTAGAAAGAGAAATTCGGTGGGATTTCAATGGAATTTTGATGAAATGGCTGGAAATTGGAAAATTTACCTGAAAATTTATTTTTCCTAAAAAAAGTTTTAATATTCTTTAACTCAACAAATAAGATAGAAACACACATTTTTTTGTTAATAGTAAGATATTAACATTATATGTTACATTAAATTTCCATCCAATCGCTCCAACAATCAAAAAAGTATTATGTTTCTCTAGAATCAAAATTAGAAGATATCAGTTTCATCTCTTAAATATGTAGAGAACGATGATACATGCAATAATAATAGGAAAAAAATACATCAACAAAGAGTGCTAGAAAAAATGATATCTTATGTAAGAAATTAATGATCGAAATGATAGCTTAGAACTTGTATCTAATTAAAATAATTTCAACTTAGAAAAATATTTAATTTTAAAAATTAAGTAAGACACACATATACACACAAACACAATTCTTTCTAATATTTCTGCCTCATAGATGCATTGTATAGCTTGTGATAGTAAAATATATACTATAAAAGACAAAAACAAATCAATTAACATCAAGAAACTGCGTAGCATTCACAAGCACAATCTATATCCAACATGTAATAGGCAAATACTTACAGTCACAAGACTTGGAAGGTTATTAACAACCTAGCACTCGTACATACTCCTTGTAGTAGAGAGAAGCCGTAAGAAAGCAAAGTTTAAATTTTGAATTTCAATTTTCATTTGTCAAGTCCGAAAAGAGAAATTCTAGATAATTTTGGTGAAATCGTCAAAAATCTTATAAATGACTTTAAACTTGACCTCGTCAATAAAAATGAGGCGACACATATAGTAACTACTAATTAAAACATATATATCAAAAAAAGAAAAAAAAATAAAGCTCTTCAGTTAAAACTTGAATTTAACTCTTGAATCTTGTGTCTAACTTATTTAGTTTGGATTTAGATCTAAAATTTAGAAACTAATTAAAAAAACTTCTTCAAACAATGTAAAGCAATCTAACAACTCAATACATCGATGAATAAATAAGTGAAAATTCATTAATAAATGCAAATTTCGATGAAGTGAAGGGTAGATTCCCTTATTTTTGTTGTCGCTGAAACAACATGCAATTTCGATGAAGTTTTGTTGACATTTTTTTGGCATTTCATTGAAATGCTGGAAAAGGAAATAAGGTAGCATTTCGATTTCGAAGACCTAGAGAAATGGAAATTTCTGATAAATTCGGTGGAATTTTGTGAAATTTAAGGCCATGAAAATTGCATTCCACATTTATCATCGAATTGCATGAAATTGAACTCCATATATGAGATAATTAAGTATATTATAAGTATATTACATATAGTATTGGATGTCTACACCTTTTTCCTAATGTGCTTTCGATCTTTTTCTTCAAATTTTAGAATTAATCCATATAATTAGACCACAAAGTAAACAAAAACAGTTACAAGGCGAGAGAGAGAGAGATGGTTCAGATTGTGAGAGAGAGAAATGTAGTTGTCAGGGGATGGTATCTACCATTGGGTTATTTATATGTGGTATATGGTTACATCGGCTAAATTAACTCAAAGATAGTTAGGCTTGTAGAGTTAAACTTGTGAAGAGGTATACATGTTAAATGGAGTAACTTCTTAGGGATCATGATGTAATTGATAAGATTGTATGGAATATTGGGTAATTATAAATATTTATAGGGATACTGGTACAAATATTTTTTTTGTTAAATGCCAACATGTATTCATTGTGTTTATATTTTAAATTCATATATAATAAAATTTCTACTTATATCAATATATGTTAATATCACTACTCAATGCCCTTGCTATGTCATGATGTATGTATGTGATTGGTCACTGTTGTGCTGACTGTCAAAAATCATTAAGATGATCACGCAGATCTTCATGGAAATTCATTATGTCCCAACACATTGCAGCTAGTAATCTTTATTGTCTCTCCTCGTCAATAAATTAACTATATATTTTTTGACTGATTATAAGATGCACAGATAAACGTACTAAAATACTGTTACTACAATATTTTATACTTAATGTTGGCATCTTCTTTGCAAAAAAAAGGATACTTGCACCTTAATCATCTCAAGGTTTATGCATTGTCTTGAGAAAGAGAAAGTGATAAACCACGTCTAAAGCCTTGTGTTTTTCAAAACCTTGATAATGATGCCCTCAAATATAACAGATACACTTGATCCCGCCTTTGCTCCCGGTTTCTCCCAAGTTTACATTTGCTCTCAATTCGCCATTTGGAAGACCCTTCAGACCCAATGCAAGGACCCCTTTTAGTTGCATGTAAAGGAAATTTCAACAACAAAGCACGATCTATGGTAGGCAAGTGCAGTCTACACAAACCCTCCCTTGTTTAAATAGGCTAGCAGAGATAAAAAACAGTCCCCAAAGACACCGATCACATGATCTAGAAATAGGAGTACAAATATCCCACCAGCATATTTTCCAATGCCAGTCCTATCATCAATCTTCTACGCATCGTTTTAAAAAATGTGGTACTTTTCTAAGAAAACCACCTCAAGGCTATATCCTCAGGCAGCCAACGAGGTATCCGTCACACCTGCCTCAAGCGCTTCTCAAGGGAGTGAAGCGCCCACTCAAATGTATATATATTATGTATTTACTAATTATGATTTATGATACGTTAAGTAATATATGAATTATTAACAATTTAGTTTGTTATACATTCATATATATTTATTGTATATTTACCAAATTGTATGTTAGTCATTTTTTGAAAAAAATGTATGTTAATCATATATGTATGTCCTAAGCCATAACGTAACATAACATGTACCATACAACATACTATATGGTTGTCAAATAATATACATGATACCACATACTGTATGAAGTAGAGGAAGCAAGCAAACAAACATAAACACGATTGATCCCAATACAAAAGAATTCGTGATGCAAACGGATCCAATAACCATATAAAAAATTGTTTCGGGACAAGGACGTTGGCCCCTACAACACTGCAGGTGGGGTGAACATCCCCCCCCCCAACCCTCGATTCGTTGATCGTGCAGCGAGACCCCTGTGCTGGTAGGGTATGATGAGACTAGGGGTGCATAAGACAGTTCAACTGGGATAAGCGGAACAAATGGTTAGGATTCAAGGTATATCAACATTGTATGTTGTGCATGTTAATCATATATATTAGTCACCTAATTTTATTTCGTCCATGCACATACCGAGAGGTGTAGTATGGAAGGAGGACTTTGTCCGCCAACATTAAGGGACATTAAGGGAGGTTATATATTATATAATACGGTTTGCATATATAGGCATGACAATATGAGTTAAGAGTCAAGACATCTCATACAAAAGAATATTACATTTTCACAAGTTTATAACACATACGACGAATACATAGAATATTTAAGTTTATGATTTTATAAATATATATAGTTATATTCAATTATAGTTTTATGCATATTTTCCTATAAAAACCGACAATAGGGGCTCAAATATCTCAAAATTACGATGAAATATCGCCGAAATTTTGACTTCGATGGGAACTATATATCGAAACTTATATTGATGTCGATTTCCAGGATTTTGCCTGAAATCTCGTGAGATATCGGCGAGATTTAGGGCCATATCGAGATATCGTCCAAAATAGCGAATCTTGAATGAACAAATCTACGGTTTGGCGAGATAGACCGAAATATCGGTCGAAATTTCTCCATTTCGGCCCACTTTCGGCTGCTTGGTGCTGAACTTCGTCTCCTCGGTTCTCCCAGGTTATATTTCACACATTTCTTCGAGGTAAGACAAAATAGGTCAAATCTTCATCAATATTTCACACAAAAGGGTTTTGTTCCTAAGATGCTGAGCTTCCTTGGTGTGGTTTTTTTAGAGTTTTGAATATCTAGCTTGATTTTTGGAGACCAATATTAGGGGTTTTGTGTTTTAATGCGTAATAATGATGAGTTATGCATGTATTTACTCAGATCTCGTATATAACATGTAGTACATACTTTGGAAATAATTTGTGAGATCTATGGAAGATAAAATTGGGGCTTTTGTGTTTAATGTGGAATCATGATGAGTTCTTAAAGGATAAACTCAGATCTCAAGTTTTGGCGTAGAAAACATGATTCGGTTTTTTGGTAAATGAAATTTAAAAATTGAGTAATTCCAAAAATCAAACCTTAGATCTGTGTTATTTTACATGTTTTGTGTCACTTAGGTGATTTTCTCGAAAATGATCCCCTAATTGCTAGATCTAAGACCCTAATGTATAGATCTAAGGTGTTTTTTCTTAAAATCAAAATATTATGAGTATACTTTCAATTTCAAACACCAAGTATTTACGAATTTATGCGTATTGTATTAGAAAAAATAAAAAAAATAATTCTGAAAATTAAAACATAAAATAATCAGCAAATACTTAATTGTTTGCATTGTATGGCTCATGAAAGATCAACAATTTCCTCGTAGGTTTCAGTGATCATCATCATGGCACATTCCGGATCAGAATCTGATAGTTCTGAGGATCAGAGGGGGGATTTCAGTAGGGACATTGGTTAAAGGTATGCCTCTGCTCCTTATGATAACAAAGCCAAACAACAACGCAATTTCTGTGGGAAGAAGTTAGGAGGAGGGGGATCACGAGGATGAAGCACCATCTTGTTGGCAATAACAAGAATGCTGCCAAGCGCACCTCTTGTCCCAAAGATGTGAGGGACAAGGTGAAGGCCAGCTTGGATGGGAAGGATAGGGATACAAAGAATGTAAGGAGGGATGAACAATTCAAAGAGTTCATGTTTGAGAAAAAAATTCAACTTCCTCTCAGATTCAGACGACGATAACTTTGTCTACACTGCTGACATTCAGAATACAGCAAAGAGGAGGGCATATAGGAGGGCAACAAAAGAATGAATGAGGAGCGAGTTTGAGAGAAGAGAACTCGGTGATGCACGAGGCAACTTCTATGGTGCAGGTGGTAGTGGGAGTGGTTCTGGAGATGCACCAGTACCACCACCCACCAAAAAACATAAGGGGAAGGGAATTGAGCCCATCTTGACAAGGAGTGGATACATGCAATACAATCCAAGCAAGAATTCGAGGCAGAAGACGGTGAAGGAAATGTTCACCAATGCACGGGAGAGAGTGGGAAAGGCCATCAGCAAGCTCTTCTTTGGGGAGAGCATTCCTGTCAACGTTGCTAGCGAGCCATTTCTGCAACATGCCATTGATGAGATTGTCGAAGCAAGAACGGGAATGAAGGCTCTCACTTCCTACGAGATAATGAACAAATATTTCGAGATGGGGAATGAGGAGATGAATGAGTACATCGCCGAGCTGAGGAGGAAATGGCCAGTGTACGGGGTGACGTTGATGTGCGATGGTGGACGAGCTACACGAGGAAGCATATCATCAACTTCCTCGTTTATTGCAATGGAAAAATCATTTTAAAAAAAAACAATTTGATGCATTTGAACATGTGAAAGACCACAAGTACCAACTGAAGTTGATGAAGGATATCATCAAAGATGTTGGGAAAGATAACATTGTCCAGATTATCACAGATAATGGCGGCAACTTCAAGAAAGTTGGTGAAAAAATTATGAAGTCTAGCCATTACGGAGTTTTTTGGACATTGTATGCTGCACATTGTATTGATTTAATTCTAAAGGACTTCAGCAAGAGGAAGCTCATCTCAAGGGTGGTGGAGCAAGCACGGACGCTCACCACATTCATTTACAACCATTCCAAATTGCATGTTTTGATGAGGTGGATGTGCAATGGTGAACTGGTGAGGTCTGGCTCACATGCTTTGCAACCAATTTTATAGTATTGCAAAGCCTTAAACAACACAAGACAAAATTGAAGACCATGTGTTGCCAAGGTGAATGGTTAGAGATACATGAAGCTCAAAATGGAGGGAAAGTGGAGACATTGATCAATGATCTCCACTTTTGGGATGGCATGACTCGGGTCACGAAGATCATGGATCCAGTTGTTAGACGAGCGTTGGTCAAAGATGCTCTCACATCCTCTTCACAAGACCGGTATGCATTATGTAATAACCTAATTTATTTTTCATTTTTATAGCACTTTGGAATATGAGAATTGTGCATGTTTGTGTCCAGCTTATTACTTCAATCCCAAGTACTAGTATAAGAAGAGCCTTGGTACACATGTTGACCTTATAGCAACTGTACAAATTGCAGTGGACAAGCTCGTCAAGGACGAGAAGGCACAGACATTGTGCATGAACGAGGTAATTTTGATTTTGGAGCTAGATCGGGATTCACAAAAAAATCTTTAAGAGTATTATGTAACAATTTATGTCTTCAACCTATGTATAGGTGAAGTACTTCAGGGATGCATTGGGTTCCTTCGGTAGAATTACTACGATAAATGGATTGGGCAGTACTCTTTCCAGTCATGATGAATACAAATAAGTTCATTGAATGTGTAGTGATGTACTACTACTATTAATTTATCTCCTTTTGGATTTTCTGCAGCTGAATGGTGGTTATTGTACAGGACGGAAGCTCCCCACCTACGAAAAGTGGCAGTGAAAGTGTTGTCTCAAACCGCATATGTTGGTGGTTATGAGAGGAACTGGATCAATTTCAACTTGATCCATTCGAAGAGACGGAACAAGTTGGGAGAACAGAAGCCCCATGATCCGGTCTACTTGCACTACAACTTGAGGTTGAAGATGAAACATGCACGGGAGGGCCAAGACAAAGAGGACTACACAGACCCTATTGATCTTGCATACATTTTCAAGATGCATGATTACCATGCCGATGAAGATGTTCTCCAGTGGTGGATGGATTCCAATGGTGCTCTCGTTCTCGATCAACTGGGTGGAAAACCAAATGAGAATATAAAACAACAAATGGGACCAGATGTAGGTGACTATCTGGCTAGATCCGAGCGGATTACAGACCCTCTTGGAGGGTTGGAGGCTGAAGTTGATGCAGTTGTTGATGAAATTCTCTCCACTAGTTCCAAATCCAAATCCAAGTCAAAGGATGACAATGGAGATGATGATGTTGTTGTTGTTAGCGGTCGTGGTGGATCCGGTGGGGAAACATATTCAGGGGGTCAGGAGGGGGTGGTCATAGACCACAAGATACAAGATTCGAAGGACTCCATGCAGGGCATGAATAAATGGAGCGATAGAGGAACACACGTGAACAGTTTGTTCCAAGTCCGACTCCGGGACCTATGGATTATGACACATACGGTTGTGGTCATCGTCCTACCGACAGCTACATGGATGATTTGATATCATCTGTAGGTTCCTTGAGCAGCACGGATATTGATAGCACATATCATGGAGGAACACCAAGTCCCCTGGACGGATACGGATCATCACACGATGAGAGATCATTTGGCGTCTTTCCAGAATTCTTTCATACTCCTCCTCTTGGACCTCTTCCTCCTTAGGCGTATGCATCTCTATCATATTCATATGGTTGCAGTGAGTATGGAGGATATAGCAGCTACAACGGTATGAACTACCAAGGTAGACAACCTGAGTAGAGCAAGGGCAGCTTCTTTGGCGATGACAGTTATGGTTTCTTCCTTGAGTACATGACAGTGCCTCCTCCTCCTTTGCAGAGATCTTCTCCTACTCCATCGTCGCCGTCCCAAGGATCTCAAGTCAATACTTCGCAGCCTCATTGTGCCACTCGTGATACCGGATCTAGTGTTGCTTATCCTCGTCTCAGGATACTCATAGGCATCAATGACCACCAATAATTGCAATATGTGATGGATTACAAGGCCATGTACTCAGACATGACATGGGAGAACTAATGTGAGTACATTGAATCCGTGATGTGTTATGAGAGACAACAAAGAAGGCGGGGAAATTCAGATCCGTCGCAGAACTCTTGGTTCTGAACTGAACTCATCACCGGGTAATATCTTTTAATCTTTTATTGCATTGATCATTAATGTGTGTGTTCTTATTTAGTCTACGTGAATATATGTCTTTTCACTTGTTGTAAAACTGTTACCAAGGTTGCGAAAATCGGTAGTCGGTACTCGGTAGGTTGGGTCACTGACTAAGGATTAATCAACAGTCGGACGATTAATCGGATTTAGTCGAACTTTAATCGGTTTTGAATTTTTTTATTTATTTTAAATATATAAATCATTTTTATACATATATTCTTATATATTTACAAAGATTTGTACATTTTTATATTATCATAATGAAAGAAAAGAAGTAATTGAATTTAAATAAACCATTAAGCATATTAGAATAAGTTTGCTATAAAAAAGTAAAAAAATTATGGTATCTCCCAGAAAAAATCGATCGACTAGTCGACCTAGTCGGAATTAGTCAATACTCGGTCGGCCACCCCACCGACTAGACTAGTCGGACCTACTAGTCGGGACAGTCGGGGGACTTTTACAACAATGATTGTTACTATGTTATTAAGTATTAACAACAATATGTTCGATATGATTGATATGTGTGACATATTGTCATAGTCATAGATGATCGATATGTGTACTATAAGCATATAAGTGTATATCTTTTTTTGAAGCCAAAAAAGAGGGTAACACTCTAAGTGTCCGCCCCAAAGTATTATTAAAAATTAAACATAAGTGTATATCTATCGTTTCATTGTTTGAAGTACTGAGATCAACTCCATTTGCAATATCCAACATATTGTACAATATGACCGATATGACTGATATGACCGACATGACCAATATAAGGGGTATAGATGAGCAATATGTGTCATATAATTGTGTATTTCACAACAATAACAAAGCCTTTTCCCACAACTAAGTAGGGTCGGCTACATGGATTCTTTGCCTCCATTCACATAATTGTGTATTTATAAGTTATTTTTTTGTTCTAATAACTTGGAAGATCTTAATTTACAAAAAAATGGGAAAAAATACGGCTTTTTGAGCCATTTCTGACATTTCCACCGAAATAGTCGAAATTCCCCGAAATTTCGGTATATATGATCACCGAAACGAAATCGAAATCGAGATTTCGAATCTTGACCGAGACTTACGCCTCGACTGTCTCGAGGCTTATGTCTCTCCTCAACAACAGAAAACCGCCTCGATCCACCTTGCATTTTTTAAACCTTGCATTTTTTAAACCTTACTTCTCAGCACAAAAATAATGGGGCATATACACCATCTAGAAATAGGATTCTCCTAAAGGAGCCATATCCTCATTCTACTTCGGCATAGAAAAGATGGAAAAGCTGACAGAATAAACTAAAGAACAAGTACAACAAATTGCAAAAATGAAGAACACGATTATAAAAACTAGAAAAAACATAAAAATAGATATTTATAGAAAATAAATAAAAAAAGAGTAATCATAAACAATAGAAATCAACAATGTATCTTTCGAAGAAAAAAATGAATCAATTATATTAGGAATCGGAAGCCACTTCTTTATGGTATGTTAGTGTTCATGGAGGTTATGGTTTCGGGGATAGAAATGAAGAGGGAAAATTCATTCTGGATTTTGTAACGGTATATGATCTGTTCATAGCAGACACTTTCTTCAAGAAGAGGGAGGAACATTTAATTACTTATAAGAGTGGCCCAACTAGAACACGGGTAGATTACTTTGCATTGAGGAGAAGAGATCGGTTGTGTTGTAAAGACTGCAAAGTAATCCCAGGAGAGAGTTTGACAACCCAACATCGCTTGTTAGTCATTGATGTGCAAATAAAAGGGTTGGTGAAGAAAATGAGGGTTCCCAAGATCACTAGAACTAGATGTTAGAATCTTCAATTGAAGCAATCGAGCTCCAGGGAGAAGGTTTCAGAAGACTTACCTTGGGTTTGTAGCGACAGTGCAAACAAAATGTAAGAGGCAGCAGCATCTTATATCTGAAAGGTAGCCAAAGAGATGCTAGGCGGCTCAAAGGGAGGAGCTGCAGGTCAAAGGGAGGCTTGGTGGTGGAGTGGAGTGCAAGAGAAGCTAAAAATTAAAAGAGCATGCTTTAAAGCCATGTCTAGGGATAAAACAGATGAAATTGTCACAAACTACAAAACAGCGAAGTAGGAAGCAAAGAAGGCTGTAAGTGAAGCTAAGTCAAAAGCTTGTGAAATTTTTTTACAAAAATCTCGACTCGAAGGAGGGCCAGAAGGAAATATTCAGGTTGGCCAAAGCAAGAGAAAGAGCCTCAGGAAAGGGCCTCTTCTCTGGGTTGAAAGACCAAAGACCTTTCTCAAGTGACATGCATTAAGGATGAGGAAGGCCACGTGCTTGTTACTCAGAAGGATATAGAGACTAGATGGGAGTAGTATTTCCATAAATTTTTCATCGGTGAAGGAAATAGAGAGGTCACTTTGGGTGATCTAGCTAATAGTGAAAGTTACTTGAATTGTGCAAGCTATATACGAATACAAAGAAAGGAAGTAGAGGAGGCTTTGAAGGTTATGAGACCTGGGAAAGGTGTAGGACCAGATGACATCCCTTTAGAAGTATGGAGAGTTTTAGTTGAGCGTGGTTTAACTTGGCTTACGAATCTATTCAATGTTATTTGGCGAAGCAAGAAAATGCCTGAAGATTGGAGGAGTATCGTGGTTCCTATTTATAAGAACAAAGGAGACATTCAAAATTATTCAAATTACAGAGGTATCAAGTTGATGAGTCACACTATGAAAATTTGAGAACGTGTGATCGAAAGAAGGTTGAGGCAAGTTTTCAAAGTAAAAGAAAATCAATTCGGATTCATGCCAGGTCGCTCAACTATTAAATCCATCCATTTGTTGAGGAGAACAATGGAGATTTATAGAGCTAAAAGGAAGAACCTCCGTATGATTTTTATTGATTTGGAGAAGGCTTATGATTCTGTCCCACGAGAGATATTATAGAGAGTTTTGGAGAAGAGACAAGTACTTGTCCTATACATTAACCTCATACAGGATATGCATGATAGGGCTTTATCTTGTGTAAGAATCCAGTCTGGGAAGAGTGGCTATTTTGACATCAACATTGGTTTATATCAAGGTTCAGCTTTGAGTCCATTTCTTTTTACTTTGATTATAGACGAGTTGACAAATCACATTCAGGATGAGAAACCTTGGTGTATGTTATTTGCTGATGATATTGTGTTGATTGATGAAACTAGAGATGGAGTAAATGAGAAGCTTGAGGTCTGGAGACATGCATTGACGACTAAAGGATTTCATATAAATAGGGTTAAGACTGAATATATGGAGTGCACCTTTAATGGAAGCAATGGTGAAGGGATCGAGGTGAAGCAATGGTGCAATGGAGTGCACCTCACGACTGAATATATTGAGTGCACATTTGGAAGAGATTCCTTTAGATACATGGGATATATTTTACAACATGATGGAGAAATTGATGGAGATGTTACTAACTTACTAATAGAATAAATGCAGGTTGGCTGAAGTGGAGAGGAGTCTCTGTTGTTATCTGTGATAAGAAAATTCCTTTAAAAATCAAAGGAAAGTTTTACAAAGTAGTTGTGAAACCTGTTATGCTCTATGGATATGAATATTATCCCGTGAACCATAGACATGTGCAGAGAATGATTGTAGCAGAAATGAAAATACTAAGGTGGATGTGTGGACGCACATGCAAATATCAGATTCGGAATGACGCGATCATAAAGAAAGTTGGTCTAGCTCCGATTGAGGATAAGATGTGAGAAAACCACTTAAGATGGCTTGGTCACTTGCAAAGGTCAGCTGATGTACCAGTTAGGATTAGGAGATACGAGTTTTGGGATGTTGAGCCAGCTAAGAGAGGGCGAGAACAACCCAAGAAGTGTTGGAAGGAGACTATACGAAGGGATCTTAGTTTTTTGGATATAATCCTGAGATTGACCCAAGATCGATCTGAATGGAGGCAAAAAATCCATGTAGCCGACCTACTTAATTGTGGGAAAAGACTTTGTTGTTGTTGTTGTAGAAGCCACTTCATCAAATTTGCTACATGTTTTAAAGGAATCGATCTCTTTAATACAAGTACAGTTTTGTGCATAACCAGGCAAATGAAGTATTCATATGACAAAATCCCCCATTTTCCATGATCGATATTTTTGGGGACATTGGATCGAGCATGATAACATTTCCATACACTACTAACTATAATCATCACTGAACCAACTGAAACCAGGTTATTGTTATGCATAACCCTAAAAATAAAGGTACTCCTTGCAAATGTCAAAATCCCCCATTGTAACATGACAAAGGTACCCCTTGGAAAACCGTTAAAACAGTTTAACACCCAAAAAATCCAATGTAAACCTTACCAACAATTCCTTGAAATTGGATCGATCCTCTGTTGGAAAACTCGAAAAAGTCCTTAGCATGGATGCAACCGGATACGAATATCCATATATGTAAGCCATTGTATCCGTTTTTAAGCGGGTATGAATACTAAACTTTTTGTTGTTGTGTATATGGATGAGGAAAAGGGTGTGAATTTTTTATATAAATATCATTTTTAATTTTTAAACGTATAAATATGGATATAGTTACATATTCTATTGAAAGATATGGATATCTCGTATAACAAAATCTGTGTGCACATTGTATACGCATATCATTGAGCATAGATATATCTCTAAATATTTTAGAGAAGGTTATATGTAATATATAGCATTTTGGATCCATTTTTAAATGCATGAAGAAAAATATATATTATTTGAGTTAGTATAATTCTTTATTTTCATTTTTTTGTTTATTGTCATTTTAGTTTATACAAGTTTGATTAAACTTTGCTATCAATTTCAACTTTACAAAAATATCTCTTCGCAAGTGTTGGGAGACATTTATTATCTATGGGATAATCCATATCCGTTTGTTAAATATTGTCTGAATTATGACTATCCGTTTTTATTTCCTATCCATATTTAAGAATATAGTTTGTGATTTCCAATATCCGCAAGGTATCTATCCATATTTAAGAATATAGTTTGTGATTTCCAATATCCGCAAGGTATCCATTTTTGATTCGGTATATATATTTTAAAATGATAAGGATATGGTAACATTTATATTTGTACATGTATCTATCCACTGCATCCCTAGTTAATGATCAATAGTGTAGGCACTATCTGTATATGGTAAAGTTAAGGTCTATGTACCTGGTCGAATAACTAGCATTCAAATGTGGAAAAGAATGAAAGAATAGAAAATGTGTGTCTTATTCAAGAGGTCTAGGGGTCCTTATATAGGACAAAACCCTAGAGAGCTCAAAGGAGAAAATACATAAATACCTCTAACAGGGTTACAAGAATATACTCCTGCCACATAGAATATTCTCTTAACATATATATTCCTAACACTCCCCCTCAATTTGGAGCTTATCTATCAGTCATGCCCAACTTGGAAACAATCCATGACATGCGCTTCTTGGGTAAGGTTTTTGTGAATACATTGGCAAGCTGAAGGTCCGTGGAGATGTGAGGAGTAGTAATCTTTCCATTCTTGACAGCATCACGAACAAATGACAGGCAATCTCTATATGCTTGGTTTGCTCATGAAACACAGGATTTGTGGCGATGTAGATGGCAGATTTATTGTCGTAATATAGTGGTATAGGAGTGGTGACAACAATGTCGAGTTCTTGCAGAAGTGTTAATAGCCACGTAATCTCACAGACAGCTTGGGACATTGCCCTATATTCAGCTTCTGCACTTGATCTAGAAAAAACAGTATGTTTCTTGCTTCTCCAATTAACCAGATTTCCTCCAATCATCATAGCATATCCTGTGGTAGAGCGACGATCTTCAGGTGAGCTTGCATAATCTGCATCAGCAAAAGCAATGAGATCGGTGTAGCCGTTAGCCTTATAGAAGAGGCCACATATCGGTGATTCCTTTATGTATCGTAGAATCCAGAGTACATCTTGTCAGTGATTGTAACACGATTTCTCCATATGTTGGCTGGCTCTACTCACTGTATATGAAATATCTGGTCTTGTGACAGTGAGGTAAGAAGTTTGCCAACCATGCTTTTGTATCTAGTAACATCTTCGAAGAGAGGATCAGAGGAGGAGGGGTGCTTCTTCGGATCTACGGGAATACAAGATAGTTTGCATCCAAGCAGCCCTGCTTCAGTGAGGATATCCAAACAGCATTTTCTCTATGAGAGATGGAGTCCTTCGGTGGTGTGTATAGCTTCTATGCCCAAGAAATATTGCACTTGTCCAAGATCCTTGGTGACGAACACCTTTTAAAGAAAGGCTTTGGTTTCTAATATCCCATTAGCATCATCACATGTAACAACCATGTCATCCACATAAATAGGGAGTATAACAATACCAGATTTCCGTTTTCTAACAAATACAGAATAGTCAGAAGTTGTTCTCCCGAATCCAAGTATGCTGATTTTTGATGTAAGTCTGCCAAACCATGCCCTTGGGCTCTGCTTCAGACCATATACGCCTTGCGAAGTTGACATACATACTCCCCTCGACTTTGTAACTTGGTGGTTGCATCATGTATACTTCCTCATCTAGGTCGCCATAAAGGAAGGCTTTCTTCACATCTAGCTGAACGATGGGCCAGGCATTGTTGACTGCCACTGAAAGAATCGTCCTTATGGAACCCATTCGTGCAACAAGTGAGAATGTCTCGAAGTAATCGACCCCATATGTCTGAGTAAAATCTTTGCCACAAGGCGAGCTTTTAATCTGTCAGTGGACCCATCTGGTGATTGCTTTGTAGTGAATATCCATCTGCATGCCACAGGTCTAGTCCCCTTAGGACATGGAACTAGATCCCATGTCCCTCTGGAAGTGAGAGCCTCCATCTCTTCGTTCATGGCCTTTTGCCATCCAGAATCATGCAAAGCATCGTGGTGGTCTCTCGGAATCGAAATAGTCATGAGAGCATGAGCATATCTTCTAGCATATTGTGATAAACTAGCAGTAGAAGTGAAATGAGATATAGAGTGAAAAGTGCATTGCCTCTTTGTCCTTTGCAGAGCAATGGGGAGCTCCGAGGACCATCCGGGACAACAATAGAGGGAACACTTGAAGAAGGTGTATCATCTTGCAAAAGAGACATAGGTAAAGAAACATCTGGTGGCGGAGATACGTGCTTGCGCTTATAGACAATAGGTGGAGGTGGAAGGTCCAGGGGAATGTCGTTGACTGAGTGATTAAAGAAACTAGTCTGCTCAAAAAAGGTTACATCTGCAGAGATGTAATAGTGATGTCCAGTGGGGTCATAGCACATGTGGCCTTTTTGAGTACGAGAGTAACCTAAGAACACGCATTTGATTGCACGAGGAGAAAGTTTGTCTGCAGTATGAAATTTATAGACAAATGCCACACAACCAAATATTCTCAATGGTAGAGGAAATGGTGACTCAGTTGAGTAGAGTAGGGAAAACGGGGTGGAGCCATGCAGGGAAGTGGATGGGACTCTGTTTATAAGATGGATTGCAGTAAGAATAGCGTCCTCCCAATATATTTTAGGAACTTTCGTCTGTGTGAGGAGTGAACGGGCAATATTTAGTAGATGCCTGAGTTTTCTCTCTGCCACCCTGTTTTGTTGAGAAGTATATGGACAAGATGTTTGATGAATGGTACCATAGGAAGCAAAGAAGGTAGTTAGGGCATGTTGTGTAAATTCCAAGGCATTATTAGAGCGAAAAAATTGGATACCAGAGGAGAAAATATTCCTGACATAATGAAAGAAATTCTTGACAATATTATTAATTTTCGACCGTTTTTTAACAGATAGACCCAGGAAGACATACTGTAATCATCAACAAAAGCGATAAAATACTTGTGTCCACTTAGAGTACGGACTGGACAAGGACCCCAAATATCACAATGGACTAAAGAGAAAGGAACTTCACGATGTGGCTCAATTCGTGCAGGGAAAGACGCTCGATGATGTTTCCCAAACTGACATGCCTCGCACTCAAAAGGCTTGAGCGTAGAAAGATCGAGAAACATTAAAGAGAGAGATTTGGAAGAGGGATGATAGAGGCGAAGGTGCCAGAGGAGAAGATCAGTGGAGATAGACGAAGCGCCAGCAAAATCAGAGTCAGAGGGTATATCAAGATAATAGAGCTCGTTCTTCTCATGTCCCCCACCAAAAATCTGTCTCATCCGGATGTCCTGAAAATAGCAACAGAACTCATCAAAAATAACTCAATAGTTTTTTTTGAAACCTAATAACTCAATAGTTAAGCTCTATGCACAACTTGTGAACAGATAAGAGACTAAGGGAAAAGTCAGGAGCGCAGTGAACTCCAGTAAGACGTAGCTTGGAGGAAAACTCCATACTGTCCACAGTAGTAGGTGAGTGAACTCCATTGGCAACACATACAGTCTTCACAAAGGAAGATGGTTGTGAAGAGGTGAGAAGGTTACCTTCTCCCGTCAGATGAGTTAAAGCACATGAATCAATGATCCATGCAGGACTAGATGCGAAGGAATAGTACCTGAAGTAGTGGTCAGATTAGCAGTAGGAGAAGTATCATTAATGTTGCTGGCTGAGTTTTGCGGTAGTTGATGAAGACGAGCATACTCCGAAACGGTGAAAGATGTCTAACTATGACCAGAAGGCTGATGGTGTAAAGTGTCTGCAGTATCATAGGAGCCTTCATATGAGGTTGTCTCATAGGCATTTTGGCATTAGGAGGCATGCCAAACTTTGCCCAACAACGTTCTGACAGATGATTCCAGCGTCCATAGTGAGTGTATGCTGGATAGCGGGTTGTGGTCGGATCACGTCTGCGTCCTGAATCACGTCTTCGTCCAGCCTCACGACCGCGACCACGACCAATGTCACGACCACGTCCTCCCTGGTAGTTGGGTCGTCCTATAGCAAAATGTGATGCAATCTCTGTAGATAGAGGGGGTGAAGGAGATTCAGGTTCTTGGAACCAGCCATATATGGTCTCAAGAGTTGGTAGTGCAGCATCAGTCATAAATTGGTCCTTTACAGGCTTGTATTGCGGATGTAATCATGATAGGAAGCGATATACTTGCCATTATGCACGCTCACCTATCTTCTTATCAAAACAAGCAGGCTGAAAGATAAGAAGCTCCTCAAACAGGCCAGTGAAGAGCCTGTAGGACTCGACCAAGGATGTATCTCCCTGATTTGCAGAGTAAATCCGTGTGTAGATATCTGAGAGCCTGGACTTAGTTGTCTTTTAGGAGTAGGTGTTCTCAAGGCGCTCTCCCACATAGCCTTTGTCGTCTCCTTATAAAGAAGATTTGATGCAATGTTTGGATCGACGATGTTAGTCATCCAAGAAATTACTTAGCAGTTGACCACGTACCAGGTATCGCAGTCTTTGTCCGTCTCCTTGGTCGGATCTTTTGTGAGAACATAGTTCTTTCGATGACCACCAATAAACACCTTGAAGGATCTAGACCATAGTACATAGTTCTCGGAGCCTTTTAGCTTTATAGAAATGCCATGTACCATCACAGAAAAAGTCGTGTACGGGGGTTTGGGCTCTCCAGAAGCCATGGTGGTTGAGTAGGTCAAGAAAAAGTGACCTAATTAATTCTTGCAGTCTTATTCAAGCATCACGAAGACCTAGTAGTGCATCGGTGAGGTAATCGGTATCAAGTGATGATACCCAGGTGATCGACAAAGGAGAGAGAGTCAGTTGATGCGCGGGGAGCAACGTGGGGCGCCTGGGACGGTGTTGGCAAGCGTCTGGAGCGGCACGGGGAGCTTGAGCTGGCGCCTGGAGTAGCGTGAGGCAACGCTGGAGGAGCTTGGAGCAGCGCGAGGCACCATGAGTGACGCGAGGCAACGCTGGGGGGGTGGGGGGGGGGGGGGGGGGTTGAGCGGAGGTGCATGGCGCCTGGGATGGCGCGGGCGAGCGCTTGGGGTGCGAGGTGGCATTGGGGGTGCACCTAGGGTACGAGGCGGTGCTGGGGGGCGCAGAGCGGAGGCGCAGGGCACCTAGTATGGCGGAAGCGCTGGAGTGCGCCCAGGGCACCGAGCAGAAGCGCAGGGCGCCTGGGATGGTGTGGGCAACGCCGCAGGCACTTGGAGTCGTCGCAGGTAGCCAGCGGCTAGTTGAAGAGGGCTTAGGGTTGGTGGTGGCGGAGGGATTTAGGTCAGAACACCGGTCTAGGACCGTTGCTCTGATACCATGTGGAAAAGAATGAAAGAATAAAAAATGTGTCTTATTCAAGAGGTCTAGGGATCCTTATATAAGAAAAAACCCTAGAGAGCTCAAAGGAAAAAATACATAAATACCCCTAACATGATTACAAGAATATACTCCTGCCACATAGAATATTATCTTAACATATATACTCCTAACACAAGATAAATGAACCATGTATTATAAGGAATACTATCTTGAACAAGCTGATAAGATATGAAATAAGTAAATAAATTTTTCACAGTACAAAATTTCAGTGGAGAAAACTCACTTTGCATATAGTACGTCCAGAAGCTAGATGAATAGCCTCGATCCCTTCCTTTTGATGCGCAACAATCACATTCGGTATCCACCATAGTTGAGTATAATTTGTTATAGTAGGAATATAAGGAATTTTCTGAAATAACAAGGTATGCGAGTTAAAGAAAATACATTTTTAACAAGTAAAAACTAGCTGCAATTAATAAATCAGATTCTAGATCACTAGAAAGAAAATTTTATGGACTTGTAAAATTATCACCGACTTATGGATCAATCACAAAGTAGACAAAATCTCCCAGTCGAACTAAAATAACCATCTTCACCAATTTTAAAGCCTTCTACATCCTTTGAATCAAGGAGACAAACTCTAACTAGGATGGGTCACCACAAAGCACCTCTACAGTCTTTGTTACCACTCCAGATCTTCCACGCCCGTGTCCCATCCAAAGCAGCAGTCATGTTCAACGGGCTACATCCAGCAGACCCACACCCTTTCCCATACACAATACCAAACATTGAATCTCCACCTTGAAATCCACATTATCACAAATAAAATATCTGAAATTTCCTTCTAGTATCTTTAATAGCAAGAGTTGATGGTGCTAAAATACTTATCAAACACCGCCACTGAGAACAGCGCCCATCCGATGCAAATCTTTCCCACTTCATAATCCTACTCCATCTCTAAAATTTAAATAAAATCCTCTCTCAGAAAAGGATAGAGGTTGCCCTATAACGGTCCTGGGATAATTTAACATTATGTAAATGAAAACATTGGCAACAAAAGTGACCAACCTTTTTGGATTTTGATGAGCCTGCATAACTGGCCACTTTTCCTATGGCACTTGAGATTTTGTTAGATGAATCTTTCCCCGGAGCATGATTGTCAACAGGCTTAGAGAAAGGATTGGCGGCAGATTTTCCATTTGTTTTTTTCAACAATTTTCGCTTGTGCTTTGTGAAGTGTGCTAGTTGGAAAAAAGTGTCTTCTCGCCTTTCCTAAAAAATTAAATAACCAGAAAATAATGCCTGCTTCCAAGGCAAATGCCAAAATGCAGGAGAAACAAAATATAAATTACCCAACTATGTGGCAACACTGCGAGAATTGATTCTCTGAACTCTTTGCATTCATGCTGTAAAATAAACAGGCACCAATTAACATATTTGACAGCTATTTTATATTCATCAGATCTTATCATCGCATCATAGAACTGCACCATGTGTTCACAGAGGGAAACGGAAAAAAAACTGATATTACCTGTTATGTAGTACTAATTGAAACATTATTAATAGATATAAATTTCTTAATGAAGCAGCAGAAAATGGCTAAAACATTAAGTAATAATTGTAAATTTAAAAAAATTATCGATAACCAAAATGAGATCAGGATGTTCGAAGCATAATGCCAAGTCCCACCAAGCAGGGACCACAATTAGCAGGCATTAAATGAAACATACATGCTAATCACATGCATGATAAGTCAGCACGTCAACAGATAAAAATGGCAAAGCCTTCTCCCACTTTACGTAGGGTCAGCTACATAGATTCGTGCTCAAATCCATGTTGAAAGATCCGGCTATTTTTTGCATTGGTTGTCAACTACCTAACGCATCCCCTACAAAGGTGGTAAGCACATTGCTCTACCACTAGACCATTGAAGTGGGTACAAAGCACATCAATAGATGTTAAGAAAAATAAACTACCCACTGCAACTGCATACCTCTCCAGGCCGACGAGCATTGAGAGCCTGAGCATCAAGCTTGTAGTTGTGTTGAGGAATTAATCGTGATGCATCCGAATGGTCTTCCTCGATTTTCTATTAAAAGGGTAGTAAAAAAAGAATTAATAATCCACTATAATAATCTAGCTTGAATTCCTGCAAGAAAAAACCGGAACCAGCAATCCGAGAGTAAGCCAAATCTAGTACAAGGAGGCCATCTAATGGTCATTGCAACTGCTAACACTCCATTCCTCAAATCTGATTCCTTATCCCACAAATACAAATTAATCCTACCAAAAACCAAAGTATGTCAAACTTATTCCTCAAATTATTTAACATTCCCTATCCATCAACCATGGAAGTAGGCACAAATCCGAGTGTGTCTTTTAAGGCACGCCTCTTAAATTATGCTCAAGAGAAGCTTTCCCTCATATAAGAACCTCAATGACAATGAGTGAGTCTCTCTCGTATAAGGTTACCTGAGAAGGGTTAACTCACATAGGAACCTCGAAAAATCCATATCATCATGGGGGCCACAAACAAAGCAGGATGGTGTAAATAATAAATATACAATCCATAGAGATAGAAATAGAAAGCAGTAAAGCAGAGACCTCATGCTTCCTGCTCCAGCGGAGAGCACCAGTCCTACCAGCATATGCATAAAATGCAAAATGTCTCAAATCCACAGTTCCAGAGCTTCCATTATTCTGTGCATAAAAGAATCAGATAGATAAGTAAAAAAGAAACTACAATAATGATGTTAGAATGGAAACAAAAGCTTACATCAATCAGCACATTTAATATAATTACTGGATGTGCGATATCATCTACTAGTCATTCTTTGCCTTTTAAGAAAAAAAAACAACTTATGGCAGAACTAAATGACCACAAGAAGCCATGCTCAGACAACACCCCAGAGCGGCCATCTCATGACTGCAAAGTATAATCAATGGCACAAGTATATCTACTATGGTAAAAAGAGTGAAGACAAGAATATAGCAAGGGTCTTAAAATGGCAAAAGCAAGGCACTTCACCCGATTGCAGTAATCTGAGCGAGAACCCAGTCCTTGATGCCTATAACAGAGAAGTTTTTTGCCAAAATGGCAAAACTCGGTAGATGAAGAAGACAGGAAAGGTACATCACGAAACCTAGGGGTGTTTGGGAAGCTTGGGCTCAATGAATTGGACCCGGGCTCGACTCATTAGTGGCCCATGAATCAGGCTCGAAAAATTCAATTTAGTTAAGTTCGAACTATGACTTCAGCCCAATATCCATAATAAGCCATTTCGAACAGAGCATTTGTTCAATGTCTTAACTCATCTTGATCATAGTATGTGTAGTATGCTTTATATATTAGACATAACATTAGCACACGTTGATGAGCACAAATGGTTGCCCCTTTGAGGTTGCAGGCTCGATTCCTTTGTATGGAGAGAGAATGCAATGAGTTATCTATTCATGAGGTCCTTAGATTCTCTTATAAAGAGGAGAAACCTTTTGGACAATTATGTAATGTAGACAGAAAAAAAAAGAGATGCATAAAAAGGATGGAAATAACTAATATCTCAACACTCCCCCTTAAGCTGGAGCGTAGATATCAATCAACCTCAGCTTACAACAGCATCTCTGGTGTTGGGAGAAAAGGATTCGTTATTATTCCAAAGAACCCTAGGAAAATAAAAATAACCGAAAAGGTACATGGAATATAGAAATATCTCTACACTCCCCCTCAAGATGAAGCATAGATATCAACCATGCTCAGCTTGGAAGAACACTTCTGGAATGACCCTCTGAGCAATGACTTGATGAAGATGTCGACAGTCTGCTCTCCTGAACTGACATGAGAAGTAGAAATCAAGCTCTTCTGGATCGTATCTCTAGTATAGTGGCAGTCTACCTCAATATGCTTTGTTCTTTCATAAAAACAGGATTATTAGCAATGAATAGCGTGGCTTGATTATCACATTGTAGCTGCATGGGTAGAGGTACATCTATATGCAAATCTTCAAACACAGCTCGAACCCACATCATCTCAGTACTTGCTTGTGCCATGGCCCTATATTCAGATTCAACACTAGATCTAGCCACCATTGTTTGTTTCTTACTTTTCCAAGAAACCAAAGAACTACCCACAAACACTGCAAAACCTAAAGGAGACTTCCAATCCCTAGGGCATCATGCATACTCCGCATCAGCACATGCAAAAACAAAGTTTTTTGTTCCATTTTTGAACTGTAATTCTGTGCATGGAGACGATTTTAGATATCTCAGTATCATGTATATGGCATCCATATGTACTTGTCTATGTTCCGTGAACTAACTCACCCGACTCACTGCAAAAGCAATATCAGGCCTAGTGATAGTAATATAGAGAAGTTTTCCGACCATTTCTCTATATCTTATCATATCAACCTCATATGTATCATCATCATATAACTCCATGCTAGTGATAGATTGGTACCAGAAGCTATCAGAGTTGATAGAGCATCAGGGGTTTGCACGGTCCATTGAGGATCACTCACTTTTTGTTCAGAGGACACAGAGAGGTACTGTTGCTATTCTGGTTCATGTTGATGATATTATTGTCACTGGTGATGATGAGCAGGGCACCCAGGCGGCCAAGGAGTTCCTAGGTCAACAGTTTGTGACCAAAGACCTGGGCAATCTTCGATACTTCCTTGGATTAGAGTTCGCCAGGAACCAGCGTGGTCTTGTGATGATCTAGAGGAAGTTTATGGTTGATCTTCTACTAGAGAAAGGTATGACAGGGTGCAAGCCTGCCAATACTCCTATGGATCCACGCATGAGATTATGTGATGATGACACTGAGGAGGTAGATCGGAGGAGATACAGGGAGCTCGTTGGGAAGCTTCTATATGCTACTATCACCAGGCCAAACATATCCTTTGTTGTAAGCAAGGTGAGCCAATTTATGGAGCAGCCCAGGAAGGTCCACATGGATGCAGTCTATATGATTTTGAGGTATTTGAAGAATTCACATGGTATTGGTCTTATATTCATCAGAGGTACATCTCTTGAGGTGTCAGCTTGTGCAGATGCAGATTATGCAGGATGCCCTAAAGACAGGAAGTCCACTTCTGGCTTTGCTATTTTTGTTGGGAGCTCTTTAGTGTCATGGAAAAGCAAGAAGCAGACAGTGGTTGCTAAATCCAGTTCAGAATCTGAGTACAGGGCCATGGCACAAGGAAGCATAGAGATGATGTGGGTTAGATCGGTCTTGATTGATCTTGCTGTTGAGGTTTCTCTTCCCATGCAGCTTTTATGTGACGACTAAGCAGCTCGTTTTATTGCCAATAATCCTGCATTTCATGAACGAACCAAGCATATAGAGGTCGATTGCCACTATACCAGAGACATGATCCATAAGGGTCTCATATCCATTTCCCATGTTTCTACTGGAGATCGGACAGCCGATATTTTCACCAAGGCCCTTGCCAGAGGCCCTTTTCAGAAATGCTTTTACAAGATGCGCTTGATTGGCATATACGCTCCAGCTTGGGGGGGAGTGTTAAGATATTCGTAATTTATTATGCTTATTTCCTATTTTTATTTATTTCTTCTCCCTCTCTTATAATTTGCCCAAGGCTTTTCTCCTACATGAGAGAGCCTTAGGGTTCCTAGAATAATGAATTGATTGTTTCCCACAACAAAGTATATCAAGGAAGGATGGTCTAAGGTTAAAAATCCTTCTAATAGTGCGAAGTATTCTGGGTTGAGGATTGATCCTTATGGGAATGTCTCTTATCCCTTCCAAGTTAAAGAAGCGTCCGCAACCTTTCCAGTGAAGATATTGATTCAAAATTCTTTGCAGCAAATGCAGGAGGACCATGGAGAGGCCATTGTGGATCTCATGACTTAGTGTTTAATGAACACAGATGTCCCTGATGATCAATTGATGTTTCAGAGTTTGGTGAACACTGAAGACCGTGTGATTCCTTCTAATGATCTTGAGTAACCGAAAGATATAGAGCAGCAAGAATGCCATCTGAAGAAGAGAAGGATGGACGTGAAGACAGCAAGAATTCCATCTGAAGAAGAAAAGGATGGAAGTGAAGAGGAGGCTTCAAATGCAGTCCTTATTGAGTCTTATAAAGATAATAGTTCTTCAAAGTACACTGATTTTACTTTGCATACTAAGAAAAAGCTTTTTGAATCGATGAAGAAAAGAACCCAAAATATAGAAAAGCTATGGAGAAGGCCCTGAGAAAGTACTTAGTGATTAATTTTTGTTTTGAGGTCCATCTTGACAATGTTGAGTTGATTGGGTCATGTAAGAAGTCGCATGCCTCATATGAGCATCTTTGTAATATCTTTCTTTGATCAATAAGAGAGGACACCAAGACCCCCAAAATTACATGGCTTGAAAAAAAATTGCATTTCAGTCCGAATATGTGATGTAGGGTCACCGATTGAATAGTCCATATTCGATCAATATTCGGTCTAACCAACTAGTAGGTACGACTATTCACATAATGCTGATTTTTTTGTTTTTTTTTGTTTTTTAAAGATTCTAATTTATCACGGTATCACCACAAATGTTAAAGCTCCATATATGTAACTTGTCAATTAGTACTTTTATCTTGGATTCATGTTGATTGATGACCATATGTGTATAAATATATAAGAATCTACATAAATTTTTATTAAAAAAATTTAAAAAATACATAACAAATAATCATGAATAGTCGCTCGAAAATTGAAGATTCTTTATTCAGTGACCCCTTACGACTAAATACCGAATACTGACTTTTGCAACACTGCTCTAAGCAATGCACAATCTGCATAGCCATGTAATAGGTTGCATTTACCGCATATGCAGTCTTCATTCTAGATAGAGTTTATATATTACTTAAGACTTTAATATTTATTTTTAGCAATTATTATTAGTTTGTATTACAAAGAATAATACTTACTCGCAAACTATATTTACATGATTTTAGTATTGTACAAACTTACTTTAACTTTATTTTTGAATTATGAATACCCTTTTTATTCAAAAAAATAAAACAGTAATAATGAACTACCATTTAATTTAACTCTAAAGTATATAAATTACACAAACTCGCATTATTTTACACTTTTTTTCTCTTACTTCTTTGGCTTCCGTCTTTACCTCATAGCCTTCTTCCTACTAATATTTCTATAATCCTATTTCTCTGCATATGTTCAAGACATTTCATATGGATAACTTGCTTATATTTTCCCACCAAAGTTTTTTAGTGTAATAGTTTTTCACACATTCAGTGTATTTCTCTGAATTTTTAGCGCTACAATTTATTTAGGTATTAAAGGAGGATAAATAAAGGTGTCCATCACAAAGTGCTACAGTTTTTCTAAATACTATAATTATATGCAGTTGATACTTGATTATATAGATTCATACATAATTATTTTTTGAGGAGATCATAAATAAATTTATTCCGATACAAGCAATAAATAAACAAACTAAAATCTAAAATCGACTCAAGATATTGACGAATAGGGTTATTTTCAGGCCTATGACTATATATTTGGAAAATGACCAAACTACAAATCAATCTAAACCTTCTCTCTTCTTTTTGAATAGTGTACTTTTAGGAGCTACACAAGAAAGCAAAGATCAAGGAGTCAACCTTTTCAATCATATTCCTTTTTATCAAGAAATAAATGAAGCCATGCGAAGGTTTTATAGGACCTACTCACACACAAGATCTAATAATTAATTATTAGTAATAATGTGTATATCTAGTAATTCTAATAACAATATACTAATAAAATATCCTAACAATAAATAATAAATAGAAATAGAAATTTCATAAATGAAAATGAATGAAATTATAATATAATTCATTTCCAAAAATTTAAATTCAAATTCAAATTCATGAGTCTTTTAGAGCATTAGGTGTGAAGTTACGTAAAGATACAAACGGTTCTTAACTACAACGTACGATTATATATGTATTATAATAAATAAATAAAGGAGGATTTCCAATGTAAGATTTAAAAACAACTCCATGTGGCACTCGCACTATGTACTTATGACCTGGGTCCTTTTTTATGATATATGGTTTGGGTCATTAACGGATATATTGATAGAAATTAATCATTAAATCCCAAATGCATTCTCATTCTAGTTGTTGACGTGAGGAATTGCGACCACATCTGTGCGCCCAACATCAAGTAAATAGGTGATAGAAAATCCTCGATCAAGCCCCTGACAATATATGACTCAGCTCAACTGCCTCACTTTCACCGTTCGAATGTTCACTCTCCTCATAAGCGGTCAAATAATGAAAGAACCAGGATTGTTGTGTAGATCAACATCCCTTCCTCCACTATAGTATGCAGAGGACATGCGATGTTTTACTACCAATTCCAACCTGGCTAACTAATTTTTCGCAACATAGTGGAAATAACGAGTGCTGGAGTATACAATAGATGGATAATTAGATCTCTCCAAGATCCAATTATCTCCACTCATGTTTTAGTCTCACATCGTCTATATGTAGGACATTGGTCTGTTTGTGGCGCTATATAAGGAGCAGTGTCCAGAAAGGCGACCCAGACGAGCGCATGACACTCCCGAACCGCATATAGAGTATTCGGTGTATATCTGGTTTTGGCGAGTATGTGGTCGACTAAACTGCATGTGCAACCACATACTCGACCTCCTATAGAATAGACCTCCCCTCCCTTTAGGCATCAGATGTTGTTGATGCCCTTAAGGATTCAACTTCAGGTGCTATTATTTCCATTCAATCTTTAGATGTTGATATTGTTAATTGCTGTAAATATTAACATTTGTTATTTGCTTTCAATTGATTTTATAGTAGTCTGGTATTTATTTAATTCATTTATTTAATTTGGTTTCTCTCGTTGTTGCCCTCCAAGCTTCCAAGCATCAAATATTGCTACTGTAGTTTATCATAAATGTTAAATTTAGTTATTCAAGCTTCAAATGTCACTTATGTTGTTTTCGGTAAATGTTAAATTAGTTTTTTTTACTTTATTTAATTTTGTTTCTTCCGATGTTGCCTTCAAGCGTCATATGATGCTAATGTTATTATTTTTGTCTCAAAGATGCCAATTTCTTATTCTGAAATTAGTTCATCGTTATTTTGGAATTGGTTTGTTTTGTTATATTTTATAAGAATTTATTGCTCTTACTTTTTCATTCTAACAACAAATATGCCAACTAATTCCACCTCTCAAATTCATGTTACGAGAAATTCTTTTATCTAAATGGATGCTTTCTGAAAATACTTTGGTTAAAATCACATTGTACTTAAAGGTATATGTTAGAAAATAGGAAGCGGAAGCGAAACATGGATAAAAGATAAAGAACGAAAAGTACACAGCAGGATTTTACGTGGAACCCTACTCCGTGAGGAGCGGGATGAAACCACGGGAGAAGCCCTTAAAGGGGCGTGTTATGCATTGCTTTTTCTCATCTGATACAGGAGGCCTAGGGCTCCTTATATAGCTTCCACAGGGCCTCCAAGTCTCACCGTTGGACGATGTGGGACAAAACTCTTGGATGGGGTAAATGGATCCTGGAAGGATCCATTTACCCATCTCCCTCATACATGACGCATATATCAAATACTCCAACACTCCCCCTCAAGCTGGAGCATGCAATGCTCGGCTTGGACAAACAGAAAGATACTCAACTCAACGCTACAGGACACCACGGACAATATCAACCCAACGCGCACATTGTTGCAGTCGAGGGTGTTGCTTCTCATGCCGTGCAGGTGAGGAGGACAAACGGGCTGGAGTGTGAGTCTGTTGAATCTCCTCGTCGGAGAGCATGTGCTCTGAACTGCGCATGTCAGAGTCACTGCGACTGAAAAATGAGTCTCCTCGTCGGAGTATTCTGGCTCGATATAATATGTAGACAACTGCTCCATCTCTGAAAAAGGGCCGAAATGAAAAGGGTCGTGGCTGTGCAATCCTCGTCGGAGTCCACGGACGCTAGAGAATGGAGTCCGAAAAGACTCCTCGTCGGAGAACTGGGTCTCTCCCATCTGGCTCAGAGAATGGTGCACTGCTCTGGTGTACCTATGATACCACATGAAAACCTTTGCCAACATGGCATAGGGAATGGTCCTCTACTCTGGAGTCCTTATGACTCACATGAAAACTCTGGCCGAACAACAACAAGAATGATGGCGACCACGAAACTGAAGACCGCACACTCTTGCGTGTCTGAAACTGGACTCGGAATCAATCATCAAGTCTGAACAACTGATCATCTGTAGAGTCTGGAAAATATGGATGGTCGGGAGACTGGCATCTGAATCTGGATCTGGAAGAAGACCGGTTGACTCTACATATACTCCCCCTTTCTCCCATGCTAGTTGGAATACATGACATCGATTATGTTGGGAGAAGACAATAAAATGGGGAAAATAAAACATGCATAGCCGATTTCTTTTTTTTCCGACTTCTTTTTTTAAGCCGTTTCAATCATTCATTTTTTTCAGCTTTTCATATTTTTTGAAATTGTGTACGCCTTTTCTTTTGTACGTGCCTTTTTCTTTTTCTTTTTTTTATTATTGTTTTTTGTTTTAACAAAGAACTTATGGTCCAATTGGACCGAAATACAATAGCTCATTTGGCTTTACTGAACTGATATCTCTCTCTCTCTTTCATTTTTTTTCATTTGGCCCGTCTTTTTTTTTAATATTGGGCCACTTATATTTTTTTATAGCATCGGAGCAAAATAGGCAGATTTTTTTTAAAGTCATCGTTGGCACCACTAGGGTTCTGACTGTGTGAACCCTCTCAAAAACCCGTCGCCCCCAGGGCCTTCTTTTGCCGCACGCTGTCGCTAGGAGGGAGGGGGACTCGGATATGCGCCGTCGCCACTAGGAGAGGAGGTCGCGCCTGGGGATCGCGCTTGCTGCCAGCCGTTTGGACGGTGGGCGGCGTCACCGCCTGGAAAATCTAGAGGTGCGTCGTCGTCATGCGCACAGGAGGAGATGGCACCGTCATGCGCGCCTAGGGGTCGCACCTGCTGAGGCGAGAGCACCGTCGGAGGCGCACAGGAAGGGGCCAAAGGGGCGCAGATGGTGCACAGGCGCACCGCAGGGGCCGCGCGCAGGGGTCGGAATCTGAACTTAGCGTGGGGGGAGACCGCCTGTGCAAGGGGACGCCGCTGGGCTTGAGAAGCGTCGCCGACCTGGATGGGAACAGGAGAAGGATGCCGCCTCCTCGAGAGGCGATCTGAAGGGCTGAAGCCTGGCATCGCAAGGAGCTCGCGCCTGGAACCAAGAGGAGGGTTGCGACCCTTGCACCCAAGGAAACTGAATCTCCTTCTGTGGCCATATCTTCACGAACAAAGCAAGATTAGGATTTCTCATGAAACCCTAGAAAAACAAACGGGAAAACCTCCTTGATCTGAATCATGTTAGGACTCGCGCCTGGATCTGATGCTGTCTCTGCATATAGGATTGCACCGCCATATGCAGCAGGAGGATGGCGCCACATCTCCAATCTATATGCGGCTGGAACTCTTTGCAGATTTTAGGGTTCCAACAGGAAATTCAACAGAAACTGAACTTGAATTTGAATGAATGAATCTTCAAATATAAATCTTCACGAACAAGCAAGAATTATTCTGATAATCGAATCTCAAACCAAAATAAATAAAATAATGAAAGACCTCGAGAATCGAACCCGCTCTGATACCATGTTAGAAAATAGGAAGCGAAAGCGAAACATGGATAAAAGATAAAGAACGAAAAGTACACAACGGGATTTTACGTGGAACCCTACTCCGTGAGGAGCGAGATGAAACCACGGGAGAAGCCCTCAAAGGGTATGCATTGCTTTTTTCTCATCTGATACAGGAGGCCTGGGCTCCTTATATAGCTTACACAGAGCCTCCAAGTCCCACCGCTGGACGATGTGGGACAAAACTCTTGGATGGGGTAAATGGATCCTGGAGGGATACATTATCCATCTCCCTCATACATGACGCATACATCAAATACTCCAACAGTATATGCTTTATATTTTTCTATTAGTTTTTTTAAACATAAATATCTAGTATATGAATTTATCATTATATTTTAATTATTTTTAATTAAAATAATACAAACCGCATAATCCGCATATACTTCCACCTATCCGCTTACTCGCTTCAGACCGCCTGACCGAACGAATACTGCATACTGGCTTTATGAATCTGGTAAGGAGCCACACATCCCATGTACTCATTGAGAAATTCTAATAGAAGATCCGACCCTTTAGAAGCCCTCTCTAGTGGTTTCCTCCTGCTCATCACGGAGTAGTGTTCCGTGTAAAACTAGAACGTTCCATGTTTCTATTTCTTTATTTCAGTGTTCTGATTAGGGATATTTATACCCATAATCTTGAGTAGTTTCATATTTACGTACATAACCCTCGATAATCACGAATTACTCCCAGAACCCTAAATAACGCGTCGTCTTAACACTCAAAACCCTTCGTTAGTGTAATCCATTAACTCAACCATACCATTGAGTTAATCTAACCTACATTTAATCCAACAGTTGTTAATAAAACAAAAAAAGACGAGAAAAAATACCAAAGCTCCACCCCCTCCCCTCTCCGTCTTCTTCCTCTAACCCTAGCCTTCTCCCCCTCCAGCAGTTGCTCTGCCCCTTCCTCTGCCCACACCCCTCCCCTCTGACCACCTCTACCCCTTCATCCGCCCGATGTCCCCCTCCTCGCCCCTTCCACCGACCACCTCCCCCCTCCGCCGTCCAACTCCACTGCGTCGCACCTCAATTCCACCACCCCTTGCACCCTTGGGCCTAAGATCGCCGACTGGAATGCTCAGCGCAGCACGTGGCTCATGTCCAACTCAGGCTTCAAACATGCATCTGTGAGGGCCAACAACCCGGGATACTCCTCGTGACCAAGTCCTCATACGAAGAAAAAGATCTCTTGGCAAGACGTCATGGATGGCCAAAAGGAAGCATAGGCCTCGTCATGTCTCTTGAGGAAGATGGATATGACTTTAGTGTAAGGTGAGCGTGAGGCATTGGGATCCCACTTGGTGATCATCTTCTCTGCCTTAACAATGGTGTTCTCGGATAGGAGCTTCCGGAAGGAGATGGCTTTGGTTTATGTTGCTATCTCTATGAAATAGGTGATCTGAGATGGGGTTGATGTGTGTGTTCAGGCTGAAGGTTGCAGTTATAAAAGGCGGTTTCCTCATGCAGTAATGATGCTGGTGGTGAGGCTCTGGGATCGCAGCAAATGATTCAAATGTCGTTGGATGCATACCGTCAGGCTATGTTTGCATATAGTTGGATGTGTGTGTTTGGGCTCCGCCTTCATCCTCTGCATCTTCGTTCGTGCGCATGCTGACAAAGTTGTTGCTTCAGATGATAGGTTTGTTGTAATAGTCCCGGATCTGGACTCACCAACATGGGTGTTATGTTTTGACCGAAAATGCGGATGATGATCATGCTCTGAATGTAGGTTCGGGCAGCAACGATGATGATGTTGATCCTCGCCCAAACGAAATGCAAGTATGTTGCTCTTGAGGTCCTGCTCCTTGTTGGGTTAAGAACATAGGTGTTCATATATCCTTCGATGAAGATGATCGGGAAGGTGTTCAGATCTCCTTCGGTAGAGATGATCGGGAACTATAATTGTTCTTTGATTTGTTCTTTGATTCAGAATTTCTTTTCATGAATCTGACAATGGATTCTAGTGATTATTTAACAACTATGATCGAATGGTGATCTTGGTTACAATCAATATCATGTGCCATTCCTTTTTACGAAATCGGGAGGCAATGAGTGGATCAAAAATTGGGTAAAAAGATGGACAATATATATAAATTTGATGAACATTGAAGGGCGAAAATGTCTTCATTTAATGAATTCTATTAGCTCTGACGGGGAGAATTAACTGTAGTTAATGCATGGTTATGTTAAATAATAGTTAACTATTCAAGGTTATGGGTGTAATTCATGATCATCAAGGGTTATGTACATAAATATGAAACTATCCAGGGTTATTAGTGTAAATATCCCTTCTGATTATCAATTCGTTTCTACATTCTTTGTTATCAACATGTATCAGAGTAGATCTAGGGTTTATTTTCAGAGCAGATCGATCCTGCATTTGGATTCAAGTTATTTGATTTTCTATATTGATTATTACCCTCGTGATATTCTGGAAATTTTTTCACCACTAACTTTCTCCAGCATGCATACAACGACTAGGGTCTCTGTCTTGGAACCTTATAATTCACCATGCACAGGCTTCTCCTCTCCTCTAGTGATGTTTCCTATGCGAGAACCAAATCCCCCAGACCCATCTATCACATACTCCAACAACGAGAAAGTATAACCAATGTTGCAGAAGTTGGAAATAAGTACTCATTCGACCGGGTCACTAAGGATTAATCGGCAGTTGGGAGACTAATCAAATTTAGTCGGGCATTAATCATTTAATTTTTTTTAACTATTTATATCAACTTTAAATACATACACTCTCGTATATATGCATAGATTTCGCAATTTTCATATTTACAAGAGCTTAAAAAAGCAATTATAGCAACAACAATAACAACAAAGCCTTTTCCCACAATTAAGTAGGATCGGCTACATGGATTCTTTGCCTCCATTCAGAACTATATTGGGTCAATCTCAGGTTTATATCCAAAAAACTAATCCCTTCGTAGAGTCTCCTTCCAACATTTACCGGGTTGTCCTCGCCCTCTCTTAGTCGGCTCAACATCCCAAAACGCGCATCTCCTAACTGGTGCATCAGCTGACCTTCTTTGCAAATGACCAAACCATCTTAAGCATTTTTCTCGCACCTTATCCTCAATCGGAGCTACACCAACTTTCTTTATGATTGCATCCTTCCGAATACGATCTTTACGTGTGTGGGTGGGTGGGTCTACACATCCACCTTAGCATTTTCATTTATGCTCCAACCATTCTCTACATGTCTATGGTTCACAAGCAATTATAGCAAAATAAGAAAAAAAAAAAGCAAGTTAAAAACAAAATGTTCGCTACATAGCATGAGCTAATGTTCAAAAACAAATACATTTAATAGATGTACAATAAAACACTCCAACAATCAACAATAACGGTAACTATAAAATGACAATGAACATTTAATAGATAGCAATCAACATGTAAAACACTCCAACCAATTACGTTGATATGAAATAATTGTACGTTTTCATAGTTTATATGCTAACATTTGCAACTTAACATAAAAGTTATATTACAAATTACATATTCGAGTGTTTACTAGTTAGCGGTAAATATGAACACTTATGAATAATAGATATGAATAGTCGGCATATCCCATGAACAGTTTTCGTATCAAATACATATCCTGTGAATAGTTTTCATATCAAATAGGATAGGTTCAATGGAAAGCTGAGAATAATTTTGAATATTATTACATAATCTAATCCAAAATAAGTAGGTGCATAAATGACAAGGATGAAGCATAGAGAACAATGACTCTCAACAACGGATCAATGACAATAGGTAAAACAACATAAATGACAAAAATGAAGCATACAATGATACATAATAGTAACTCTTAACAATAGATGACCATGGAGAGCAATAAAAATGTATCAAAAAAATTAAGCCCTAACGGGTACCTCGGTCCTTCTTGACGAAAGGATGGGGAGTTGGGAAGGAGAGGAGAGCACGACAGAGGATCGACGAATGGAGGAGATGTCGCAATGTCGTCGGCGACGCAAAGGAGGGTGGCGATGACCTCTGAGGGTGATGGAAGGGTTTTCTAGCATGCGGAGGGGCTCGAAGGAGTTTCGTACGCAATGGGTCTTGGAGGAATAAGGATTACTGGAGCACAGTAACCCCTAAACCCCCAAATCAGGTACTTAGGCTTGGGGTGCCATTTTTTTATCTAAAAAATCCTATGTAAAATGCAGCCACTTACTCGACCGATTAACCCGATTATTTGACCGACTAATCAGGTCTACCCGACTAGCGGCTGATTTGGCCTAGTCGAGTGGTACCTTACATGTCCAAATTAATCCGACCGACTAATGGGGTTAGTCGGCCGATTTTACAACTATGAGGATAACGCTATCAATCATGATCTTTAATTTAGATATGCCTTCTAAAGCATTTTCCAATATGAGTGGACAATCTTTTTTTCTGAAGCCAAAAGAGGGGAAGACACTCGATGGTGTTCACCCCAAAACTATATTACCAAAAGAAAAAGAAAAAAAAAGAGTACAAAAAGAAGCGGAAGGGCACAACCTGGCGCTGCAAAACAGACCCACCCCACCACCCAACACTCCAAGGATTACAACGCAAATCAACGATCCCCACGACAGCCCAGCAGGGCCCTTGCCCCGAGAAGAGCAAACAAAAAATCGACCCCTCCAGAACAACCGAAAAAGTCGAAGGCCTTACAAACAAAACCACTAGAGGGCCACCTGACAAAGGAGCTTCCACCTTCGACCCAACCTCGACAGAAAATCGCGCGCTCAGAGGGCCTGAGGAACGCCCCTGCACCACCAATCAATAACAGTCAACCTGCCAGAAGAGAAAGCTCACTGGAGGAGGAGGAAAGAGTGTTCCACGGGCACTAAGGAAGCACAGCGAAACAAACATCGGCCCACGAGGTGTACAACAGCCTGAGCCAGCAAACCCGATAAAGAAGCCTCCGACCCCCAGGCAGCCAAACTAACCGAAACCGAAACGCCACCAAACCAGCCGGTAAAGCCTGCAGTTCGTCGCCCGAAGCAAATCGTTGATGCATCCCCATTCAAGAGCTCTGTGTCTCCCGAACCAGCTCTTACCCTGAAACCCGAACCACGAGCAAACCCCGACCGAAGCATCACTTGTAGCTGCCAGATCGCCCACGTGCCTTCACCACCCCCACGGCCTCCGCCACAAGTGTCTTGAAAGCCGAACAGGATACCTCCTCCACCCTCGCCGGCCGGGACCTGCTCCGCCTTCTATATCTTTTCCCGCTTCTCCTGTCGGCCGTATTCGTGCCCGACGACTGCCCCCGTGAGACCCCCCATCAAAGGGCACGGAATCAGAAGAGAGGCCCGACAGGACCACATCAGCAGCGACCCCGATCCCCAGAGGATGGCTACCCGAGTCGTCCAGAGAAGCGCCCCCCCAACCTCCGGGGCCAAAGATGAAAGAACCTGCGCCCCCCCAACCACCGCGGTAGGGGGAAAGACCGAGACCGAGATTACTTGCGAAGGGCTTCCTGTGCCACACCCAAACCCCAGGGAGGGAAAAACCAAGACGGCGAGGCCGAGGAAGGCAAAGGTGGCAACATCACCGCAGGATCCGCGGAACCCCAAAGAACATCCTCGCCCGAGAGACCGCCCCGACCCGGCTTCCTCCAAAAAACTGAATCCGAAACCGCCCAATGAAGAAAAACCGCTCCAGGATCCGCTAAAGAAAGCGGAGGCCTACGAGGACCGACCACTCGCTAAAGGGGCCGCACTTGGGACCACCCCCGGATCTGCGACCGAGTCCGCAACATAAGCCCGAACATCCGAAACCGCATCCAAAACCGCCTCCAATGCTGACGTCGAAGAATCCTGCAATGCACAGGCCACATCACCCATGCAAGGGAAAGGAGAGTGAGGCGAGTACAGGGGCTGGGGGAGGTTCTCCAACCGCCGCGTACACTGAGAAGACCGCACCCCTCCGCCAAAAAGGCCCCCTCGAAAAACCAACCGCCATCTCGGGAAATGAAACGTCCTCCAACTCTCCCCTGTTCTCCCTCAAAAGATCCGGCGGCGGCGGCGGGTCCCCGAGCACCACCTCAATACTGAAAGAGAAACACCTGATCTTCATCTCCGCAAGCAAACTTTGGCCGCTGAAATTGACGAGGAAGCCCTTGTTGCATTCGATCACGACCCTCGTGACCTCCAAGTTCGACCCAGGCCTAAGACCGTCCTCCAGCACCTCAAGGACCTTTCCCCACCTCCGAAGAGCCTTCGTCAAACACCCAAAGACCTCGACAGCAGGGGGACGCCTTTCACCTGGGTCACGCAAATCTCCAGCTCCGAGCAGGCGCCATCCGCAAAATGAAGGCTCCTCCAACAGACATCGGCGACATCACCATTGCGAACTAGCCGACCCCGTTGCTCCTCCGATAAACCTCGCACACAGCACTTTCCCGGACCCACCTTCACCACATCGCCAACGAACCGTGGGCCCAAGAAACCATGCAGGTGCGAAGACACCACGTCCAAGTCGATATCCCCCCGCACCGCCACACCGAAGAGCGCATGTAACAAGAAGGTTGATCCTTTTTTGTTGGATATTGAGATTTCTCCTTTCGTTTCCATTATAAACTTCTGATAATCACCTTCAACAGAGAAACAAGTGATAAAGGGTCATTGGCTATAAAAGACTCCATTTTTCTTTTAATCCTCCACTCTATCCATTTATTAAAGGACGAATGTAAGTTTGAGTCAAGGAAGTCGAGTTTAGTGTTCACGAATGAAAGAGCGAGCAAGAAACAAAGGTCAAAATCTATATAAAAGATTTTAATATAAAGTTAGTTTAATAATTTATGATTATAACTATTTACATCAAACCAAAAATATAGATGACAAAGCTCCGCCTGAGCCATTCAAGCAGTACAGCTCAGCTGACAAGAACGGCAGGCATTGCAACATAGATGGCAGTTGAAGGAACAAATGAACTGCCCAATTCCAGTGAGAAGTTTCAGAGATGATAAGGCAAGCTACTTGCTCCCGACTAAATGGGAGATGAGTGCAAGACTGATGCAGAAACGATTTTGGCGCGTCGACGAAAATAATATTTTGTGGAATTTTTGGTGGAAGAATAATGGAGGGGTTGAGAAGAAGAATGCTCGTCGGGAATACGAGGGACTTTGGGGAAGAATACCGCGAAGAACGCGTGGGAGAAAGAGAGAGAGAAGGAGATAGAGATAAAATCTCAATTTTTATAAATAATGCCCTATATTTTGGTTCTACGCTGCATCAACTCTCCACCGCTTTTAAAAATTCGTCTCCCGACGAATGCTTTGATACCAATTGATGCAGAAACAATTTTGGCGCGTCGACGAAAATAATATTTTGTGGAATTTTTGGTGGAAGAATAATGGAGGGGTTGAGAAGAAGAATGCTCGTCGGGAATACGAGGGACTTTGGGGAAGAAGACCGCAAAGAACGCGTGGGAGAAAGAGAGAGAGAGAAGGAGATAGAGATAAAATCTCAATTTTTATAAATACTGCCCTATATTTTGGTTCCACGCTGCATCAAAGACTTCTTGTGTAAGTAGAAATTCTATAATCTTCATATCGTAAGGTTTTTCCCAGTAGCCAAAGCATATGACAAAATAGCCCATCTCTTTATAAGGAGGCCTGATTGTTCAATGTGGTGCTTTAAATGATCGTGAAATAGTTCGAAATGCTAGTTCGTTTGACCCGTGCGAAAATGATTAACATCTACATAAGCGATTATTAGCTATTTATAGTTTGAACCGCAGAAGAAATTGATTGATTTGTGTGCATCATCCAGGTGAATACTCTGGCCAACGACATGTAGAAGAAAATGATCTAGGCTATCATGCAACTTCAAGCAGAGGTTCAATCATCGATGCCCAACAATCTCTGGGAGCAGGTTGAGTTATAGGATGAAGTTGACCTAAAACTATATAAAACAAGTGGATAATGAGATGGAATAGGATCAAGGATCCCCACTGAATACCCACTCCTTTGCTTATTGTGTAGTGACAATACCAATACCTATTAATCATTGTTTCCTGATACGATATGGTTACTGAAAGCTATTGACATAGGGGATTTTTCCTAAGATACATAGTGTAAGACAAGGGTTTCAGTCGACGATTAAGGCTATCCGCACTTAGCCTAGCCCCCGGACTATATCTGAGATTCACAATATATATGGCTTGGGGAATTCTATAAGCTTTTATGTATATGCTACAATGTCAAGAATATAGGTATATATATATATTAATAGTTGTTTACATATCCTTCACTTGGACTCCTAAAGCCGAGTAGAGCTTCCATTTTATTATGTCTCGCATAATGAGTGCACCATGCCCTACCCGAATGATTCTCAACCTTGTGGCTTTCTTTGATGAGGTCCTAACAACTGCTTCAAGATGAGGCTCGCGCTATCTTTTCAACTTATGATTTGGAATTTCATGTCATTGTTCAAAAACTGAAGCATAGACCTCATTATATCATTCAACAATAGCCTGTACTTAATTCGATTAGGACTACGGCTAATGATCGGAAACAAAAATGATGAAACGTAATTTTTTGAATTCTCTCATTATTCACTATTTCTGGGTCTTTTCATTGCAATCACTTATAATAAGAAAGAACCACCATCTCTAGACCAAAGAATCCATGCATTGACATCCACATTAGCCTGAATGCGAGGAAAGAAGGAACGCATGCACTACTCATGTGAATCATGTACTGACTTCGTGAAGACAAACTGTCTTCATAAGAGCAGCCACCTACTTCTGTATTTCTGTATTTCTGTCGGTTTACCTGCCAATTCCCATGCCATAAAATGATTCGCCATTATCCTTCATTAGAATCATATCATGGTTTGATGGGAAAGGTGGATTGGTTATACTATTACTAGACAGACATAAATCATATTTGAGGTCTCTAGGATTGATTTATAGTTCGATGATAGAGCGTGCGAGCTTAGTTGACGAAGCGAGCATAAGCGGGCATCAAAAGGTGGTTACAAAGGTCAAAAGGAAAGGAGATAAAGAGGAATTGTTTTGATGAGGTTCCTGATTTCAACAGTAGTGGAAGAAGCACACACATAGTCCTTGCAGTACCTAGTTTTCTCTGTCTTGGTAAAGAGCAACGTTAGTTAGAAGTATGCGGATATTTGGTGATATCCGCATATATGCAGCTTATTTTTATCATTTTGTAATATTTGGTACTTATATATGCACCTTCACTTTTAATACATAAATTCAAAGTATGTGGATATCCCGGGCATCCATAGGAGGGATAAGGATTTTTTTAGACCTCGCTTGGTAGAAGTTGGTCGGGTTCAGTGGACGAGCGGGTGAAAGTTTACACGTTGATCTGGGCAATCTGGCTAGCTAGAAACTGTAGTGTTTTTTAGGGAGGAAGATTTTATTTCAACAATGTTCTTGGGCATGCCAACGTTCTTTACGAAAGTTGGCGGTGGTAACTATTTTATAAGTTCTATTTATACTATTTTTTTGATGGGCCTCTAATGGAGGGGTCCATCCCACACGTTCTCAAAAAAATTAAAAACTATAAAATTGCATATACCCTACATATGCCCATGTAATTCTCTTACTCTCTATCCAATAACATTTCCAAATGCATACCACATTCCTGAACCTTGATTAACACTTAGCAAACCATAATGCCACAAAATGGTGGCGTACACCTTCCTTCAATCATACCACTTAAGTTTCTCTTCAAGAGGGATAAATCATTCATTATTCAAGGTTAAAAATAGTATTATTAGATTTAGAAAGCTTAAAACATTTTCCGAAGGGAAGTATCTCCTAGATATTACAAGAAAATTTCCCCCACTCCAATGACGATTCCACGACGTCCCCCACCTAAACATCTCCCGAAGCTTTGTGCTACCGTTGACATCTCAAATTCTCTGAAACAGAGACGCCATAAATACTAAAATTATCATCACTTAGGGCATGTTTTGTTTGGGGGTAAAAGCCAAGTACATCTTAAGCTAACTTGTGATCTATTTAGGAAGTTAATCTATTTGAATTATGTTAGTGGCCTTCTATTGTTGATAAAATATTATCGATTTGATACTAATATATAAATGATTGGGAAATAATTTGAAAGAGTGATGGGTGAAATATGTTAATGGGTGTTGAAAATGATTAATATAAAACAAGGTAACGATGTGATATATGATGTCTAAGGATGGAATGAAATATAACTAATGGACGATTCGGTGGAGATTGAGTAAATTCATAGTTAAACATATTCATATCCTTTAGTTATTTCTTCCGGGAGTAAAGCCCAATCCAAACAAAGCCATTTTTTTGGAATCAGATCCAAATAAAGCCATAGGAATTTAAAATGATATTACAACACCTGCACTAATAGATAACTTTTTTTTTCCAATCAGATAAATACTAGTTACTTTTCATTCATTAACCGTGTGTGTTTTTTCCTGGATTTTTCCCTGGGAGTTTCACAAATTATAAAGATAGTGCAACAGAGATAAAAAAATTTAAGCTAGAAACTGAAAATGGTATGGATATTATTTTGTCACAGCACTCGTTGTCTCAAACGATATGTGAAACCACAAAATCTCATTGATTAAGCAATCTCAATACCTCCTTCTCAAAAGTGCTCCGCCTCAGATGTTCTGAATTTTCTTCATATGCCACTGATTCTTCAAACGATTCCATCAAAATCTACAAGCAAGCATTTACAGTTAAAAAATTTTAAACTGAACCATATAAAGCAAAGAATGATTTGTTCCTGTCAGAATAGTTTTCAGGAGACAAGCAAATACTTCATGTGCAAGCCACCAAGCTACCAGAAATCCAAGCAGGAAGATAACAACAATAGAAAACAGTATACTAAAGAGGTTGATTGAAGTTCAATGGGGCGGATAATTTCCAATTGACATGATTTTTTTAGACAAATGCAGTGAAAACTTACAGCCATCTTCAACAACTAAATTGATTGCAAAAATTCACATACAAGGACTTTAGGGTTAGGACAAGAGATGACAGTTTCGATTCGAGGAAGCAGCGTCAAGCCAAACTCCAAGGTAAGACCGCATACTTCAGATATAAAAGCGTCTAGCCAAACTTACAACCATCTTTATCAACTAATTTGATTGTAAAAGTTCACATACAAGGACTTTTGGGTTAGGACAAGAGATGACAGTTTCAATTCAAGGAAGCAGCGTCTAGCCAAACTGCAAGGTAAGACTGCATGCTTCAGATATAAAAGTAGTCGGACCCCTTCCTGACCCGCCTCTAGCCAAACTGCAAGGTAGAATGACGAAATACTTACACACGTTCAGCCATGAGCATGCAGATGTGCAATGTGCAGTATGCAAAACCCCGACTTCTAGATTCAAAGATCCAAATGAGCCAAAATTCAATTTGATCAAACCTATTCAATATAAAACTCATTGGAAGTGTTTCGTCAAGAATCCAGTGCAACTGAAATTGTTCAAATTCGACAACGCATGAGAAGTTACGGTTATTTTAGTGAAGGTGTATAAAGTCCAATATTATTTTTTGAAAGGACCAGCCCTAAATTGGGTGCACTAATTTTAACGAGTCTTAGGAGTTGGAGCCGCCCATACCTCTTTAAGAAAGCACAAAGGAGAACCATGACAACCATAGGACCCCATCTTCTTACCCCCTTCATCCCCCACCTCCATCACCACCTTGATCATCGAAGGCTCCCTAGAGGTCCAAGCACAATTTTGGTGTCATTCTCATGAGAACATCAAGAACCAAAGATCTTTACAATTTCGATTTAGAGAGCAAGCCCTTTTCCCTGAGTTCATCATTTTGAGTGGATCATTTGTTTCTTGAGATCTTGGTGTTGAGGAACTGTGTAGATAGTTCCTTGGGTTCATAGAGTGTTTAAATCGGTGAAGAAAAGTTGTAGATTGCAGGAAATCACCTATATCGTATCTCTATTACTTGAGGTAACGGAGTCCTTCTCTTATCCCTCTATTTTGGCTTGTGGTCGTGTCATGGCTTCGAGGGAGACGTGTTGTTATGCATTCTTTGGATTCCGAACTCACGGGAATCCATCCTTGCTAGTTTGGGATAGCTCTAGATGGGCAAACTGCAAAACAGCCCAAGAAAACAAACTAAAGACAAGCAGTGGTAGAATACAAGTCGAAGCACTAGTGAAAACCCAAAGGACGAAATTGTGTGCAAGAAATGATCCCAAGCAGTGAGCGCAAGACAATCTCAGGCAGTATATGACATCCCAAAAGACCAATATGTCATGTATGAGACAATAGGGACCAGTAGCAGGGTCCCCGCACCATAGAAATAGAAACCATTTAAAAACTGCCACTTAAGGTGCCCCAAGTAGATAAAGCACGGGGATGCGCGTGACTCGAGGGTGATTGGGAGCTCCGGGGGGGTTTCGAAGCGGGCCGGTGGCGCTATCTCGATGCCGGGTGGAAGTGGAAGTGGGGAGAGGCGGGTGGTTGGGTCGGGAGCGGAGCGGGCTGCTGGGTTTGAGGGTCGGGAAGATGGTTGGGTGTTGGTATCGCACAAGAAGATGGGGAAGAGATGCTTTCGATGCGGCGTGCATGGTCATGTGGCGTCATCCTGTCCTCTACCTCCACGATGTTATGCATGCGGAGGTGTGGGCCATCGCATGTTCTCATGCAATCTTGTTTCTTGTTCTCGTGGCTTCTCTACAGGTTCTAAGCCATCGCGTGGGCCTGGAGTGCACGAAAGTCTTCGTGTGAACTTCGTTGCTGGGGGGAACGTGATCCTTTGCGAAGGTGGTGCGCGACGGAGCTGTCGAGGGGTTGGATGTTGTTGTGGAAGAAAGGTCGCCTTTGTTGTTGGGTCGGCGTGGTGGGAAGGAAGTTGGGGAGCCTTCGCTTGGCGCGCGGTAGCATGGGCTCGAGGTGCCTGGGGCGGTGGAGTCTGGGGTGAAGGAGCCTGGGGTGGTGGAGCCTGGGGTGGAGGAGCCTGGGGTGGAGGAGCCCAGGATAGAGGAGCATGGGTTGGTGGAGCCTGGAGTTGAGTGTGGTGGGGTGCCGATGCCGATGGAGCGTCTTCGGGGTGATGGGGGACCCTTCACTGTCGTGGGGGTCCGTCAGCGGCCCGGTTTGGCCTGGAAGCTGATTCGTACCAACACTCTGGCCCAACTGGGGCCTTCTTCGGCGGGGACTTCGTCGTGCTTGACTCCGGTCGTTGCTGTGTTCGAGGCCTTTCCCGGGAACAGCAGAAGAGGCTCTTCTCTGATGATGGTGATGGCGGCGTTCTTTGGCGGCGGTTGAGGGTTGCTGACGGTGCTTCATTTGCTAAGGAGGTTTGTGTGGTCGAAGTTCGGGGAGTTCCCTTCCTTTCTCGCACTGTTGCGGCTCTCTCGCGGGTCGTCGGCGCCTGGGGGACTGTGCTTGTTGTTCTCGATGATGGGCTCTCGCCGGGGGCGGACTGGGAATGTACTAAAATCCTGTTGGAGTGTTCTTCCTCCTTCCTCGCCACTGCGGTGGACAAGATTCTGTTCGAGACTTTGAAGATCGGAAGATGGTCGTTTAAGGTGGAGTTCTTCTTTTCTCTCGCCGAAGGCGGCGCCGGCGACCGCTTCGTCACTCCCGGTGGACTTTGCTGCCGATCCAGCCCTGGCCGTGGGGGTGGACGCTTCGTCTCCTCCTGGCCACGTGGCATCTGTTGGAGGGGTTTACGAGGGGTCGCCTGCTGTGCGTATCCCCTCGGGGCGGTCCCTCTTTGATTCTCGGAAGACGTGTACGGAACCGTTCAGGCACGATTTGTTCTCCTCGGGCCCCATCGAGGTCGATTCAACTTCCCTGCCAACGCCTCCACTGACGACTGTCTGCAAGCATATCTCCTTTTCGGGGCACGTGTGCAATCATGCTAAGTTCTCCAATATCGGATCCGTGAGATTCAGGTCATGGCCCCGGTTCCGTGACATTCGGGTTGTTGAGGATCCACGTATGCCTCCGGATTCCTTGATTGATATGCCTCAGGGGTCCGCTGTTCCGGATCCGGATTCTCTGGCGGGTCTCCATGGGGGGCCCGATGCTTCGACGGTGGTCAATTCGCGGATTCTCTTCGAGGACTTCGACTCCTCTGTTGTGATGGCTCCGACTCCTTTTCCTCTGCCTGCTTGGACGCCTCCGGTTGTTTCTTTGCTTGGTGTTGCTGATGTCGCCCCGCTGGACGAGGCCTTGCATATTGTGATCACCTCGGGGGTTGGGGGGTGCTACCTCTGTGGGGGGGGGGGGGGGGGGGGGGGCTCAACATCCTCTCGATTTGGCAATTGCTACAGGCAGAGAAAGCTTCCTCGCCTTGGCGCCCCCATGGTTTCTTCCTGTGCGACGCTGCGCGATTCGGTGGCGGAGGCGGCTGGACTCTCGCCTATTGGGGGACGATCCCTTGGTTCTTTATGAAGGTACTCTCTTAGAACGTTCGGGGACTCGGGGATCCCCTCAAGCGTCGGGCCTTGGGCTTGCGCCTCTCCGAATGGAAGTGCGATGTTGCTTTTATTCAGGAATCAAAGCTTTCTGGTGTCGATGCGTCCGTTTGGCGATCTTTCGGTGCCCTTGCGGTCGATGATTTTCGTTCTTTGGATGTTGTCGGCCCATCGGGTGGCATTATTATTGCTTGGCGTTCGGGGATTTTCAATTTCGATTCCATGCGTGTGGGGAGACATTCATTGACCGTGGTTTTGTCTCTCGCATCGAGTCAAATGTTTCTATTGCTTTTACGGCTATTTACGCTCCTACTTGTCATCTGCGGCGAAGGGATCTTTGGGAGGATTTGAGGGAGTTGGCCTTTGACTATGCGGAAATGCCTTGGTTGTTGGGCGGCGACTTCAATGTTACTGCCCTATCCACGGATCGGCGCGTGGACGCGGGGGGCGGGACCCCGGTTCGGAGGAATTTCTTGCGCTCATATCGGATTTGGCTTTGGAGGGCCTTGTGCCCAGTGATATTTCCTACACATGGAGAAATAACTCATCCCGTTCGAGAATTGACAGGTTCTTGGCGAATGGTAAGACCATGGATCTCTTTCCATTGTGCTGGGTGGCTTCTCGGCCGCGTTCTTTTTCGGATCACAACCCAATTATTTGGGACTCTGGGGAAGAGATTCACCCCCGGGGTCTCTTTCGTTACGAAAGGTGTTGGCTTCTGGAGCCAGGGTTCAAAGATATGGTGCGCGATCATTGGTCCCAGGTTTCTTGTGCGGGCTCTGCTGCTTGTCGCTTGGATCAAAAGCTTACCTCGTTGCGTCGAATGCTGGCCTCTTTCAAGAGGGAGACTCGCCTTAACCGTGTGTGGCAGCCAGAACTGCGGCGGAAAATACTATTATGCGGCCGGAACGTCTCGAGAATGACCGCGAATTGTCCTCGGTGGAACTCCAGGAGCGTGCCACGGCACTTGATGTTGTTACCGCGAGGACAATAAGCGAATTACCGATTGGCGACAGCGTTCTCGTTTGAAATGGAATTAATGAGGGGGATGCGAATACCGCATTCTTTCACAGGGTGGCTAGTGGTCGTCGGCGAATCAATTCCATCCGATCTATTATGGTGAATGGCTCCCACATTACCGGTGACAAGGAGATTGGCGATGCTTTTGTTGACCATTTCAAGCTTGCGTTCGGTTCCAGTCCTCCTCGCAGCTGGCGTTGGCTGGGGCGGGGGGCCCCTTCCATATCTGACTCGGATGCCTCGGCCTTGGTGAGGCCTTTCTCTCTGGCGGAGCTTAAAGATGCGGTGTGGGATCTTAATGACAACGCCGCGTCGGGACCTGATGGGTTCTCCGTGGCTTTCTACCGCGATTTTTGGGATGTGGTGGCTGGCGATGTGTTGGCGTTTGCTCAAGATTTTTCTACTGGTAACCGTGGGTTCAACAAATTTAATAAGGCTCTTATCGTGTTGATTCCAAAGGTTCACCCGGCCATTCGCATTGAGGACTTTCGCCCGATCTCTATTTCCAATGGGATATATCTTATCATCGCTAAGGCATTAGCTAGGCGGCTTGCTCCCCTTTTTGGCAGTCGCTGGTCTCGTCTACGCAGGCGGCCTTCATCCGTGGACGTCATATATCTGATTGCTATGCAGTGGCATGATTGCTATGGCAGTGGCCTCGGAGATCGTTGGGGCGTGGCGGAGGTCTAATGCTAAGGGAAATTCTATGGAAGATTGATTTTGCCAAGCGTATGATTGCCTTGATTGGAGATTTTCTGGGGTATGTCCTGCGTCGGCGGGCTTTCCGGTGTCGTGGGATTCCGTGGATGCGGTGGTGTATCTCGACGGCCTCTCTCTCCGTTATGCTGAACGGATGCCCTGTCGGGGGTTTTTTCCAGTCGCGTCGGGGCGTGCGACAGGGGTGCCCTCTCGCCCCTCTTCTTTTTGTGTTTGGCGGCGGATGTCCTGCCTCGGGTTGGATTGATGGGGTGGCTGCGGCTGGTTTGACTCGGGGTTGCTTCTTTGGGGATCTCCATGTCCATTCTATTCAGTTCGCTGACGATACTTTATGCTTTGTTGAGGGGGGCCCCGATGAGGTGGCCGGGATGGCCGCGACCGTGCAATTATTTCACCGAGGCCTCCGGTCTGGCAGTCAATGCGTCGAAGTCTAAAGTGGTTCCTTTTGGCATGCCGGAGGTTGAGGCTTTGGATTGTGCTCTTTTGCTGGGATCCAATCCTTCTTCTCTACGTTTGACTATCTTGGTCTCCCGCTTTCTGTTGGTCGTTCTCGTCTGCGCGATTGGAAGCTTCTAGTGGAGAAGATGGAGGCCCGCCTTGCGGGCTGGCGTGCGGTTCTGCTCTCAAGGGGCGGCGGTTGATTCTACTTAAAGCGGTTCTCTCCTCTATTCCCATCTATTTTTTATCGGCCCGTGGTTTGCCCAAAGGGATTCGTCTGAGGCTGGAGAGATGTATGCGTGGCTTCCTGTGGGGACACAACGGTGTTTGGAAGAAGGGGGTTCACCTGGTGGGGGTGGAGGATGTCACTCGACCTAAGCGATTGGGGGGATTGGGGGTCAGACGGCTGGGAGGCGGTTAACAATGCTCTTCTGCTTAAATGGGCTGCGCGTGTGTGGGGTAAAGAAAGCTTTATGATTAATGTTCTGCGGGCTTTGCTCGGTGCGGACTTCACTGCCGGCTTTAGGGGCCAAACTCTGTTTGCTCCATCTCTCCTTTCTGGCGCGGTGTGACGACGGTTTTTGGCCAAAATCGCCCTCTCTTTTTGCCTGTGCTGGGCAATGGGAACTCATTCAGGTTCTGGACCGATGACTGGGCTGGTAGGGGTGCTTTCAATTTGATGTTCCTGCGTCTCTTCGCTTTGGTCGAGAACAAGGAGGCCTCTGTCGCCTCTTGTTGGAAAACGGACGCTGGTGCCCTAGGATCGCTGCGAGCCGTTCGGACCTTCGGTTTGGATGATTTTCCTTTCTTTAATGGCTCACCTTATTGATGCTCCTCGGCCGACTGGTGGGCGTGATCACTGGGCCTGGAAGGACGGGTCTTTCTCCACGCGTAAGGCGTATTGGCTCTCACTCCGTCCATGATTGCCGATGACGATATCTTGTCGCGCGACTGTCGATTCATTTGGAGCCTCAAACTTCCTGAGCGCATTGGTATTTTCTTATGGCTCCTTCGTCGTGGTTGCTTTTGACTCACGATCGATGTGTGGTTTTCATGCCGAATATTAGCCCGATTTGCGGTCTTTGTGATGCGGAATCGGGAAACAATCACCCATCTGTTCTTCGAATGGCCCTCATGTTCGCTCGATTTGGATGATGTTCCTTGGCTTAATGCGGTCTCCTTTCCGGTCGTGTGTGCGAGCTTGGTTTAATTCACGAGGTAGGGAACGGAAGCTTCTTCTGGCTCCAATCGCAAGGCTTTGGAGTACTTGGCTGGGAAGGAATGAGGCAATTTTTTCGTCTCAACGGTTCTATAGGGAGAATATCATTATACGTGCAATGCGGCTTCTGGAGGATTGGTCCTCAGGGGTAGTCATATGTGGTTTATTTTGGGGGTTTCCACTATATGCGGCCTTCTTCTCGGGCTGGACGATTTTTTATTCGCTTTCGCTGCTCTCTTTAATTTCTCTTTTCGTTTTATTTTTTTAATACATTGGGGTGAACACTCCGAGTGCTTCCCCCTCTTCAAGCTTCAAAAAAAAGTAGATAAAGCACATTTTACTTCTCTCTCAAAACAAAACATATTTTAGTCCTTCCCTTCTATCATGCACTTGTGAATATTCAATAAACAGAAAGAAATCAAAGATAGATACTGTGTTTTTCTTGTTCTCTTTTCCTTGTTTTGTTCATTTTCTTCCTCCCCCCTTTCCAGTCTTTTTCCTCCTACGGTTGCCTCTATTCTTCATCTCTTTGATTTTGCTATTGTGGAGAAGAGAGACAGAATGGGATATCTATTCCATAGGGGCTAGGGTCTCTTGTATAGAGAGAAAACCCTAGAGAGTACAAGAGGAAAAATACATAAATACCCCTGAGGGGTTACGGAACCCGAAGGGTTAAAGGTTACGGACCCCGAAGGGTCAAGGGTTACGGAACCCGAAAGGTCAAGGGTTACGGAACCCGAAAGGTTACAAATATTATTGTAATATAATAATTCTAAACACTCCCCCTCAAGTTGGAGCATATCTGTCGATCATGCCCAACTTAGATACTAAGTACATTAGACGCTTCCTTGGAAGAGCCTTTGTGAGGATGTCTGCAAGTTGAAGTTTCAGTGGAGATGTGTGGAGTGCTGATTCGTCCTTCTCGTACCGCATCACGAATAAAATGGCAATCAACTTCAATGTGTTTTGTCCGCTCATGGAAAACTGGATTGGTAGCGATGTATGTGGCAGACTTGTTGTCACAGTATAAGGGTACAGGGGTGGCGACCTGACATGCCAAGTTCTGTTAGGAAAGAAACAAGCCATGTGATCTCACATGTGGCCTGAGCCATTGCCTTGTATTCTGCTTCCGCACTAGATCTGGATACCACTGTTTGCTTCTTGCTTCGCCAAGTGACAAGGTAGCCCCAACAAACATGGCATATCCTGTAGTGGATCGGCGGTCAGCAGGAGAGTAGCATAGTCAGAATCTGTATAGGCGGAGATATTAGTTGTCCATTCACCCCCATAGAAAAGTCCACGTCCGGGAGATTCCTTCAAATATCGAAGGATCAAAAGAACATCCTGCCAATGACTGTAAAGAGGCTTCTCCATATATTGACTGGCTCTGCTTAACAGCATATGATATGTCTGGGCCTAGTAACAGTGAGATAGAGTAAATTTTCCTACTAAGCTTCTGTATCGTGTTGCATCCTCAAATGCTGGATCAGTAGATGCTGAATATTTTCTCACTTTGCAGGGATGCCAGATGGCTTGCATCCAAGAAGTCCTGCCTCAGTCAGGAATATCGAGGCAATACTTTCTCTGTGAAAGATGGAGCCCCTCTGTAGTGCGTATTACTTCGATGCCAAGAAAATAACGAAGTTGGCCGAGATCTTTCGTAACAAAGACCTTCTGGAGGAAGGCCTTGATCTCCTTAATACCATCTACATCATCTCCTGTGATAACCATATCATCAACATAGACAGCAAGGATGCCAGTAGACCGTCGTCTAACAAAGACAGAGTAGTCAGATGTTGTTCTCTGAAAACCAAGTGTGTTAATCTCCGTAGTGAGCCTGTCAAAACCATGCCCTTGGGGCTTCTGCTTCAGGCCATAAATGGCCTTGGCGTAGTCGACATACATATCCTCCTCAAGATCACCATAAAGAAAGGCGTTCTTCACATCAAGTTGATAAATGGGCCAAGCCTTGTTGGCAGCAACAAAGAGAATGGTACGTATCGACCCCATTCTGGCAACAGGCGAGAAGGTCTCAAAATAATCAACTCCAAAGGTTTGTGTGAAACCTTTGGCAACAAGTCTGGCTTTCAACCTGTCAATAGAACCATCAGGCGACTGTTTGGTCGTGAAGACCCATCGACAAGCCACAGGGCGAACTCCCGGGGGCACGGCACAAGATCCCACGTACCCCGGGAGGTAAGTGCATCCATCTCCTCATCCATGGCCTATCGCCAACCTTGATCTTGCATTGCACTGAAATGATCTTTTGGAATGGTAATAGCATTAAGAGCATCTGCAAATCTCTTGTCACAACTAGATAAACCATCTGTAGAAGTAAAATGTGACATGGGGTGATACGTACATTTCCTTTTTTGCTTACGTAGAGCTATAGGAAGCTCCCCAGGTACATCCGGAACAGCAGTGGTGGGAGCACTCGAAGTGGTCATATCATCCTGCATAAAATGGACAGGCAAAGGTACAGACACTGGTGTAGAAGGTATAGAGGTATGCTGACGAGTATAGACGATTGGTGGAGGAGGGAGGTCCAGAGGAATGCCACATACAGTCTGTGTGAAATAACTTGTTTGCTCAAAGAAGGTGACATCAGCAGATACATAGTATCGACGTCCAACAGGATCATAGCAGCGATAGCCTTTCTGGATACGTGAGTACCCAAGAAAGACGCATTTGATGGCACGAGAGGATAATTTGTCAGCTGCATGAAAGTTATGGACAAAGGCAATACAACCAAAAATTCGCAGAGGTATGGCAAAAGGAGACTCGGTAGGATAAAGTAAGGAAAATGGAGTTACCCCTTTGAGAACTGATGATGGAACACGGTTGATGAGATACACTGCAGTAAGGATAGCATCTCCCCAGTATTGTTTAGGAACACTCATTTGACTAAGAAGAGATCTGGCAACATTTAGCAAGTGTCGGAGTTTCCTCTCAGCTATACCATTCTGTTGTGATGTATATGGACATGATGTTTGGTGAACAGTTTCCTTGGGATGCAAAGAAAGAGGTCAAGTCATGTTGGGTTAACTCAAGAGCATTGTCGGTACGAATGATCTTAACAATGCTAGAAAAGTAAGTTTTAACATATTGAAAGAAATTTCTGACAATTTGATTAATCTCCGAACGCTCCTTTATTAGATAGACCCAAGAAGATCGACTATAATCATCAACAAAAACTATAAAGTAGCGATGACCACTTAATGTGTGGATCGGACAAGGTCCCCAAACATCACAGTGAATAAGATGAAAAGCAGCAGTACTACGAGACTCAGTACGAACAGGAAACGAAGTTCGATGGTGTTTCCCGAACTCACATGCCTCGCAATGAAAGGGCTTCAGAGTAGAGAGTTCAAGAAACATCATGGAGATGGCCTTGGCAGAGGAATGTCCAAGGCGCATATGCCATAGAAGCGGATCTTCGGAGATAGATGCAACACCAACAAAATTGGAGTCTGAGGGTATGTCAAGGTAATATAGGCCGTTCTTCTCATGACCCCCACCAAAAATTTGCCTCGTCCGAATGTCCTAAAAATAACAAGACTCATCAAATATCACACGACAATGAAGCTCAACACAAAGCTTGTGAACTGACAACAAGCTAAGAGGAAAATCACTGCTATATCCCTTCGTCTTCCTTCCTCTGAGCCTCTCCCTTCACCCATCAATTCCAAGAACAAATTTATGTTTCTGCACATGACTCATGTTAACCCTTTCTCCTACAGTCCTCCCAAATGCGGCTTAAACATGCACATACGAAAAAATGTGATTTACGTCCTCCAACTTCCCCTTCTACCTCATGCAACTACTCCTTGAAACGAGTGAGTCCTTGTACATGTCATTATGTGCCCCTTCCTCAAAAGACATAGGAAGAACTTGATGGATAAGGGCATTTTTCAAGCCCAAAAGACAATTCCGCAAATAAAAGCACGGATCAAAACATTGGTCTAATATAACGCTTCATAAGCATTCTTTCTTGAGAAATTCCCATCCAACCGGATCCATGAGCCTCTCCCATCCGTCTATAGTCGGACACATTAACCGGATCACATCAATTACAGAAAGTCTTCTTATCTCATGGATAAAAGATTCACCAGAAGAGCAAGGTCCATGCACCATTTGGCCAGTAGTTGGGCACTTTGATTTGTTGCCAAAGCAAAGAGATGCGAAAACCAATCACATAAAGCCCATCCCCTTTGTCTAACCATCCATCCAAAACTTAAACTTTCCATCATCTACCACGGGCCTAACTAGCGGGATCACCTCGGGTAGCACAGTGCAGATTCCCCTACAGAAGGTGGAAGGTGAATCAACAACCCCATGTTGCACAGAGAGCTCCATCGAGACCTCCTAATTGACTGCACCGGCTTGGAAAACAAGACATCCGACTCTCCCCCCACATCCTCATGATCCACCTTCTAATCAGAGCCTTATTCATTCTTTAAGCTTAAGGATACTTCTCAAAGGTTTACGTGATGGATTCTTAGTAAGATTCTCCGGACAAAAACCAGAAGCAACATCGCGTCAAATATTCCAGCCACTTTTGGGCCTCTACCAGTACAATGCGAGCAGACCAAAAGAAGACAAGTCGCGAGGATAACCGACAAAACCACCTTCATCAACACCTATAGTTGCAAAAAAATGATCGATTATGTTGTCTAGTCAGTCCGTTTAGCTGGGTCGGGAGATGTCCGACTCGTCTATGTTAACCAGTAACTAGTTGGTCGACCGACTAATTGGTCCGATTAGTCGTACGCCATTGTCGTCTTTTGTTTGGACTTTTATTTGTGTTTTTTAAGCAGACTTAATCTTAGATGCTTAAGGTTCGATTAGAATTCATTTTTTTCTTATATTTCATTATGATAGTACAGAGAGTGAACAGATTTATGTAAATATATAAGAATATATGTATAAAAATGGCTTATGTATTTAAAATGATTAAAAAATAAAAAACGAATTACAGCCTGACTAAATCTAATTAGACTCGACAACCGTCAGTGACTCAGCCGATTCTACAACCTTTCCAACACCAATCTTTCTATCAATGGCATAGGGCATCCAATCTTCCTATTACATTCTACCACCAACCAACGACAAACCCAAAATACGAGACGGGAAGACTTCTCCTTTGCTTCTCCTAAAATAAATGCACTCGAGTTTGAAGCCTCTTCAGTACAATGATATCCAGATAAATCTCCAATCTGTGCAGTCGTAAACCATGGAAAAGTCAACCTTCCACATCACCATTTTCATCATTTACAGCTTCCAATTAGAATTGATCGCCGTTGCCATGACAACACCATCCATCAGCTACCTTGGATGATCGTCGACTGTTGTGGTGAAATAATGGAACCAAAAACAATCTTTAGACAATTGGCTAAGACCTTCACCACAATAAGATATAGTGGTTTCAATAGTGCAATCAAGCGAAAGTCTTCAACTCATTGTGCCACGTCCCGCATTGATAGCAAGAAAATAAATGGCCATGACATCTCCTTCCACCTTTTTCAAAATTCTCTGAGGAAAAAGATATGAAACCATCTAGTCCTGGCGACCCATCTCCATCTGCATCAAGGTTAAAAAATTGCCTTCCAAACCTCCTGCACCCAAGGTTACAGAAATTGGCAATCGATACTTGGTCGGTCGTGTCACTGACTAAGGATTAGTCAGCAGTCAGGCAACTAATCGGATTTAGTCAGGCATTAGTCGATTTTGATTTTTTTATTTTAAATATATAGATTATTTTTTATACATATACTCGTAAATTTGAAACACACTTAATGGTCTAGTGGTAGTACAGTGTGTCTACCACACAAAAGACCAAGGTTCAAATCCCACTCTTACATGGGTTGTGTTAGGTAGTCGACGGCCAGCGTAAAAAATAGTCGAATCTTTCAACATGGATTTGAGCAAGAATACATATAGCCGACCCTACTTATAGTGGGAGAAGGCTTAGTATATATTTTTATAAAAGCTAAAAAAGAAGCAATTGAAGGAAAAGAAGAAAAAAGAAGCAAGTTAAGAACAAACGTTAACCAAGGTAGGAAATATTGATATGGATATCGTATCGATCCGCTCGGAAAAGGATATATCGGGATATATCGCCGAAATATCGACGACATCGGTAGAAATGTCAGAAATGGATCAAAAAGGCTATTTTTGCCACTTTTTTAGAAATTAAGATCATCCAAGATATTAAAACATATATCAGACATATCAGTCATTTATAATCCATATATCGGTCATATATAACATATACATGTTGATGTTGATTGCTAACTTATAGATATTAAAAATGGATCTAATCCAAGTTCTCATAACATTAAAAAACTTACAAATATATATTTAGATGACACATATAGATCATCTATGGCCCTTATATCACACATATCATTCATATCGAATATATCAATGTTACGTTGATTGGTGATCAATATACATTGGAATTGGAATCAAAGTAGCTGAGTTAAGCACACTTAAAACACATTTTATTCCTGGAAGACAGTGAATCATTTGATTCAAAAAATGTGCACAATGATTAATGAGACAATGTTTCTTTGGTATAAAGATTTATCTATTCACAAAAATCAACAACAACAACAACAAAGCCTTTTCCCACAATTAAGTAGGGTCGGCTACATGGATTCTTCGCCTCCATTCAGATCTATGTTGGGTCAATCCCGAGCTTATATCCAGAAAACTAAGATCCCTTCATATAGTCTCTTTCCAACATTTCTTAAGCCGTCCTTGCCCTCTCTTAGCCACAAGACTTTGGTTGTGTGGTATTTTTTCACCTTCTACATCTCGGTCGTTAACTCAGTCATGGGCCGGTCCCAAGTCGGGGTAAAAAAAAAAAAAACGTTAGGTAGCCGACAGCCAGCATAAAACAGTCGGAGACAACTTCCTAAATATTATTTTAAAAAAATACTATTTACAAAGTTGCCTCATGACAGTCGGATCTTTTCAACATGGATTTATGCACCAGTTAGGAGATGCGAGTGTTGGGATGTTGAGCCGGCTAAGAGAGGGCGAGGACGGCCCAAGAAGTGTTGGAAAGAGACTATACGAAGGGATCTTAGTTTTTTGGATATAAGCCCGAGATTGACCCAAGATAGATCTGAATGGAGGCGAAGAATCCATGTAGCTGACCCTACTTAATTTTGGGAAAAAGGCTTTGTTGTTGTTGTTGTACATCCCGGTCGTGACAAGCTCGCTCCTAGAGCTATCAAATGTATGTTTGTTGAGTACTCTCATACCCAAAATGGACATACGTGTTTTGATCATGTTCAGGGAAAATACCACCTCAGTGTCAATGTTACTTTCTTTGAGTCCAACATGTACTATACTCCTACAGGTGAGAGGTTGAGTCCCTCTGAGTTTGGGGACGATATTGCTCTTCCACCTCTTACAAATATATCTCAGCTTGTTCTCCATACTCCAATACCTTCCCCAACATCCACATGCATCAGGTAAATTCTGAAAATTTAGTTTTGATTGATGACAGCAGCGGTGTGAATGATGAACACGAACATTCACAGGATGAGCAGGAAGATATACAAGAAACGCAGGGACCACTGCAGGAGGATGATCTGGGGTGGCCTATTGCCTTGCGCAAAGGCAAATGTAATTGTGCGAGATACCTCCTCATTGGACATGTGCTCTGGCACAATTTTCAACAGATTTCAGGAAGTTTGTTATGCGATTATATGTCATTGAAATCCCGTGCACATATCATAAGGCTCTCAAGGAGAGCAAATGATGACTTGCCATGGAAGAAGAGATGTACGCGTTACAGTCATGTGGTACATGGAGCATTGTTACTGCTCCAAGTATGTGTCTGTTGTGGGATGCATGTAGGTGTTTACAGTGAAGCATCGCAGATGACAGCATAGATTGCTACAAGACAAGGCATGTGGCTCATTGGTTCACCCAAACATATGGGGTGGATTATCAGGATACTTTCTCTCCATTGGCTCGCCATTCTGCATTGTGGATTCTCTCTGTTGCGGTGACACAAGATTGGCCCATATATCATCTTGATGTGACGAATGTGTTTCTCGAATGCATGAAAGGCCGTATCGCGATATATCGCCGATATATCAGTATCGACGGGGGTAGGATATCGAGATCGGCATGTATATCCAAATACCAGGTGTCGGCGATATATCGCCGATATATCGGGTGTCGGCAATATATCGCCGACACTTGGCATCTTCTTTACTTTGCATGCACGAAATTGATTCCTCATGTCGGTGGATTTCAACTATTAAATGGGCATATCGCCCCATGTCGACCACACAAACTTGGAGCTCCAAGACTTCTTCCTCCATCCACGTTGCCTTCTAAGCATTTGAAGTATGAATTCTATTAGCCTCCTTCTTAATTAGTGAGTAAATTTTCAAATTTTCTTAGGGCTTTTGTTCTCTTAATTAGTGAGTATAGTTTGGTTATCCATTTAGATTTTCTTGTGTGTTTTATTATCCACAAATTTTGAGTATAGTTCTCTTAATTAGTGAGTATAGTTTGGAAAGGGCTTTATGATTCGTCTTGTGCTAGCCACTGCCTCATGCACTATATCCTCAAATTTTAACTTGTTAAAATATGGATTTAAGAGCTAATGAACAGATCTGAAATTGAGGTTTAATTCACATCAAATCCCCTAAATTTTGAGTTGTTAAAACATGGATTTAAGAACTAATGATCAGATCTGAAACTGAAGTTTAATTCACACGAAAACCCCCAAATTGAGTTGTTAAAACATGAATTTAAGAGCTAATGATCAGATCTGAAACTGAAGTTTATTTCACACCAAAACCCCCAAATTCTGAGTTGTTAAAACATGGATTGAAGAGCTAATAATCAGATCTGAAACTGAAGTTTAATTCACACCAAAACCCCCCAAATTTTGAGTTGTTAAAACGTGATTTTAAGAGCTAATGATCAAATCTGAAACTGAAGTTTAATTCACACCAAAACCCCAAATTCTGAGTTGTTAAAACATGGATTGAAGAGCTAATAATCAGATATGAAACTGAAGTTTAATTCATACCAAAACCCCCAAATTTTGAGTTGCTAAAATATGGATTTAAGAGCTAATAATCAGATCTAAAACAAGGGTTTAATTCACACGAAAACCCCTAAATTTTTAATTGTTAAAACATGGATTTAAGAGCTAATGATCAGATCTGAAACTGAAGTTTAATTTACTCCAAAATCCCAAAATTTTGAGTTGTTAAAATATGGATTTAAAAGCTAATGATTAGATATGAAACTGGAGTTTAATTCACTTCAAAACCCTCAAATTTTGGAGTTGTTAAAATATGGATTTAAGAGCTAATAATCAGATCTAAAATAAGGGTTTAATTCACACCAAAACCCCCAAATTTTTAGTTGTTAAAGAATGGATTAAGAGCTAATGATCAGATCTGAAACTAAAGTTTAATTTACACCAAAACCCAAAATTTTGAGTTGTTAAAATATGGATTTAAAAGCTAATGATCAGATATGAAACTGGAGTTTAATTCACACCAAAACCGCCAAATTTTGAGTTTTAAAAATATGAATTTAAGAGTTAATAATCAGATCTAAAACAAGGGTTTAATTCACACCAAAACCCCTAAATTTTGAGTTGTTAAAACATGGATTTAAGAGCTAGTAATTAGATCTAAAATAGGGGTTTAATTCACATCAAACCCCCCAAATTTTGAGTTGTTAAAACATGGATTTAAGAGCTAATGATCAGATCTGAAACTGAAGTTTAATTTACACCAAAACCCCAAAATTTTGAGTTGTTAAAATATGGATTTAAAAGGTAATGATCAGATCAGAAATTGGAGTTTAATTCACACCAAAACCCCTAAATTTTGAGTTGTTAAAACAGGGATTTAAGAGCTAGTAATCAGATCTAAAATAGGGGTTTAATTCACACCAAAACCCTCAAATTTTCGTGGTGATTTATCTTAGGTATATTGGGGTAATTAATTAAATCCGAAAATAGTAGATTTAATTCTTCATATTATTGACTAATTTGGTGTTCAAATTTGGGGCTTTTGAATTTTTTTCTATGTTTTTCAGATCAAGGATTCAAGAACATCGCACACTCTGGTTCAGACTCTGATGGTTCTCGTAGATAGATGGATTTCGAGAGTGGAGAGATTGGTTGGAAGTATGCCACCGCTCCAGATGGCAACAAAGCGAAACCGCAATGCAAGTTCTGTGGTAAGCAACTCGGAGGATGGGGTAATACTAGACTGAAGCATCACCTTGTTGGCAGCAATAAAAATGTTGCCAAGTGCACTCGATGTCCAAAGACGTAAGGGACTTGGTGAAGGCCAACATGGAGGGAAAAAAGGAGAAGGATGTGGAGAGGTCGAGACGGGATGAACAGTTCAAGGAGTTCATGTTTGAGCAGGAGTAAATGTCCTCTCTGATTCAGACGACGAGGACTTTGTCTACACCGATGACGTTCAGACCGAAGCAGAGAGGATGGCGTACAGGAGGGCGACAAAAGAGTCCATGAGGAGCGAGTTTGAGAGGAGAGAACTCGCTAGTGCACGCGGCGGCTTCCCCGGTGCTGGTGGCAGTGGGACTGGCAGTGGAGGTGCACCAGTACGACCACCTACTAAGAAGCACAAGGGGAAGGGACTAGAACCATTCTTGACAAAGAGTGGGTCCATGCAGTACAAGCCAAGCAAGGACCCGAAGCAGAAGACGGTGAAGGGGATGTTCACCAACGCACGCGAGAGAGTGGGCAGGGCCATCGGCAAGCTCTTCTTTGGGGAGAGCATCCTAGCCCATGTCGCTAGTGGACCTTTCTTACAGCATGCCATTGATGAGATCGTCGCAGCTGGAACGGGCGTGAAGGCTCCAAGTGCCAAAGAGCTGATGAACAAGTATCTTGCGCTAGAGAAGGAGGACATGAACGAGTACATCTCGGACCTGAGGAAGAGATGGTCAGAGTACGACGTGACGTTGATGTGTGATGGCTGGACAAGTTACACGAGGAAGCAGATCATCAACTTCCTCGTTTACTGCGACGGTAAGACGATTTTCCTTAAATCCGCCGATGCGTCTGAACAGGTCAAGGACTACAAGTACCTGCTGAAGTTGCTGAAGGACGTCATTAAGGATGTTGGGAAAGAGAACATCGTACAGATTGTGACGGACAACGGCAGCAACTTTAAGAAAGCAGGAGAAATAATAATGAAGTCCAGCAGCTACGGCATTTTTTGGGCACCGTGTGCTGCGCATTGCATAGACATGATTCTGAAGGACTTCGGCAAGAGGAAGCTCGTCGTGAAGGTGATGGAACAAGAACGGGCGATCATGACGTTCATTTACAACCATTCCAAAGTGTTGGCTTGATGAGGCGGACATGCAATGGTGAGTTGGTGAGGCCTGGGATCACATGCTTTGCAACCAATTTTATAGCGTTGCAAAGCCTCAAACAGCACAAGGCATGGTTGAAAATCATGTGCTGCCAGGGTGAATGGTTCGAAAATCTAAAAGCTCGAACTGAAGGAGGAAGGAGAGTGGAGACAATCATCAATGATCTCCATTTATGGGATGACGTGACAAGGGTCACGAAAATAATGGAACATGTTGTTTTTGCATTGCTTATCGTAGATGGGGATAAGAAGCCAACTATGGGAGTCATCTACGATGCAATGCGATGCATGAGGGAGAAGGTTAAAGAAGCGGTTGGGAGAGGATTTAAAGCATGGTTGGACATCATAGATGAACGATGGTCCAAGATGCTCTCACGTCCTCTTCACAAGGCTGGTACGTTTTATTATCCGTTTAGATTTTCTAATCCATTTCCGTAAGTATGTACTTTTGTTTTGAATGATTAAATTTGAGAATTGTTCGTCAACAGCATACTACTTGAATCCGAAGTACCAATACAAGAACAGTCTTGGTACAAATGCTGACCTTCTAGCAGCTGTACAAGTTGTGGTGGAGAAGCTCGTCAAGGACGAGAAGGCACAAACCTCGTGCATGAATGAGGTAAGACCGTAAGAACACTTGTATAATATACAATCTATGTTGAGGCACAAACCATAGAATGACTTAAAGTTTCGATTAATGTACAGATTAAATACTTTAAGCATGCCTTGGGTTCTTTCGGTAGGGTGACCGCGGTGAATGGACGCGGCAGTACTCTTCCTGGTAAATACTAAGTCTACTGATTGGCATTTGACATGTGTAACAAACAATTTGACTATTATTGATTTATGATTTATCTCTTTTGGATTTTCCGTAGCCGAATGATGGTTACTGTATGAGATGGAAGCTCCCAACCTCCGCAAAGTGGCAGTGAAAGTATTGTCCCAAACAGCATCTGCCGGTGGTTGTGAAAGAAATTGGAGCACATTCAACTTGATCCATTCGAGGAGACGGAACAAGTTGGGAGAGCAACGACTACACGATCTTGTTTTCGTGCACTACAACATGAGGTTGAAGATGAAACATGCAAGAGAGGGGCATGACAGAGAGGACTACACAGACCCCATCGATCTTGCATATATTTTCAAGATGCACAACGACGATGCAGATGAAGATGTTCTGCAGAGGTGGTTGGATTCCAACGGTGCTCCATTGCTCGATCAACTGGGAAGAAGGCTGAATGAGAATATAAGCCAACAAATGGGTATGTTGGCGACTACATGGCCAGATCTAGGCGAATCACGAACCCTCTTGGAGGGGTGGAACTTGATGCGATTGTAGACGACATTCTCTCTACTGGATCGAAATCCAAATCCAAATCAAACGATGACAGTGGGAGCGATGACGATGATGATGATGATGTTGGTGGCCGTAGTGGATCAGGTGACGGGACACATATTCAGGGGCGTCAGGTGGTCGTAGACCACGTGATGATAGAAGATTCGAGTCAGAGCGGGAACGACGTGGAAACATACATGGGCAGTTTGTCCCAAGTCCGAGTCCAGGACCTGTGGATTACGATGCATATGGACAACGTGGCCATCATCCTACAGATAGCTACATGGAGGATTTGATATCATCTGTAGGTTCGTTGAATTGCATGGACATTGACAGCTCATACCGTGGAGGAACACCAAGTCTCCTAGGCGGATATGGATCCTCCCAAGATGAGAGATCATTTGGGGTCTTCCCTGAATATTTTCCTGCTCCTCCGCCTGGACCTCCTCCTCCTCAGGCGTATACTCCTCCATCTTATGGATATAGCAGCTACAACATTGGATATGGAGGATATAGCAGCTACAACGGTGAGAACTACCAAGGTAGCCAACCCGAGCAGACCCAGCTCAGCTAGGGCAGCTTCTTTGGTGATGACAGCTTCGGTTTCTTCCTTGAGTATTTCGCTCCTCCTCCAGGTCCTCCTCCTAAGCAGACATCTTCTCCTACTCCGTCGTCGTCGTCCCGAGGATCTCAAGCTAGTAGTTCGCGGCCTCATCGTGCCACTCGTGATACTGGATCTAGTGCTGCTTATCCTCGTCTCGGGATACTCATAGGCATCGATGACCACCAATACAGGCAGTATGTGATGGATTACAATGCCATGTACTCGTACATGACATGGGAGAACTACTGCGAGTTCATTGAATCTACGATGCGTTATGAGAGACAACAAGGAAGGGGGGGCAATTCAGATCAACCGCGAAACTCTTGGTCTTAGCCTAGGTCATCTCATTTTACATTGTCAAATTGATTTGGATATTTGTCATTTGTTGTTGTAGCTTTTATATAGATAAATCATAAATCTTTATGCCAATTGCCAAACAATGATTGTCTCGTTATATATTCCCATCGATGTGACCGATATGTGGAGTTTAAGGACCATAGTCCTCATAAATTATCTATGTGTATTATGACTTATGAGGTGTATATTTGTAGTATTTCGTGTTATAAACTTATAATAACTTGAATGGAATCCATTTCCAATATTCATAAGTCAAGAATCAACATTAACTTATTAACATCGACACGACCGATATGTGCGATACCAGCGATACCGATATGTATGATATATGGTCTATAAATGACCGATGATATAAGTGTGTATTTGTAGGTTATTTGTTAGTCTAATATCTTGGATGATCTTAATTTCTGAAAAAATGCCAAAAATGGCTTTTTTGAGCCATTTTCGGCATTTCCACCGATATCATCGATATATCCCGATATATCCATTTCCGGGCGGACCGAAACGATATCGATATCGATACGACCTTCCATGCTCGAATGTGACCTATAGGAGGAAGTCTACATGCAGCAGGCACATGGGTTCAATGTTGAGGGGGTGTCAGAAGGTGAGCATACATCATAAGGTTATCTATGGCATTAAGCAGAGTTCAAGATCATGGTTTCAAAAGCTCTTGGACTTTATACAGCAGTCGGGTTCGTCAGATCAATTGCAGATCATTCATTGTTGCTATATTGGTCTATGTTGATGATATCATTATCAAAAGGGATGATCTGCAAGGCATTCAAGCAACTAAGGTTGGCAGTCTACATTACTTCCTTTGACTGGAGCTTGCTAAGAACCAGCGGCGCCTTGTGATGACCCAGAGGAAGTACGTTGCAGATCTTCTCTCTGAAACAGGCATCACAGATTGCAAACCTGCCACCACTCCCATGAACCCGAGGATGAAGCTATATGATGAAGACACTGAGGAGGTAGACAACAGGAGGCATAGAGAGCTTATTGGGAAGCTCCTATATATGACTATCACCAGGCCGGATATATCCTTTATAGTGAGCGGAGCGAGTCAGTTCATAGAGTAGCCTAGACATGCATATATGAATGCAATCCATATGATTCTGAGGTTTTTTTTTGAAGCCAATGATTCTGAGGTATCAGAAGACCTCACTTAGCATTGGTCTTTTATTTAGCAGCAGCACATCCCTTACCAATGGAGGGTGAACAGGAAGGCATACAGGAAGCACATGGACAACCACATAAGGATGATTTGGGGTGGTCTATTGCCTTGCATAAAGGCAAACATAGCTGTGCGAGAACCCTCCTCGCTAAACATGTCTATCTAACACGACTTTCGACAGATTCAGGAAGTTTGTTGTGAGATTATCTGCCACTGAAATCCCACGCACATACCAGGAGGCTCTCAAGGAGAGCAAATGGCGATTTGTCATAAAGAAGGAGATGGTCGTGTTACAATCACATGGCACGTGGAGCATTGTTACAGCTCCTACATATATGTATGTTGTGGGATGCATGTAGGTATTCACAATGAAACACCGAGCAGATGGCAGCATCGATCGCTACAAGATAAGGTTTGTGGCTCATGGGTTCACCCAGACTTATAGGGTGGAATATCGTGATATCTTCTCTCCATTGACTCGACATTATACACTACAGATCCTTCTCTTCGTTACAGTAACACGGGACCGGCCCCTATATAAGCTTTGATGTGACGAATGTGTTTCTCTATTATGACCTACAGGAGGAAGTCTACATGCAGCAGGCACCTGAGTTCGTTGCTGAGGGGGGGTGTCAGAAGGTGTGCATACTTCATAAAGCTATCTATGGCCTTAAGCAGAGTCCAAGAGCATGGTTTTAAAAGCTCTCGGACTTTATAGAGAAGTCGGCTTCGTGAGATCGATTGCATATCATTCACTGATTGCTTAGAGACCTCAGAGAGGTATTGTTGCCATACGGGTCTATGTTGATGATATCATTATTATAAGGGATGATGTGCAGGGCATTCAAGCAGCTGCGATTTTCCGTGGTCAGTAGTTTGTATCCAAGGACCTTAGCAGTCTATGTTGTTTCCCTGGACAAGAGCTTGCTAGGAACCAGCAAGGTCTCCTGATGACCCAAAGCAAGTACATTATCGATCTTCTATTTGAGACGGGCATGGCGGATAGCAAGCCTGCCACCACTCCCATGGACCCGAGGATGAAGTTGTGTGATGAGGACATTGAGGAGGCAGACAAGAGGAGGTACAGGGAGCTCATTGGGAAGCTCTGATACGTGACCATCACCAGGTCAGACATATCCTTTGCAGTGAGTCAAGTGAGTCAATTCATGGAGCAACCTAGACAGGTACATACGGATGCAGTCTATATGATTCTGAGGTATCTGAAGACCTGACCTGGCACTGATCTTTTACTTAGCAGAGGCACATCCCTTGCCATTACAGCTGGCGCAAATGCAGATTATGTGGGAAATCCCAAGGATAGGAAGTCTACCTCTAGCTTTGCAGTATTCATAGGGAGCTCCTTGGAATTATGGATCCTTGGAATTATGGAAGAGCAGAAGCATATGGTAGTCGCCAAACCTAGTGTCGAATCATAGTACAAAGCTATGACACATAAAAGTGCAGAGATGATATGGGTCACATCTGTTTCAACTGACCTGGTTATTGAGGTGTTTCTTCCCATGCACCTCTTATGCGACAACCGGGTTGTTCTTTTCATTACCAACAACCCATCCTTCCATGAGAGGATTAAGCATATCAAGGTAGAATGTCACTATGCTGGAGACATGATCTGGAAGGGTTTCATTTCTACCTCTCATATCAGCTCAGGTGAATAGACACCCGACGTGTTCATCAAGGCTCTAGCTAAAGGGTCATTCCATAGATGTTGTTCCAAGCTGACCTTGATTAATATCTATGCTCCAGCTTGAGGAGGAGCGTTGATATATTAGTTATCTTCTATCATTTTTATGTATTCTCTTTACTTGCAGTCTACACTACGTAATTTGCCTAATAGGTTTCTCCTCTATATAAGAGGAACCCTGTGGCCTTATGAATAGATAACTCATTACATTCTCTCTCCACATCCTACTTATGCAGTCTATAAATTTTTGCTTCAATCCACGCTTTGCCCTCCTTTTGTGCCTCCTTCACCTCTCTTTTGAATGCAGATTGCAGATAACTTCTTCCTTAAGATGCTCAACTTCTGAACTAGATGTGCAACTGTCCCTCGGGTCTCCACCAACCTTCAATGCCTAACTCCCGAAAGTCCTCATCAAGTAGCCATACCCAAGGCTTTAAATGTCGGTTTCGGTCACCATTTCGGCATCGACCAAAACAGAATTTCGATGGAATTTCGGTGGAATTTCGACCGAAATTTCGGTCATTTCGGTCATTTTTTGTACTAGCACCCCCATATTTCGGTCATTTCGGTCGAATTTCGATTTCGACTGGATATCGATATTCGACAGAAATTCGAACGAATTTCGCTGAAATTTGAGGCCATGGCCATACCCTATCAAACATGAAGGAGTGATTGGGGGTCTCTTCCCTGGAGTCTCAAACTCTTTTTCAGGGGAGCGTAGTCCGACCTCGAACGTGGCCAAGAGGAAACCCCACAAAGCGGAAACATTCGTAAGGCTGCCATGAAAGCCAGCTACCTATCTAATATGGATTGTGATCCTAAATTCCGCCAAGTGTATCTGATATTAGCCACATCAAGAATCTCCAACTGCAAGTCACTGATCAACTCCATAAAAACATCTGAGCCATGATCATGGCCACCTCATACACGGTTTGTCATTAGAGAGAAGGGTGACATTAAAGTCACCACCAATAATCCAAACTGCATCAGGAAACCACCCCCTAGCATCATGCAGCTCAGTCCATAGTTCTAGATGGTTGGACTATAAACGCAAGTGAAAACCACTCTAGAGTTCAGGCATTTGTCAAAGAGCTCGACAATTAGCATAAACCTCACCACATTCTCAGCAGGAAATCAAACATACATTCATTCCAAGCGATTGCAACCCCCCCCCCCCCCCGCATTACCAATAACAACAATAACAGAGAACTTAGACATATGCCTCAGCCATGGCCTCAAATTTCGCCGAAATTCGACCGAATTTCGGTCGAATTTCGATTTCGGTGGGTCACCGAAATGTGACCGAAATGGCCTATATCGGCCGAAATTTGGGGGCCTTAGTTCAAAAAACGACCGAAATGACCGAAATTTCGGTCGAATTTCGACCGAAATTCGGCCGAAATGTCGTTTCGGTCAGTCACCGAAACGAAACCGAAATCCGACATTTAAGGCCTTGGCCTCAGCCCCAATGATTTCCATAGCAAATTAGTCCATCCATTTAGTTTTATTCCTTACAGCATAATAATATCACCGAGCCAGTCAATCAGAAAAGAGCCAACAGACCTTATCTTCTCCAAGTCCCTATGCCCTCATGTTCAATGAGACAACTTTCATTTAGTGACAATGTATTTCCCAGCAAATGGGACCACGTCCTCTGCTAGCAATTGCCCTCTTCAAAACCTCCTTATTTTGGTTCCGCGATAGCTTCTCGGAATCACCAATCTCGCCTATAAACCTCTTCTTTCTCGGTTAACAACACTTATCGCATCTAGCATCTTCTCCCCCTAAGTTTCAACCACCCGAAGAAACATGTACAAGCCTCCCCCAACGAAACCCTTCCACCAAAAGAGGGATTTCGGGCACCTCTAAGGACCCAACGACGTTGGTGTCGCCCAGCTCCAAGGCTTACAAAGTCCCTTCCCTAAACCCTCCACCGACGAGGCCAAGGGAGATGGCTGAAAGTTCCTTTACTTTGGGTGTTGAGGAGATCGTCGTGGACTGTGGCCTCGAACACAAGTTCGCCAGGGCTCCTGTAGTCCCCATCATTCACTGATGTCGCTGCAGGAGTTCACTGCAAATGAGTATCAACCGAGAGCACCAGAAACAAGTCATAAGAGTCCAGTACCAAAAGGACCCTCAGACCATTTCGGATGGCAACCAGATCCAGTCTTGAGTTAAAGACAGGTCGTAAATCACCTCTTGCGGAACCGGATTCTGGCAAGGGTTCTTCAGAATGGGACTCAGGTTTGGACCTGGAACCGAGTCCAAAAAAGTCAAATCAAAAGGCATCTTCTACGGCAGAAACTAAGGATTTTTTTCTCCAAAAGGAAATAGCTTTTTTCAAAGATCCACTAACTTTTGCACCATCCTCCTGACTGCAAACCCCTCGCCATGTTGCAAACAAATGTTGGTCATCATGCCTCGAAAGCCATCTTCAAACAACCAAACCTTCTCAAATTGAAAAATCAATCTCAATCATGCTCCCTTGCCTGACTCCCATGACAGTGGCACACGATCCAACCGTTATTGAGGAAGAGGCACACAACACCAAACGAGAAAAGCTCCAAAAAATCTACAGAAGCAAGAAATCGATCAACATAAGAGCCATACAAACTATTGCGCCATGTGTACTTGCCATTCTGAGGGTGCATTACCTCTAGAGACAGCTCTCCCACCAAATCTGAGATTCTGCAAGGGATTATTGTTGGTTTGAAATACTGATATCTTCATATTGGAGGATGAATAACTGGAAACCTAATTGGTGTAGGTGATCCTCGAGTGGATTTCAGACAGAGTTAGGGTGAAAGTGTCATTTGTTTATAATCGGATTTGCACTTCGGGACGAGTTGGATGGCATCCAATTAGTTAGGAGTAGATTCACAAATGTCCCTTGTCTAAAGGCCTTAAATGTTGATTTTGCTAGACTATCCTCAAGAAACGAAATGTTGGCGAAACTTCATCGATATTTCGCCATTTCGGTCATAACATGAAAATGCATAAAGCTGGTATTTCACTGATATTTCGCCAATATCATGGATACTTCGCACATATTGCTACCCACTTCGTTGATATTTTGCCGACATGTTGCTGATATTTTGCCCATTTCACCACTATTTCGTTGAAAGGTGAGAAAAAGAATGCTATTGAATTTCAATTTTGTCAACTTTGTGAATCCGAAATTTTGATGAATTTCAATGAAATTTCAAGCCACGCCTTGGCTAATGGTAGGTGACTTTAACATCACTCTCTTCGCTGACGATTGGCCACGTGCAAGGCGGAGATCATACTCTGGATCTGAGGCGTACCCTCAACCTCCACATCTCGAAACTCCGTCAAACAAGTGCACGCAATTGATCTCCACATAACTGTGGTCCAAATTCAAATATTAGTCTCCTAAAAGCACACATTGTCTACATGCCAAGACCACGACAAAGATCCCATCATTGCCATTTGCCCCCTCGACCTCCTAATATTCCGTGTAAAGATCGTCACTCATATAATGATGGGTCCTCTCCTAAAGAGTAGCATCACATTATTTCCTTCGCTCCCCCTCCTATCACAAATTGATCAACGACAAACAATGATTAAGACTCATCTTCGATAATCGCATCTATCTCTTTAATCTCTGCAGCCAAAACGATAGTTCTGAATCATCAGCTTGCTCATGCTTCAGACATCCCAAGGTATCAGGGTTGTGCCTTTGGGCAATAGAAAACGAAAAGGGGGTCCTCCCGACTACCCATGCCACCATGACCCTTTGTCGCTTCCTTCACCTTGTCTCGAGCTACCTTTAGACTACAAATAGTTTCCCTAACCACTTGTTGTCACCCAGCAACCCCTTGCTCAGCTTCGCACGACTTCGAGGGGTCTTCCTTGATACACACCCAGATTCAATGCTAACCTCCTCAAGCAACAGTGCTTGCACCACCGTCGTGGCAGACGTGGCACCTACATCTAATAGTGGATCCTCCTCCCAAACCAATCATATCTCTGTGGACTCCATATGACGCGAGCCCTTTACAGTGCAGTCATATATCATGCTTGATGATGTTCAAAAAGCCAAACCCTCCAACGGCTTATCTCTGCCACTTGAAACTCATTTGTTAACAAGAACATGGGATTTTATATATCCTGCAGTATCTCACGTTTGTGGGACAACATGATTAGACGGATCTGGGTCTTGAGCACTCTCCCAACCTAGAGAGCAACAAATGAATTGAGGGTGTGGTCCAGATACCACCACATCTTTAAAATATCGGCCCCTAAATCCTAAGTTTCTCTCCGCATGTTCCATCACCACCAATGTCGCAGACCTCTTCATCGTGGAGATGGTGAATCGAATGTTCAAATTCTCAATCTTCTCTTCTTCAGATCATTATGGATTTCTCGCCATAAAATCTGAATGTAACATTCTCATCGTAGACTTCAGGCATGGTTGCCCCGCTACCTCCATTTTCGATGGCCAAAGCTCGATTTAGCCATCTTGTTCAAACAGCTTTCCGGAACAAAGGCAAGCTTCAGGAGGAATGGCGTCCCACCAACCTTGAAGACCACTATTGCCAAGAGCCCACTCTTCAATTCTTTCCTATGTTATAACGAGCATCAGTTTGGTTTCAAACTATCTTGTTGTATTGATGATGCAACGTGGAATCTAAAATTAGGAATTAAATTTGGATGTCCGCCCATCCAATTTTGTTCCACCAAGGTTTTCCGTCTGTCAATTGGAGCCTAATTAAGTTAAGGTCAAGCTAATTTTATTTATAACTAATCAAGTCCGTTGCAATTCCTATTTCTATTTAAATTATAAGATCGCATGTAATCTCCAATTGATTAATCAGAGATATTTAGAGTCCAAATAGGATTTTATTGATTTGATTTGTATCTTCTTTCTATTTTGTAATTTCACCCCTCCTATATAAAGGGGATGGTGGTCCTTTGTTTTTTGCGGTTAAAGTTGAATCAAATTTTGGATTTTTTTCCAATTATTTTCCTCCTCTTTCTCCTTCTCCCTCAACGTTCTTCTTCCCCTAAACCCCTCACATCCGGGGAGTCTTCTCTTCCTCCTCCCTTTAAATTCCTTCCACCAAATATTTTTTACCATCAGAAATTTTCAATTTGCATCAACCAACACCTCACCATGCCCCTCGATGATTGTGCCTCCGTCCCTCAACTTCACCTTTCGCCAGCGCACTTACCCTTTCAATAAGTTTGTGGCTTCCTGCATTGTAAAACCTCGTACGCAGAGGGTGTTGACGTTAAGGAATTCCCATCATCCACGCAGCTCCCTTCATTAACTGAAGCCATCAAACACAACCAGATATCGCAACTCATTACATGCACCTTTAGCAATGACCATGCCTTCGATAGACAATAACAACAAAGATTTTAACTGAACCATCCTTCTAGTGGGGCATTGCATCTTCGTGAAGCTGCAATCCCTACTCCAATGCCCGAGCAACAACGTCAAAAGGACAAGGTTTCCTTCTCTAAGCAGACTCTGGTTATGTATCCCTTCCACATATGTAGCAAATCGTGTTGACTAGCCATCGGTGCATTCAATTGCCCCGCTCACTACCTGTGATGCTTTGGCGACTCCCACCCCTCATCATCACCCGCTAGGTTCGACCTTTCTTGTAGCTGTCATGGCAACATCTTGACTTGATTGATAGTGGTTCTCCACTCTCTCTGAAGCCTGATCATTCCGCTCCCCTCCGATGGGGACTCCTCTCCATGTGCCCTCTCTAGAACCACCTTCCCCTCATCCCAAAGGAAATTGACATTTAAAATGACCCATATCCTAGGCATTGCTCAAGGGACTCACCTAGCATTTCAAAGATGGAAGTGCTTATAGTTTCTGAAGATGAGGTTCTTTGACTGTATTAATAAGTCCGAGGTTGGACAAATCGTATTTTTCCTCATAAATTATAGGATAAATAGGACAATGTTGCTTCTACAGAAGAACGGACAGGGAAATCGGTTTTTTTCCTGATGTTTGGTACAAGAAAAGTAACAATTGCTATGGTTTTGATAAATTAAATATGAATAGCAATGTTAGCTGCAACTTGCATGTACTATAACAAAGACCTACATGATTTTTCATTTCCATTCTTCCCCCAACGATAATGAGTCCTGTGTCGCCGTGCTTCAGAGTATAGTTACTAATAGAAATGGCAATCTCCCTATGATGCGCCCCATGGGGAAAATCTTCCTGCAACACAATTATAAATGACTGAACAGTCAAATCTAAAAAGAATGCATCAGATTACTCTTCTTCAATTCATATAAGGATTTTTGCTTAAGAAAAAAGGTTTTAACCTGTAAATTATCCTCCCAGAGTTTTTTTAAGTTGTGATCAAAACACATAACATACCACCCAGATGTCACAACAACTATAACTTGTTTCCTAATTTCTCCTTTCTTGAAAGTACGGTCGATAAAGCCAGCAGCCATAGCTACTGGGCGCCTTCCTGTGGACACACGGACCTTGTCCGGAAGCAAGGAAATCTCTGAAAGCACACGTGCCTCGGTAAATCCCCCATCTACACGTAGAGCATGAGGCTCCAAGACCTGGATATTAAAGAAACAGAGTATCAAACTGTCTGCTAAACAATAAGGAAATATCCATACGAACTAGCACAAAAGAAATTTCAAAAGTATACGAAATTGTTTAAAAATATTGGCAAGTCTTTCATGCCTTTCACATCAACCCCACTAAATGTGTCCAAGATAACTAAGTCAGCATGCACTGAGGGATGCATTTTACATGGCCATTATGATGTGTAATTAGCAGTGGTTGGACGAATATAGGCCATACAGTGTGCCATTGAGATAAGCATATTGACTTCAGTTAATTCCCTCATGTCTCTTTATGACAAGGATACAAGTCCTTGGATGACGACAACACCACGCAATTTGTTGCTCTCATGCGTGAACAATAGAAAAAAGAAAAGAAATATCAGGTTCTGAATCACATGGATAGAGGTCTGCATGATCTTGCATCTTCTCCTGTCAAATGCTGTCTTCCCTCTTGTTTCCAACCCCTCACCATTACTCTACCATCATATGGCCACCCTGCCATGAGCTGTAGCAACCCGCTCCACTGCTATTGAAACATCACCCTACATGATGTACATCAACTCAATCCTCCGTTTCAAGGCTGTTAAGGCTGTTTTATTCTTCCATAAGCATTGTTTTTTTAAGGTTTAACGGTTGTAAATTGAGATTTCCGGAAGAGGCCGAGGTGTGTAGGAGATCTTTTAGCTTAGAGTTGGCATGTGATCTGAAGAAGGGGATTTTTACATCGGGTTTTATGTACATTGTTTTAGCCACCAAGTACATTGTTTTAGCCATTCATATTCGATAAGTTGCATCTAGCCTTTATATAACCTTGTTTCAAAATTCAGATGTCCTCAAACAGTTATAAAAATACTTCTCTTGTTCTTTGCTTTAATGGAAAGTGGATACAGTATGTTCCATCCTTCGCTCTGAGTTGCATGCTTTTTTAAGAAAAAAAAGGCGCACTCAAAAAATAATGTACACCGCACTATACTAGTTCCCAAACAATGCATTTGTGTGCTCAACTACATTTTCCAAACAAAAACTCTATTAACGGAACACAGCACCATTTCTCACCAATCATGGCAAAGAAAGATGACCGCAGGGATGCCATTGAAGGCTGATTTTTCCAAAGTTGGGCATACCTTTTCCTTAGGGGCTTTCAGATAAAATGGACTGTATGAATGAAGGGATGTGTGACGAGTCCGATTTAATGTTGATGAATGGGCATCTAGAAGTAGGTTTCCATCAACTGCAGAGAGATGACAGATGGGCGTTGTCCCCTGATGCCTCTTTTGTTCGAGTTAGAGGCAGATGCGTTGTCGAGAATGTTGTCTCGAGCGGTTCATAGGGATGTGTTTTTTGACTTCAAGGTTGGTGAAACTCCAATCCCCCTCTTACAATATATAGATGACATTGTTTTTATTATGGAAAGGTGCGCATGAGACCAAAAAAGATTGCCATGGCATTTGAAGTTTTTAGCGATGTTTCAGGCCTCAGGATCAATACTTCAGTAGCATGATTTTTAAAGCGCACCTCAAGGCACTAAGGCATACACCAACGAGGGGGAGCATCCACGAGCTTCCTGTGAAGAATACTTTTTTATACAGTGACCGCGATGAGGTCTATATGATGCAGCCATCGGGTTACTCCATCGAGGGGGAGCATCCACGAGCTTGGTTTGGCAAGCTTACCACTGAGATCAGCTCTCTTGGCTTCCACAAGGTGACATCTGATTATTATGTGTTCATTAGACGATGATCCACTAACATTGTAATACCGGTTGTCTATGTTGATGATATGGTGATTACTGGTGATGTTGAAGCAAGCATTCTAGAGACCAAGGCCTTTCTCCAGAAGGTGTTTGTCATCAAGGACCTTAGTCAACTTTGATACTTCCTCAGTATTTGAGGTGATACGCACTGCAGAGAGATTACATCTATCACAACAAAAGTACTGCCTAGATATTCTCACAAAGGCTGGTATACTTGAATGCAAACCATCAAGCATCCCAACAGAACTGCGAAAACATGCTACATCCGTGGATCCTGAGTTTGAGGATACAACACGATACAATAACCTAGTGGGCAAACTGATCTACCTCACTGTTATTAGGCCTGATATATCGTATGTTTTGAGCATAGTCAACCGACACATGAAGAGACCTCTTTACGGTCGTTGACAAGATGTTCTTCGGATCCTTCGATATTTGAAGGAATCTTTAGGACGAGGTCTCTTCTACAGAGTCAATGGTCACATTGATGTCACCGCTAATACAGATGCAGTTTATTCCAATTCACATGAGGACCAACGATCCATTACAATGTTTGTTGGTGGCAACCTTGTCTCATGGCGAAGCAAGAAGCAAATAGTGGTTTCTAGATCAAGTGCGGAGGAAGAATACAGGTCAATGGTCCAAGCCACTTGTAAAGTTACTCGATTAGTCTCCTTTCTACAGGAGCTTGGACTTCATACTATTACTCATGTACCTTTATATTGTGACAAGTCTGCTACATACATTGCCACCAATCCAATATTTCACGAGTGGAATAAGCACATTGAAGTTGATTGTGACTTCATTCGAAATGCAGTATGATGAGGAAAGATCACTACCCCTCACATGTGGCGCAGATCTTCTGCTCGCAGATATATTGATAAAGACACTACCAAAGAAACGCCTCTCCGCTATGATTTCCAAGTTGGAAATGATTGACAGATATGCTCCAACTTGAGGGGGAGTATTAGAGTTATTTTATTATTGTGCTATTTATCTTTGTTTATTTATTGAGTCATGTAACCCTTCGGGGTTCCATTATGTATTTTTCTCTGTTTGACTCTCTAGGGTTTCACGCAATATAAGAAACCCTAGACCCCTTGAATAAGACAGGTCGTTCATTCTTTCTCCACAATTACATGTTCGCAAAGTTTATAACATATATGACGGGTGCAGTATTATAATGTGTAACTATTAAATTTAAGATTTTATTAAAAAAAAATACGACTACTTGCACTTTTATGCATATTTTTCTTTAAACATTAAGGCTTGCACCTCGACCACCTCAAAGCTTAGGCATCATCTCAACAAGGGAAAACAACCTCAATCCGCCTCACGATTTTTAAAACTTTGGTCAATATGAACGAGTGTACCTTTGTCTCTCTTGGCATGGAGGTAGCAGAGATTGTGGCTTGTCGTGGCTTCTTTGCACACCTCAAGAGGACCTTTCGATCAGCTACTCTAGCATACCTTTGGTTCATGGTCATCTAAGGAAGTATGATCCGTTGCCTTCTTGGAGAATAAGAAAAGAAAGCTCGCGGACTGGAGGGTCACCTGCATGTCGAGGGGTGTTGCCTCGTGCTTTTCAAGGCAGTTCTCTTTGCTAGTCTAATTTTTTCTTCTCTTCTCCTATGCTTCCGGCGACAATTAGAGGGTATCTTGACTTCAGCCACTAATAAAGATCTTTTTCAGATCGACTTTGAGGGAGATAGCGGGGCTCCCTCTGGTGAGATGGAATCATGGAAGCATGTTAGTAGCCCACTCCATGAGTCCATGGATGACAATGGTCTGGGGTGTTAAGCTTGCAAGAGAAGAACAAGGTGTTACTTGTCAAGTAAGTCACTCGCATTTGGGAGAGTGGTTCGAGTTTGCAAGAATAGTAAAATGAAGTTTACAAGAATATTTAAAAAAAATATAATGTTTGCAAAAGGTATTCATATGATATTACGAAGGAAAAATGGGGTTGCCTCCGCCCTTATTTTACTGCAATTTTTTATTTTTTTGAAAAACATCACCATATATATTCATCAATATATCCCTCCAATATGCCATTCGAATTTCGTCAGAAACAGAGACTCCTATGCCCTCCATCTAGAACAGGTAATTTTAACGATCTAAACATTGTTGTAATCGACCTGTTCTAGATGGAGGGCATAGGAGTCTCTGTTTATGACGAAATTCGAATGACATATAGGAGGGATATATAGATGAATATACATGGTGATATTTTTCAAAAAAAAATAAAAAAAACAAATATGATGCGGGGACATACAGTTTAAATAAATGGTACATGTAATATTTCTTTGAGATTCACACAAAGAAAAGAGGTAAGTTGGAGATTGTTGAGGGAAAAGAATTGAATGCATTATGAGAGGTCCTAGGGTTCTCTTATATAGGAAAGGAACCTATTGGGCAAAGTACAGAAAGGAGAAAAAAGAAATAGAAAATGAGAGAATAATAATAAAGATAACTAATATCTCAACACTCTCCCTCAAGTTAGAGCGTAGATATCAATCAGACTCAGCTTGGAACAACAACTCTGATAAGATCCTCTCGCTAGGGCCTTTGTAAGTACATCTGTTGTCTGGTTTCCAGAGCTGACATGCCTAGTGGCGATAATACCCTTGTGTATGATTTCACGAGTATAGTGACAATCCACCTCTATGTACTTCGTTCTCTCAAGAAAGGTTAGGTTGCTGGCAATGAAAAGAGCACCATGATTATCACATTAGAGGAGCATGGGAAGAGGCACCTCTATAGTCAGGTCAGTAAGAACAGATATGACCCATATCATCTATGTACTAGCTTGTGCCATGACCCTGTATTCCGACTCAACACTTGATCTAGCAACCACAGTATGCTTCTTACTCTTCCATGAAACAAGAGAGTTCCCTATGAACACAGCAAAGCCCGATGTAGACTTTCTATCCTTTAGACACCCAGCATAATCTGCATCTGCACATGCTGTAACTGAGAGAGATGTGCCTCTGTTGAAAAGATGTCCAGTACCAGATGAAGTCTTCAGGTGTCTCAGAATCATATGGACTGCATCCATATGTGTATGTCTGGGTTGCTTCATAAACAGACTCACTTTGCTCACGGCAATGATATGTCGGACATGGTAATCGTCACATATAGTAGCCTGCCAACAAGCTCTCTGTACCTCCTCTTGTCGACCTCCTCAGTGCCATCATCATAGAGCTTCATGCGTAGGTCTAGGGGAGTAGTGGCAGGTCTGCAATCTGTCATGCATGTGTCTGAAAGAAGATCTATAATGTACTTCCTCTGGGTCATCACAAGACCTCGTTGGTTCCTGCCAAACTCTAGTCCAAGGAAGTAATGTAAATGTCCAAGGTCCTTGGTCACAAACTGCTGACCTAGGTAGTCCTTGGCACCCTTAATGCCCTGCTCGTCATCCCCTGCAACAATAGTGTCATCAACGTAAACAAGAATGACTGCAGTACCTCTCTAGGTCCTATGTGCGAACAAGGAGTGATCGGCAATTGATCTCACAAATCCCTGCTGCTCTATCACATCTGAGAGCTTCTGGAACCATGCTCTTGGACTCTGCTTAAGTCCATAGATAACCTTGTGTAGCCTGCAAACCTTCTGACACTCCCCCTCAGCAGCAAATCCAGATGGTTGATGCATGTAGACTTCCTCCTGTAGATCACCATAGAGGAAGGCATTCTTCACATCAAGATGATAAACGGGCCAATCTTGTGTCATAGCAATAGAAAGTAGAATACGCAGAGTAGAATGTCTGGCAACTGGAGAGAAATTATCCTGATAGTCCACCCCATATGTCTGGGTGAACCACCGTGCCACAAGTCTCGCCTTATAACGATCCATGTTGCAATCCGCACGGTGTTTCACAGTGAACACCCATTTGCATCCCACAACAGATGCATCAACAGAAGCAGAAACAAGACTCCACATACCATGTAACTGTAGCACAGCCATCTCCTCCTCCACGGCTAATCTCCACCATGGCCTCAAATTTCAACGAAATTCGGTCGAATTTCTGTCGAATATTGATATCCAGTCGAAATCGAAATTCGACCGAAATGACCGAAATGACCGAAATATGGAGGTCATAGTACAAAAAAGACAGAAATGACCGAAATTTCGATCGAAAATCCACCGAAATTCCATCGAAATTCTATTTTGGTTGGTACCGAAATGGTGACCGAAACCGACATTTAAGGCCTTGATCTCCACTGACTATCATTGAGATCATCCTGATATGTCAGTGGTATCTGTACAGCAGGTAGTGCTAAAGTAAACCTCCTAAAATCCTCTGACAACCTGCTCAAAGAAACAGCACACGCCCGTTTCTGCTTTCGCAGAGCAATCGGTACGTCTAGATCATCTGCCAAGTTTGGAGCATGTAGGTTTCCCTCTGGAGAGGGCACCTGCTCATCCTCTCTAGAATCCTGCTGCACAGACAACTCAATAATGCCATCAGTAACAACAAATTGCTCATTACATACCTGAGGTGTGATGGATAATGGGCAAGGCCTGTGAGCAGGGGGAACAGGGCGAGACCTGCGAGTAAAAACACGTGGCAAAAACTGAACCAAAGGAGCAGGTGGTGGAAGTGGAGGTGGTGGTGGTGGAAGAGCAGGAGTAGATGAAGGTAAAGGACCGACTATAGGAGGTGGCGGCATGTATCTCATCATCAGAGTCAGATGGAGCAAGTCTATCACCTGTAGGAGAAAAATACATGACAGACTCAAAGAAAGTAACGTCAGCAATAACAAAGTACTTTCGCCTTAGCGGATCAAAGCAGCGATACCCCTTTTGGGTACGAGAGTAACCGACAAATACGCACATGACAGCTATAGGAGAGAGCTTGTCACGCCCTGGAGAGACATCATGAACAAAGGCAACAGATTTGAACACACGAGGTGTAAGGGAGAAAAGATCCTTCTCGGGAAACACAATCGAGAAAGGAATCTTCTCTCCTAACACAGACGAAGGCATACGGTTCACTAAATAGCAAGCAGTAAGGACAGCATCACCCCAATAAGCATGAGGAGCACGACACTGTATCAACAAGGTTCTGGTCACTCGGGGCGAGCACCTTCGAGTGCGTCCCCCTTTTTGAGCGTCAAAAAAAAAGGTTCTGGTCACATCAAGTAAGTAACGGTGTTTGCGCTCGGCAACATCGTTCTGATGTGAAGTGTAGGCACATGAGGTCTGATGAACAATGTCATGAGATCTAAGAAACTCAGAAAGATGTAAGGTACAGAATTCCAAGGCATTATCTAAACAGAGATATTTGACATTGGCAGAAAAAATATTCTTTATCTCGTTAATAAAATACTTGATAACAGATCCAGCCTCAGACTTATTCTTCAATAAAAAGACCCAGGAAAGTCTAGAAAAATCATCGACAGCTACAATCCTACAAGATAAAAATGGTGTCCCTGGTGATCAGGAACACGACTAGGACCCAAAATGTCTAAATGAAGGAGCTAAAATAACTGAGAACTGCTCCGACTCTGACGGGATAGAAAAGAGGAATGGTGATGCTTACCAAGATGACATGCCTCACACTGAAAGGAGGATCTCGTAGAAATCTGAGGGAGGACATGATATAGCTTCAGCGGAGGAAGATGTCCAAACCTAAGGTGCCATAGGTATGGAGAGACAGGTCCAGTAGGTATAGTAGAAACACTAACATAAGGAGGTTGGACTAGTTTGTAGAGTCTCCGCTACTCACAGCTACATCCAATCACCCTGCCCGTGAGTATGTCCTGAAACACAAGAGACGAAGGGTCAAAGATGGCACGACAATGCAGAACCTTAGTGATCTGACTAATAGAAAGTAAATTCATCTGAAAGGCAGGAGCATATAAAACGTTCTTAAGACACATGGATGGTGTCGAATGCACCTCCCCCTGTCTTGTAACGGGTAAGTGGTCGTCATTAGCAATGACAACCTATCTGTTAGGTGGTATAGTCCTATAGGACCTCAGTTGCGCTCTGCCTCCACACGGGTGTGAGAAGCACCAGAATCCATAATCCACTCTGTCATGTATGTATCTGTACTACCAGTAAAAGCATAAATGATACCTGAGGAGCTCGAAGAGGCTCTGGATGCTGCTGCGGTATCTGTAGTGGTGGTGCCAGCAATAGGAGTCGTGATCTCTCGAATACGAGAGACAATATCATCCAGGCGAGAATCGGCCTGGGGAGCTGAAATCTCTGAAAACGCAATCTACTCTACTACTCGACCAGGAATAGGATACTTCTGATAGCATGCATCCTCTGTATGTCCAGACTAGCGACAGTAGGTACAAGGACCACGCTGGCATCCACCGCCTCTTTCGCGAGGGGTGCGTCCTCTGGAATGGATCCCCTCCCCCCGGCCACGAGAAGTGGCCATCGCTGAAGAGGGCAAAGACGTGGTTGTCGAAGGGATGATGATCCGGTTGAGACGGTTATAGGCCTCCTATATGGGAGGTATGATGGTTCCAGTAAGAAGCGGAATACGTGCAACATCATACTTTGTATCAAGTCTAGCCATGAAGACTCCAACCATCGTGGAGTTCCTATACATCTCCTGTTGCTCAGTAGATGTCGTAATGGACATGTAGCTATGAAGCTTCTCAAACATGCCACGAAGCGAAGAGTAGTAACCATGCAGAGGGTGGCCATTCTGCTTGGTATTATAGATATCAAACTGTAGCTAAAGGATCTTGGCCTCATTCTTCGCCTGAGCATAAGTAGATGCCAAAGTGTCCCACATTGCCTTGGCAGTGGGCTGAGTCAGAATATCATTGGCTATTTTTGTATTAAGAGTCCCACAAAGCCAAACACGCGCATATGCATCATCTTGCTTCCAAGAAGCAATTGCCCCGGTCTTATGGTCTTATCTATTGGCTTTGGATCTGTCATTATGTGCTCCTTGTTGCATTGCATGAGGGTGAGAAACTGCATGGACCACAACTAATAGTTGGTCCCATCCATCTTAGCGATGGGAGTCGGCCCCTTGAAGGCTCTGGACGAGAAAATGTCACTCTTGTTCTCTGACATGATGATAAGACGGCCAAATAACGGAACTCAACTGGGGAGTAGACCGATATAAACAAATCTACACGATCATACGAATGATTGGTTGTACGTGTAGACACATACAACCATCCTTATCAATCTTCTTTCCTTACTAGGACCGAAAAACGTGAATTATAGGACTGAAATCACGCTTTCCGGTCAAAATCAGACCGTAGAACGACTCGCAGATGTGTTTGGCGGCGCACAAAAGGGATGACGACGATCTAGGCGGTCAAGGTAACGGTATGGGGTCGTAGGCGGCATCCCTAGGGGCCGGGGAAGAGGCCCTTGGGGATGAGACGGAGGTCCTCGAGGCCTAGCAGCGGCATTGGGTGCCTGGGTAGCAGCCCGGAGGCCGTGCAGCGGTGTCGAGGGTGGCTGGGCCGCAGCACGGAGGCGGCGTTAAGAGTGGTTGGGTGACGCCGAGGAGGGGCCGGTGGCCTGGCGTGCGTGCGCGCAGGGGGGGGTATGCGGGTAGGGTTAGGGTGGGATACGGGAACTCCGGTTTAGGACCGTCGCTCCAATACCATGTTGAGGGAAAAGAATAGAATGCATTATGAGAGGCCCTAGGGTTCTCTTGTATAGGAGAGGAACTTATTGGGCAAATTACAAAAAAAAAGAGAAATAGAAAATGAGAAAACAATAATAAAGATAACTAATATCTCAACAGAGATCAATAGTCTAATGATCTCAACTAGGGGTGTCTATCGAGTTGAACAAGTCAACCTGCCTCAACTCGGACTCAAACTCGATAACAAACTCAGACTCCATCTCGGACTCAATAAGCTTCGAGCCAAGGAATGTTGACTCGTACTCGAACTCGTTGAGTTCGAGTTAGCTCAGGGCCTCTTAACGAGCCTTTTTGTAGTAGGCTGATTTTATTTTTTTAAGAACTTAATAGGCTAATTAGATATTCTTTGTATCTGAACTTTCTTTGAAAAAACTATTGAACTCGTTATTAATCCCATTAATAATAAGAATATCTAGAGATGGGAGAGGGGCAGTAGCACCGCGAGTGTGGAAAGGCATGGGTATGGATAAAATGTGTTGAAAAGGCAATTCAACAATACTCGTAACTTTAACGAGCTTTGCAATGTATCAAGCAAAACGAAATGGATAGGATTTACGATTTCTCATACCACCATATATTATATGTTAGACACATAATATAAATTTCTTTGGCATATATTTAATCATACTTTTAGTTACAACAATATTTCAAAGACATGGGTCTCGTTTAATTCTTTCACAGCATTTATAAACAATGAATTCCTCTTTGATTGGATAAATGTATAGAAAGGGATATGAAGTCGTTCTATCTTCTCTTTGGCATTCTTGACTCTATTATTTTATCATATCTTATAATGTTAATATGAAGAGATAAGAATGAATTGCATTATGAGAGAGCCATGGAGTTCTCTTATATAGAGAAGAGAACTCATGTTAGGCAAATTAAATAATAGATATGAAAAGAAATAAAATACATGAAAATGTGAAAGATAAATGATATCTCAACCCCACCCCCACCCCCCAAGATGGAGCATAGATATTCATCATGCTCATCTTGGAACAGCACTTTTGGAATGGCCCTCTAACTAGAGTCTTGGTGAACACATCTGTTGTATGTTCCCATGAGCCGACCTGGGAGGTAGAGATAAAGCCCTTCTGTATTATGCCACGAGTGTAGTGACAGACAACCTCTATATGTTTGGCCCTCTCATGGAAGGCATGATTGTTGGCAATGAAAAGAGCAGTCTGGTTGTCGTAGTGGAGATGCATGGGATGAGGTACGTCAATATCTAGGTCAGTCAGACCGGATCTGACCCACATCATCTTAGTACTCCCATGTGTTATGTCTCTGTACTCTGACTCTACACTAGATCCGGCAATCATTGTCTGTGTCTCGCTCTTCCATAACACCAAAGAGCTCCATATGAACATTGCAAAACATAAGGTAGACTTTATGTCCTTGGGACATCCTGCATAATCTACATCTGTGTATGTTGTAATGGCAAGGGATGCCCCTTTGCTAAAGAACAAACCAGTACCAATAGACGTCTTCAGGTACCACGGAATCGTATGAATTGTGATGCAGCGTGGAATCAAAATATAGGGCCGTGTATTTATTTAATTTTATCCGTTAATTTTATTTACGTTTATTTGAGTCGTCATATGTTTAATTAAATAAACGAGATCGCTTGTGATCTCAATTAGTTAGTTAAGGATTTGAATTCCAATTTAGTCGGTTAATTAGTTAGAGTCAAATTAGGATAATTAGTTCCAATTTGAATTTGACTTCTATTTTTGTAATCTCATCCCTCCTATATAAAGGGATGATGGTCCATTGTTTTAGGTAGGGCAGTATTTATAAAAATTGAGATTTTATCTCTATCTCCTTCTCTCTCTTTCTCCCATGCGTTCTTCGCGGTCTTCTTCCCCAAAGTCCCCCGTATTCCCGACGAGCATTCTTCTTCTCAACCCCTCCATTATTCTTCCACCAAAAATTCCACAAAATATTATTTTCGTCGACGCGCCAAAATAGTTTCTGCATCAATTGGTATTAGAGCATGGCATCTAGGTCGTCCTCACGATCTGGCGATCCCTCTCGTCACTCGCGCAGAAAGTACAACGGATCTCGCCCCAACAACCGTGCATGGCGTGCTGAGGTTAGACAAACACTGTCGAATATGCTCCAAGTTCTGTCACAGAATAGAGAATCATGGACACGACAACTAGAAGAACTCATCGCCAAAAGGGACGGTGAAACTTTCGTCCAAGTTCCTGATGAAGAGAGCCAAGAAAATTATGTCGACAACGACGCACTGCTCGCAGTCTAGGTCGCTTCGGATCAGTCCCCATCGACGATATTGCCTCCAACGAACGTCTCGGCCCCGTTGCAGCCCTACCTCGCGATTCCTACACCGCCGGCGACTAAGCCGACCTCGGTTCTCCCTCCCGCCTGCGCCTTACTGCACCGCACCCCGCCGTTCGTCTGCACCTCCCCCAGCGCGCTCATCCTCGCGCCCCGCCTCCCTCCCTCGCTGCCCCGCCTCCATATCTCGCCCCCCCCCCTCGCCTTCACACCTCATCGCAGCCTCGCGCCACCCTCCCGCGCGCTAGCCGCACTACTCCCCCTTCCTCTTATCGCCACCATTCTCTGCGGGCCGCCTCCCCCTCACCTTGCGCCCCCCCTTTCCACCACCGCCCCCTCATCCCCAACCCCAACCCACCCCCTGCTGACCTCCCACTACCCTACCCCATCACCACCGTCGCCGCTACCCACCCCCGCCTGACCTTCGATTGCGCCGCCCGTGTTTCCCCTACCCCACGGTTAGTACAAGTTGCTCCCCTCGCCACCATCCCAGTGTTGTTTCCCCGCCCACCACCCTTGGTCGCGTCGGCCTTGGGGCCGAACCATCCGCCGCCGCCACTCACAGGGGATCGAAACCCTCGAAGGGTGTCTTCCCTCAAAGGCCCTCCAATCCCATACGATCCGGAATTGGGAGTTTACTCTGGGAAAATTACAAGAAAATTCCCATATGCCAAGGTTTTTATTCAAAGGGAAAACACAAAGGCTCCTCTCACAAAATATTTTTAAATGAAGGGGTACGAATTTGCACTTCAACCCCCTGGAGCGGAAATATTTTAAAAGAAGTGCTAGAAGAAGGAAATCTGGGAATCCTCCTTATCCAAATAGGACTAGGACCTTAGGGCTCACCTATTTAAAGCCCCCATGGCTTCCTTCATTGGACACATCTCCTCCTCTAATCTCATTGTGACATTGCTTTGCTATGGATTCTCCAAAGGCCATGTTGTTCATACCTCATCAATTTTTCAATCACCACAATGAGGAGACAAAGTTCATGAAGACGCCGCCTTTGCGCCACACATGTTCTTCCACCACGAAGCCCGCGTCGCCAACGCCCACGTCACGCATGAATGGATCCCGCCATTTGCTCCGCACCAATTCTTCCATGGGATGCCCGAGAACGCGGATTCGAAATTATCAACCTCCAAGCCTGCAGATCCAGCAATTCATCGGGAGACGAATTTTTAAAAGCGGAGGAGAGTTGATGCAGCGTGGAATCAAAATATAGGGCCATGTATTTATTTAATTTTATCCGTTAATTTTATTTACGCTTATTTGAGTCGTCGTATGTTTAATTAAATAAACGAGATCGCCTATCATCTCAATTAGTTAGTTAAGGATTTGAATTCCAATTTAGTCGGTTAATTAGTTAGAGTCAAATTAAGATAATTAGTTCCAATTTGAATTTGATTTCTATTTTTGTAATCTCATCCCTCCTATATAAACGGATGAAGGTCCATTGTTTTAGGGAGGGCAGTATTTATAAAAATTGAGATTTTATCTCTATCTCCTTTTCTCTCTCTTTCTCCCACGTGTTCTTCTCGCGGTCTTCTTCCCCAAAGTCCCTCGTATTCCCGACGAGCATTCTTCTTCTCAACCCCTCCATTATTCTTCCACCAAAAATTCCACAAAATATTATTTTCGTCGACGCGCCAAAATCATTTCTGCATTAAATTGCATCCATATATGCATGTCTAGACGACTCATAGACTGGCTAACTATACTCAACACATATATAAGCTTCTCAATGAACTCCATGTACCACCTCTTGTCTACCAATCTGTATCATCATATAACTTCATGCTACGGACCATGGGATTAGTAGCAGGCTTGCAATCTGTCATGCTTGTCTCAAAGAGAAGATCAGTAACATACTTTCTCTGGATCATAACAAGACCCCGCTGGTTCTTGGTAAACTTAAGTCCAAAGAAGTAAAGTAAATTGCCAAGATTCTTGGTGAAAAATTGTTGACCAAGGAAATCTTTAGTTTCATGGATATCCCGCACTTCATTCCCTGTAACAATATATCATCAATATAGATCAGTATAGCAATTGTGCCTCTTTGTATCCTTCGAACGAGCAGTGAATGATTTGCAGTTGATCTCATGAACCCTTATTGCTCTATCAAATCCGAGAGCTTCTAAAACCATGCTCTAAGATTTTGCGCTTAAGGTCATAGATAACCTTATGAAGTCTACAAACCATCTGACATTCTCCCTCAGCAGCGAACCCTGGTGGTTGTTGCATGTAGACTTCCTCCTACACGTCGCCATAGAAAAAAGCAATCATCACATCAAGCTAGGATAAAGAACAGTCCCGTGTCACTGCAACTAAGAGAAGGATCTGCAGTGTAGAATGACGGGCCATGAGAGATAAAGTATCATGATAGTCCACCACATATGTTTAGGTAAACCCACGAGCCATAAGTCTCGCCTTGTAGCGATCAACATTACCATTTGCTCGGTGTTTCAATGTAAACACCCACTTGAATCCCACCACATATAACCCTATATGAGTTATAACAAGGTTCTATGTGCCATGATTGTAACATGGTCGACTCCTCATCCATGGCAGGGCACCAACATAAGGAGACTAAACCAGTCTATAGAACCTCCCTTACTCACGAGGACATCCAACCACCCTATCCATGAGTATATCCTGAAACACAAGAAAAGAGGGGTCAAAATGGCACAAGGATGCAAGTCCGTGGTGTTGACTAGTAGAAAATAAATTCATCGAAAATTCTAGTGCTTCTGATTCATGTAGCACATTCTGTAGTCTTATGGACATCAAATGAACCTCCTCATGTCCTATAACAGGGGGAATCAATCTCATCTGCAAATGACAACTGATTTACTAGAGGGAACAGATCTGTATGAAGTAAACCAAGCCATGTCTCCACACAAATGGCGTGATGTACCAGGATCCATGATCGACTACGTCATATCTTCCATAAGGTAATTGATAAGAGCATAAGCTGCACCTGAACAGCTAGAAGATGCTCTGACAAAGGCTGCAACATTTAAAGGACCTGTAGGTGCACTAGTAGTAACAGCATCATGAGTTAATGTTTCCCTCAGACGAGAGACAATACTATCGAACCTCGAATCTGTAGTAGGCGTTGAACTGGCAGTGGGTTCAACCTGCTCGGCTACACAAGCGGATGTGGGATATCCATGCTTCTGATAGCATGTCTCCTCTGAACGGCCAGGACGATGGCAATTGATGCATTGACCACGCTGACGTCCACCTCTTCTGCAACAGGCACCATGCCCTCTGAAATGAAAAACACCTCCCCTGCCATGTGATGCAACCATCGTTGAGGAGGTTTGTATGGTGGTAGTGGATGGGACAATGATCCTGCTAAGACAATTGTACGCCTCCTCCAAATGAATAGCTACACCGATGAGAAGTTGGGTGTATGCCGCCTCATACTAAAGCTGTCAGAAAAACTCTAACCACCGCGGTGTTCCTGTACACCATTTGTTGCTCGGTAAACGTAGTCACTGGCATGAAGTTGTGAATCTTCTCGAACATTACACAAAGCGAAGAGTATAAGTTGTGTAGAGGACGGCCATTTTTTTGGTCATGAAGATATCAAACTGCAACTGAAGAATGTTAGCATTCTTCAACTGGCCATATGTGACTGTCATAATATACTGCATTGCCTTGGACGTGTGCTGATTCAAGATATCAATGACAAAACGTGTACGCATCATTTTGTTACAGAGGTGCTCTTACCACGAGTTGTCCCGTCTAGGATATGTTGGGTAAAAAAGTTTACATTGACATATATATATATATATATATAGTTTTATGCATATTTTTCTCTGCAAACTTAGGCTTATGCATCGGGCCCTCGACCGCCTCGAGGCTACGCCTCCCCTTGATTCCAAGGAAAACACCTCGCTCCACCTTTCATTTTTTAAACCCATATTGACCAAACAAAGATATCTGGGACTAGAATGATAATTATGATATGATAGATCATTTTGGTATCAAAATTGATCTACATCGATTATCAACTAGAAGTCCTTCATATAGGATTTTGGTCACAGAAAGAAATATCGCGATATATCAGCGATATATCGCCGATATATCGATATCGATATGAGACCGATATCGGTATTGATATGCCGATATATTCTCCTTTTCAGGTCATTCCTTCACAAAAGATCGCCGATATAGGCGATATTTCGGCGATATATCACCGATATATCGTCGAAATATCGTATCGATACGATATCGATATTGCCTTCCATGATTTTGGTTATGAGTAAATTAATGAAGCACGTAAAAGAAGGCACCTTGTTATATATCGTATGCAAATGGCATTGTTTAATAGACAATACAAGAAATAGTTAAATAGGCGTAACTGAATTATCCATATTGCATCTTCACTAATGTCTCTCTCTCTCAACATATCCCGGTTTTTCCTATCCATCAAGTATCACATTGGTATTTTTTTTTTATGTCAATCACTTTCAAAACCAGCAACACCATTTAATTTATCTCCATCAACCCCTTATTTAATTATTCACCGATCGTTAATTACCATCAATCACATCACTGCTATCTTAATATTATTTCCTCCCATCACTAGTCCAGTGATAAAGGGATAGCTCGGATGTCATCACACTATCTAGAGGGTGGATTAAAAGTTTTCCTTCTTACCTTTAATCACCAATCTAAATACACCATTAGGAAGAGAAATAGAGGTTATACAATAGCAAATGGTGCATAACTTGCCGGGATAATCAACAGGAAAGATGTGTGAAAAAGAATCCATTGCACAAATAGTTGCAATTCACCTTAAGTCAAGGAGGGCCAAAAAGAGAACCTATAAAAATGCTATCTTCTCAAAAGCAAAAAATGAAAGGATTTTATAGATAACCTTTTTCCAGGCATTATTTCCAAATGAACGTATGAAATATCCACTCTTTGCAGGTAAATTGTTTTGCGTTAGAATTAATGCAGATTGCCTCTTTTATGCGGAGAAAAAATTACTAAACATTCATGTATTTGTTTTCACAGTAAAGTATCACCACTAGCACTTACCTGAATTTTAGCATCATGAGTTGCCACGAGAATTTCACTTCTGCCATCACCATTTAGGTCCGCTACAATAGGAGGGGGAAGACGCTCTGATTCATATTTAACAGGATAATCATCCAAAAGGTGAACCCAAGCTTCCTTGAAGGAAAAGTCACCACCATGCTAAATTATCAGAAAATACAAAATATTAACCACAGAGTTAAGGAGCACCAAACTCTATAGTATTAGATGACCAACATGATGGATCAAGGACAAAAACACAAAAATAAACCAAAACGAAGCTGCACCACAAATAACACACAAATGTGTCGCGGTGCTTATAAAGAATATTCACTCTCAGAGCATGTAAAATGTTCAGATACAGTGCCAAACTACTCATGATACATTAGAACATGAACAAGGGTGAGGTAGAACACACGTAAAAAAGCTGTCATACATATGCATAACTCCGTAAATGCCTCATATGGTGTGAAAAGAATGCTGCCCATTTTTTTTCCGGATGGGTACACAACACTATTCCTTTCCCAAATTTTTAATTTGACTTTGTTGCACTCCATTTCTGTCAGATTAGCAATGTCCCGTGCCTGATCTAAGCAGATCAGGGGGCTCAGAAGCATTTGTTTTAATTTGGGCTCGAAGTAACGTCCACTGTCAACTACAAGCTCCTATAATAACAGACAATCCACGAAACTGATGCAGATTTGTCAAGTTCAATCTAACAAGTTTATCCCTAAACCACAGTGAACCAATTCATGATACAGAGCATCAGAAATTGATATCCGGATCCATGTAGAAGCAATAGGTGCAACGGGATCAGCAACGGTGAGAACGGTAGGGGGGTAGAAAACCCTAGATGAAAACCTGGAGGGAGAAGAAGACGGCGAAGGCGCACAGGAGGAGGATCCCGAGATCGCGCTTTCTCATCTGCGCCGGAATCGACCTCCTCTACCGACGTTGCTATTTCTGATCGGGATTTGGGTTGAGAATGGGAGACCCTCTTCCTGTCTTTCCCCCTTGTCGAGTTTTGAGGTTTATGGGGACGGGTACGAGGAGGTGGGAAAATTTACGGAGGAGACCTTTGAAAACTGGGAGTTTCTAACAGCCATGAGAAGATTGTGACTGTAGTGTTCATGGTAATTGGGTCGGATGGATACCCGAGTCCCGACCCAACTCGTGTATACTGAGTCCTAGGGACGCAAACGGATGCGGTTATATTCGTATTCGTTCGTATCCGTATTCGTTTTAAAGAGGTTATGGATCTTATTTTTCTAAGACTGGCGAATACGAATACGAATACGAATAGTGGAAACGAATTTTTTGCGAATACGAATACGAATACGAATCATAACTTAACGAATACAAATACGAATACGAATACGAAATTTAAAACGAATACGAATACGAATACGAATATTCGTTCATAAATAAATTATTTTATTTAATTTTTTTAAAACATATGGGTAGGGTAGGGTTACTCGGCTCCCAAGTCCCACCCCACCCACCCGATACCCCCACCCCCGACGTTTCTTCCTCCTTAGCCGCAAGCACCACCGTCCTCCTCCCTTTGCTCCTGCCGCCCTCCTCCGGACCTCCACAATCCGCTCGCCGGCGTCGCCGCCCCCCTGCGGCACCCCTCCTTCCTCCTCGAGCCCGCGCCGCCCCCCTGCGGCCCCCCTCCTTCCTCCTCCACCAGGACCACCAGGTCCACCACCCGCCCCCGCCGCCCCCTGCCGTCGCCCTCCTTCCCCTCCGCCCCTTGAGCCCGCGCGACCCCCTGCGGCCCCCCACCATCCCCTCCAGCCAGACCCACCAGCCCCTGCGACCCCCCTCCATCCCCTCCGGCCAGCCATCCCCTGCGGCCCCCTTCTTCCCCTCCGCCCAGCCAGCCCGACGCCCCCCTGCGGCCCCCCTCCTTCCCCTCCGCCCCCTGCGGCCCCCCTCCATCCCCTCCGCCCCGAGCAGCCCCTGCGGCCCCCCTCCATCCCCTACGGCCAGACCAGCCCTTGCGGCCCGCCCGACGTCGTCCCTGCGACCCGCAGCCTCCCTCCTTCGAGGACGCCCAGCCCAACGCCTCCCTCCTTCGGTAAATTTCATATTCTTGATATGTGTTTTATGTATGGATTATGTTGTTAGATGGAATATGCTTGTTTTATGAATGTTTTTGTTAGATGGAATATGTTTGTTAGATGGATTATGTTGTTAGATGGAATATGCTTGTTTTAGATGGAATATTCTTGATAGAGTATGAATGTTTTTGTTAGATGGAATATGCTTGTTAGATGGATTATGTTGTTAGATGGAATATGCTTGTTTTAGATGGAATATTCTTGATAGAGTATGGAATGTTTTTGTTTATGAATGTGTTTTATGTATGGAATATGCTTGTTTGATTTTTTAACTTCAATGTTTGTAGAAAAAAATGAATACCGACCCATCCATGGAGAATGAGAGTACTAATTTGGAAGATGGTCCGAAACACTTTAAGAAGCAAAAAAAATTGAGATCTGAAGTATGGAATCATTTTGATAGAATTTACAAAAAAGAAAAAATGAAGGACAAGGATGGTGAAGTTGAGGTGGATGTATTGTGGGCAAAATGTAAAACATTGTTTCAAAGAAATTTGTCATGGTACTGGGGCAAATAATCAGGTACGCTTTATATATAATTTTTTATTGCAATATTCGTTTGATATTCGTATTCGTTCGTAAAGATCCGTATTCGTATTCGTATTCGTATTTTGAGGATATGGATCTTGATTTTTTACATTCGTATAACATTCGTATTCGTATTCGTATTCGTAATATAAAATGAATATGGATATGGTATGACCCGAATTCGCATTCGTATTCGTTTGTTTGCATCCCTAATACTGACCCTAGGTTAATGGATATCCAATAAAGTTATTCGGATCAGGTTACAAATAAAGTAGATCCGTTTCTGGATGGTGCCCCACCAGATATCTGCTGGATATCCACGAGTCGATCCGGTGGATATGCCCTTCTTGCAGTAGCCAATTCTCCTCCCATATCATGTTGGTGCTCCGAGCCCGTAACAAATTTAGAACCAACAAGTGGGCCATTACACTAGAGATATACCTACAACACAAATATTAGAACAGTTGTTCATGGTTGGAAAATTACAAAAGAAAAAGATGGCATGTTCTCATAGGGATGCAAACGAATATGCATATACCATATCCAATCTACTATTGTATTTGTTTTATACAGATTTTGACATCTATATATGTATCCATAATCGATACGTGTATGAATATCACTTTGATGCTTGCAAACATCCAGTTGTATATTCATTTTTAACCATATACAACATAATTATACATTCTTTCACCATATTTAGTATAAGAGATTTTTACCCGGCAGACCCTATAAACTTTGCCAATCACCTCCACGACCTTTGAAACTACCTAATTCCCCCCTCGACCCCATAAACGTGCCAACTCTTATCCCATGAACCCTCGGGTAATATGTTTTAAGCCCATGGGGGTTCTTGGGGTAATTTACAGGGTCGATAGGGTAATTACGTTGTACAAAAGGTCGTAGAGGCATTCTAAAACATTTATAGGGTCTGTTGGGTAAAAATCCCTTAGTATAATTATTATGATATAAGCATGTTTGGTATATTATATCATATGTATTCCATCTAATAGATGCATATTTAAGCTAATATATAGAGTGTTTATAACGTTATTTGCATACGATTAGTATCTGTTTACATTCGTATCTATTTTTTAAGGATGTGATGATATAGTTTAATATCCGTCAATATTTGTATCTGCATCCGTACTCATATTTAAAAATGGACAAGGATACGACAATACCTATATTGTATGCTTATCCATCTGTTTGCATCCATAATCCTCGTGGTTTTACAAATAATCAAAGGTAATTAGCATATTATTGCATCTTAACTATCATATATTGCTAGATAAATAATTAGCGTACTAGAGTTTGATCGTCATTACCCAAGGACATATCCTAGCTACGAGTGAACCTTATAAATCTATGTGTCTTCGTTCTTGAGTGATTGTTCATTTGTGTATGTTCTACTTCAGCGATTCGCAACAAATCGGTATCAGAGTGTCAAGTTCCACCACGATCATCAAGCAAGATGGCGTAGCATAATCTGAAGATCGAGAAGTTCACATGGAGAAACGGATATAGTCTACATCATATATCAAGATGTGCGCCCTTCTGAAGTAACATGGTATATGGGTGTCGTTGGACCAAGGAATGGCAAAGGCACTCGAACCCTCCAAATTGATTGTGTAGGAGGAGAAGGCGCAATCGACGATCATGTTGTATTAGGCGGATGAGATTATCATAGAGGTCGTCGATTAGACATCCACGATCGGGCATGCGGTTGAGAATCAAAATTCTATGCATGACAAAATCTATGATCAACAAGTTATCGTTGAAGCAACATATGTTCTCTCTCTGTATGAGGGAAGGTACGTCTCTTAAAGATCGTCTATATTATTTATACATTGTGATGGATTTAAGAAATGTGAAGGTTAAGATTGAATATACGGATGCTGCATTGATTTTGTTGGCTTCTCTTCTTCTATTGTATGAGATTTTTGTTCAATCATTTATTGTGGGAAGAGAACATATAACCCTAGAGGAAGTTCACGCAAGTCTACATATGCGAGAAACTCGGCATATGGCTACTGGAAAGCATGACTCTAATAAACCATAATATCATTCATGTACCCATAGTTCTCATGCATAGACTTAGTCAAATTGAACAAGTTCTTCATGTTAATAGAAGTTCATATCTTAGGGTGATTTCATCGTTGCATTCATTTTAGTGCAATTTTGAATTATGTTAGCATACCACATGCAGAGACCTGGGAAGAAAGGTAAGCCTTGTAACTGAGCATCGCAACATTGTTATATGTCTTGCATTTCTTTTCTGATCTCTCCCTCGTTGCATGTTTAGTTATGACTCATAAAAAGAGTCATGCCAGTTCTGGCTACAAGAAGAAGTGAAGCATAAGTTTAAGTCAATGAATCACAATTCTAAGGACATTTACGATTAGTGTAAGGAACCTGGACGTTGAAAGAATGATTGCCTAAAGAAGAAAGGGAAAGCCATTATTACTATCGTGGCTCATGGAGACGCAGATTCTGAAGATGATCTGGTTCTCACTGTCAAATATGAGAAAATGATGGATAACACATAGATTCTTGATTCAGGTTGTTCCTACCATATGACTCCCAATGAAGATTGGTTCTGCGCCTATGAGAATATGAAAGGTGAAAAGGTCGTCATAAAGAATAATGCAAAGCAAGATTCTAGGAAGTTGCTCTTTGATGATCAAAATGCATCATGGATTCGTGAGAACGATGATAGAAGTATCCATGTTTCAGATCTAAGAAAGAACATGATACCCCTTGGAGTCTCGGATTGTAAAGGATACATGTATAGTGTTGAAGGTGTACTTATGAAGGTTGCCAAAGCAAAGATGGTTGTCATCGAGGGCGACAAGCAGAAGGCCCTATACCTCATGCATGGGGCTAGACTTATGGGTTCTATTGTACTGGTATCCCAAGCCGTGAAATCAGATTCAGAATTATGGCATATGCGGTTGAGGCACATGAGGTAGATGGGGATGAATATCCTCAATAAGAAGGGTCTCATCAGTGATCCAAGCTGGAGTATTGTGAGCATTGTGTGTTCGGGAAACAACAAATGAAGCGATTCTATAAAGCTACTCACAAGACGAAGGATGCGCTTGACCACCTCCAGGGTTGTATGGGCCATTCCCATGCCCCATCCTTGAGAGGTGCTATGTATTTTTTGTCTTTGACGGTGCTCCAGGTTGGTTTGGGTGTACATGATAAAACACAAGAGGTATTTCAGACCCTCAAGCAGTGGATGATCTTGGTGAGGAATAAGACATCTAAGAAGGTAAAGTGTCTACATATAGATAAAGGGCAAAGAAAAGGGGAATTACATGCTATGGTGCAGAAGCAAAGGGGTACAGAATACGGTCCCATTCTGAGCATAGATTTATCATTACCATGAATGTTACATTTGATGAGAATTCCATTCTTCACTCAAGTAGAGTCTCTTGATGTAATGACATGTGATGATGTGCACGCACATGTGGAGTTCGAATTGACACCAAGCAATGATGGCGTAGTTGTTTACACCACTCCTAATCGAGCTGATGCTGAGCAACCTAAAGTTGAGCAACCAAGTTTTACTATTTATCATCCACGTAAAGAGATACATCTGCTGCAAAGCTATGGATTTGAAGATGTGATTGTATTTGCACTACATGGAGGCAGAATCTCCAGAGCCCTCTACTTACAAGGAAGCTAGTTGGGGCAGAATCTGAGTAGTGGATTGCTGCTATGGGGAGGAGATGGAGTCTCGTCACAGGAATCATAAAATGAAAGCTTGTTAAGTTTCTAAATGATAGGAAAATCATTAGTTGTGAATGGTTCTTCAAGAAAAATACAAGGATCTCAAGTAGTGAGGGCATCAAATACAAGGCATGTCTAGTTGATAGGGTTATGATCAGAAGGAAGATGTGGATTACAATGAGATATTCTCTCCTTGAGACATATATCCATCAGAGTGCTACTACATCTTATAGAACATATAGACTTAGAGCTGGAGTAGTTAGATGTGATGACAACTTTCTTGCATGGTGAACCCGAAGAAAGACATTCTCATGAGCCAACCATAGGGATTCACATTTAATGGCAAGGAAGATCATGTGTATAGATTGAGGAAGTCCTTATATGGGCTTAAGCGGTCTATCTGACTATGGTACAAGAAGTTTGACAGCTTCATGATTGATTATGGGTTTAACATGAGCCCAATGATTGTTGTGTTTACCACAATAAGGTGGAGGACAGGTCCTTCATCTATCTATCACTATATGTCAATGACATGTTGATTGCGACCAAGAAGAGTACTATAGTGGTATGAAAAAGATCGTTAGTACTAGTTTGACATGAAGGACATTGATGCATCGAAGAAGAACTTAGGATGGATATCATCAGGGGTTGTGCAAAAGAGAAGTTTTTCTCATCTCTGCATTAAGAATGTTCCGATGAGATTTGGGATGTCTACAGCCAAGCCTGTAAGTACTCCACCCGCTCAGAATATTCAGCTCTCAGTTTCTTTATCACCTCTGTTAGATGTAGACAACAACACATTTTACATGATCCCTATACTAGTATGGTTGAAAATCTTATGCATGCCATGGTATGTACAAGACCTGATGTCCCTCATGCTGTGAGCGTTGTTAACATACTCATGGGACAGTTCAGGAAAGGAGCATTGTTAGGTAGCTGATAAATCTATGATTTATCATCATATTATCCATTTATTAACTGTCTTGCTTAATTTAATTAATAAGATTCGTTATTACTTCATTGACACTAACAATTAACCCTTTGTATATATTAGCCCTAATTATTGTATATATATAAGGCCATTATCATGCCTTTATTTCTGTATTTTCTTATTATTAAAAATACCAAAAATATTAGATTAGTATTGTGTATATTTGTTTTCACATTGTTTATAAATCAAAAAATACAAAAATCTCAAAAGAAATTAAAATGAGTATATTTATACTTGCAAAAATATTAGTACATATATATATGGTATTTTCATTTTGGGTTCTACATGAAGGTTGTATATCTCAAAAAGATCCCCATCATGTCCACTAATCTCCAGTGTCCTTCTTTTAATTAACCTCATAATCCCTCACTGTTATTATGTTTTAATATAAATCGAAGAACCCATTTGATTCTACAGCTATAAAAATCCATAATCATCTAGAAGCTACCCTTTATCCACCCTATGAGTAGAACTTCTCAAGCTCTTCCCCTCATTCAATAATAAAATGAGACCGTGTTTGAGTGATGGCGAGAAGCTTCTTACATAGTAAGATCCTTTAGGCCAATCCCCAACCAATCCATGAGCAGCAGTGAACTTCTCATCTTCTGGAGTTTCACCAACTCCATTGAAGCCATGACTTTCCAACTACATCCTTCTGACGCCGATGCTTCCAACTTCTTAAGATGATCGTCTCATTACTCATCTTTTCTCTTCTTATTTAGCATCTTCTTCATCTTTGCCCACTTTCTTCGCGCTGCCTATTCTCTGTTTATGGAATCACACCTCAACTTTTTCCTTGTTTCACCCCAAATCCATCGTCGCTATGAGTGCATCGCCTCTCCATGCTCTTATCAAACCTACCCATCTATGGTCAAGGCCATGGCTGAAGCCCAATCCTCCCTTTCCCTTACTTCGCCCGAGCAGTCCACTCAGCTTCTCCTTTGCCCAGGCCCTTGATTGATCTCCAAGGCTTGAGTTCTTATATCTTCCTTGCAAGTCCTCCAGTTTCCTCAACAACAAGAGTGAATGGGTTAACCTCCTTGGTTCATAGGAGTTTATCCTCTTAGATCAAGAGAGAAAAAAAAAAGAAGAGAGGTGGGGGCGCATCATGCTAAAGGCATCGTCAGATGCATGTGCCCCTCCTCATCTAGTATCAACGTGAGCCTAAGTCTGAACCATTAGATCGCCTTCTCATCTAGGGCTCATGCTCACACACATAGAGACACATGATGGTGTGCATCGAAGCATTAGTATAGACACATTTCGAGCTTCCGGATGGGTGAACCACCACTACAACATCAAAGCTGCGTCAGACTCATCCCTGCCGTACAAGGTAGCGGGATAAGTACGTGATGCATGTCACGTGCTGGTGAATTTTGTAACTTCTACCCCAACATTGTCTATTTTGCAATTAAGCCTGAACACCTACAATAACACATGTAATCGCCTTTGAGTCATTTGCAGTTGATCCCATCCAAGTCTGATAATTAGAATGGATACCTTTTTTAATTTTTTTAGTTATTTACATTATGTAAAAATTAAATTTAATGACCATGGGAAATGCTATTAATCTCTTATCTTCGCACCTTTTTATGATGCGAGGGGCATTTAAAATATCATTTTGTGTTCTATAGTTTATCAAAATTTTAGGATCTTGGAAATCAATTAAATTAAATGCTAATTTTTATTTGAAAATGTGTCATTCCACTTGTTTAGTACATAATTAATTCGTGTGATTTCATTTGAGTTTAATTTGGAATATGTTATGCATCTAAGGTTAACCTGACTGCTCAGCAAAAATTGTTGAAAAATATGGTGATTTGTGGCATGTAGAACTTTTGCAAGTCTAGGACTTCTCTTTATTAGAGAGAATTTCTTTAAACTTTTCCTTCATTGTTTACTCAATTAAAAAATAAAAAGAGTAATTGTAGGTTACGTCTTCTTCTGTCATTTTTAATATATCTTGTGCCCAAAATTATAAAAAATTTAGGTTAACTTACCTTCATTATACTTTGTTTAGCTCATTACATCCAAAATATTCAAAAACTTGCACAATATACTCAAAATTCACATCTATTAAAAAGGAAAAAGGTGTTTTGGGTTTTTTTAGTCTTCTTTAGTTTTAGGGAAAAACATTCTTTAGTCTATTAGGATTTTACACCCACTTTTTGATCAAGAATCTTGTTTTCTTATTTGTATTTTTTCTTATAAAATTTTTTGAACTTTGTTTCCTTTCCTTTTTTTATTTTCTATTTTATTTTTCTTGAAAATACCCAAAAGCATTTGAAAAATATAAAAATCTCAATATATATTCTATATTTTATTATATTTTTAGCACACATGGATTACTTTAAAATCTATTTTCCCTCTCTTTACATACACATATCTTTATTGTAATTATTATCTTTCTTATACTATTATTATATTTTAAATTAAAAGTTAAATTTTGAAAAAAAAAGAAATTAAAATTTAAAATTAATTTAAAAATTCAAAAACACCCAAAAAACTTTAAAAGCACATGTGCAGGTATAGATAGAAGTGACATATAGACCCGATACCCAAATTTCATACCCTGTTAGTTAGTCGTCTCCTTTAGTTCAACCCTGAGGCTTGCCCATATTAAACATACATCACACACTTTCACTGATATGCATATCTTTTTTCTTATTTTCACTGAGATAATTACCATCATACACTGATACATGAAGAGCTCGTTCTTAGCATTTGGTGAAAATCTCATGTCCTCGACCATATATGCTTGTGGAAAGAGATGACATAGATGAGATGGTTCCTGCATAACCTTATAGTAATGGTTCTATCAGGATACCTTAGAATTACATAAAGAATCCTGTTTTTTTCTTCACTATAATGTTGAGGACCAGCAACATGCCAAGGTCTTCAACTTCTATTTTCCCTTGGTTATTGTGTTTAGGGCCAATAAAAGTCACTGTCTGTTAATGAAAGGAAGAGATGAAGGAAAAGGAAAGCATAACAAACGAGAATTTGTGGGGAAAAGAGAAAAGCAAACAAGTCAGGAACATGAATGAAAAGGATTGAATTAAAATAATTAAAAAGACTGCAATGGCCGATAAAATAAGAATGAGAAAAGAAAGGAATAAAAAATAATTGAAGAAGAAAACACAGTCGAACAACTCCATATTTGAATGGACCCAACAACCTTAATTTTTTTCTATATTTTTTGGGTCTACGTTTCTATGGACTCGTCAATTCACCTCTGTTAAAAAGAAAGGGACGGAGGTAACTAGAAAAGTAGAAAAATGTAATAGTAATAAAATAAATTGAAAAAAAAATCATCATGCAGTCCATCTTTTTTGGAAAATTACCGGGTCCATTTATTAAAAAAAGCAGCGGAAAAGGAGAAAAAAAATGTAAAAAAAAGGTAGAGAAGAAGTTTTTTGGGTTTCCCCATTGTTTCTTCACTCAACTTGATCGTAAACCAAATATTTACGACAAGTAAGGTTGGAAGAGGGAGTATTGAGTGCAGCAATTGTATCTTATGTTTAGCCTTTGTTTGAGATCTCTAATGATTTTTCGATACGAAGAGTATTATGTAAGGTTGAGAACTCTATCCACGATCATGATCTATGCTCATTGTTATTGTCATGCGAGAAACCAATATGAGAGCTATGTACTAAGGGCCCGTTCGGTAGGAGAATAAGCATGAATAAGGATGTGGAATAAGGGGAATAAGGGTCTATTCTCCGTTCGGCTGGAGGATAAGAATAAGGAGAATAAGGTGAAATAAAGGTATGTAAGGTGGGATAAAGATAGGAATAAGAGTGAAATAAGATGAAATAATGGGGAATAGTCGTACCACGGGGAACCGTGTTGGGAGGAAAATGGGGGCTTATTCCCTTATTCCATTCCCCCTTAACCTCCTACCGAACACGCCCTAACAGTTCCGTATAGGATCACCCCTTTTTAAGGGTTTCCATATAGAGCCCAACTTCATGCTCTATAGGACATTGATCGTGAACTCCACCATAAAATCCTTTTGAGGTTTTTATAAGCGGGAGAAATTCTCTTTTGAACCATATGTTGGATATTCTATGATATTTTTGACTCTCGAGAGAGATGAAATTGTTTTCCGTTGAGGAGACATGTTGGGGGCCTGAGTCCTCTAAGAGGGAGATTCATTGCAATGTTAGTAATTCCGACTAATGTAGAACATACATGCTAGTTTTCTATCGAGATTGCTCAGCAGATTGTCATTTAATTCTCCAACCCTTTAGTTCATCCTCACCAGCATGACCTGAGATGCATCGTCATCATTATCAACAAGAAGCCGAGTATGCTTTGTACCATTTTGGTCTATGTTGTCATGCATTCATTGTGTGTGAGAGAGGTTTCAGTTTGTCTAAGCTGAGCATTACATGCTCCAATTTGAGGGGGAGTGTTGAGTACAATTAAGGGTTGAGTCAATTTGTTAGCTTCAATGGTAATGTATTTAGTCCCACATTGTGTGAGAATCGGGACTCGTTATGTTGGTAGTTTTATGCAAAGAGTCTCATCTTCTATATAACAAGAAGATAATCAAACAATCGAAACAATCTCCAAACCCTCGTTGGCAGAGCAAACAGAGAGCAAGCGAACAGAGGCAAGACCTTTCTTCCGGATGCCAAAGGAAGACTCGTCGGCAGCTCAAATGAAAAGGATACAAAGAGGCTCACAAGACCCTTCTTTCGGATGTCAAAGAAAGATTAGAGGCCATTTGCATGCATATAACACACCTCCATTTGAAACAACCAACAATTAGTACACGACTTTCTAAAAACATAAATTAATAACCGCTGTCAAAAAACAAAGCCATGATTTATGCTGGTATGGCAACACAAAGTAGAGAGGACCCAACCCAATTTTAGTTAATAAGATAGATTGTGATAAGCTAATGCAATATCCAATCCTTGGTAGCTTTTCTCTTCGTGGTTTTATCACGCTCTTGTGGAGTACAGTGCCACATAAATCTATGTTTTGTTGTTCTTTAATTTCTTATAATTTGTTTGTTGATATGCTTTGAATCCAAACCATCTGACTCAGGTTGAAGAATCGTTGTATGCACCCCCTTCTACCGTACCATACTCTTACAAGACGAGGGTCTTGTTGGGGTTAGGGTTCTCTATATCCTTGTATTCTTCTCTCTCCTAAGTGAAAATCGACCGCCGACTCCTAAGGATGTAACCAGTTATTGGTGAACTTTGTAAATCCGTGTGTCTTCGTACTTGCGTGATTGATCATGTTAATATGCCTTAAATCCTAACCATCTGACCCAGGTTGAAGAACCTCCTATGCACCCCTCCCACCGTACCATACCCCAACAAGACAAGTGTCTTGGTACCTAATCAACGAGCCTTGTGGGGGTGGGGTGGGGTGGGGGGGAGCAGATGCGCCTGCCCCCTGCAGGGGGATGGATCAGCGCCCCTAACGGAATTTTTTTAAGCGATTATATTTGTATTCATGTATATGGATCCATTTGTTTCAAGGATCCATTTGTACGGGAGTAGTATTAAACTCCCTTACGATTAGGGCTATCTGTGTCATCAATAATTTCTCTTTCTTCACATACTAAAAATCAATCGCCGCCGTCCAACGACGTAGCCCAATTACTGGCGAACCTTATAAATATGCATATTTGTGTCTTGCTTGATTATCGTATTTGTGCATGTTTGCTTCCGCGATTCGCAGTAGATCGTTTATGCGTGCTTCCGCGATTCGCAACACTATTTATATTTTGAGGTAAATGGGGCTGCCCCCAGGAAGTAGCCAACTTGGCTACTCTCACCCCTATTTTTCCCTCATTTTTTTATTTTTTTGGAAAATAAAAATTTGTATATTCATCATTATATCCCTCTCACATTCTATTAAAATTCGTAAGAAACAGAGACTCCTACGGCCTCCATCCAAACATGGTCGATTTAAAAAATCCTGCGACCGTTAAAAAAATGACGTCAGGATGGAGGGCTTAGGAGTCTCTGTTTCTGACGAAATTTTAATAGAATGTAAAAGGGATATAATGATGAATATACAAAATTTTATTTTCCAATAAAATAAAAAAAATGAGGGAAAAATAGGGGTGGGAGTAGCCAAGTTGGCTACTCCCTGGGGCAGCCCATTTTACCCTTATATTTTTCATAGTGATAATTGATTGAACATGGCACCACTGAAACGGTTGATGAGCTTCGGCTGAATGACAATATATCAGCTTCTACATTCGTACCCGTGACTACAAAAACTGTACGGCAACCCATATAACATTAGTAATTATGTTAGAATCATAACCTTGCTCAATTATATATTGTCAACTCCTGCCCGAGAAAACATCTGCCAACATAGCCAACCATTCAATGGACCGGAGTCCCGTCTTACCAACAACCTAGAAGTTGACGAAACGATATTTGTCGAAACAATACAACTTAGAAAGCAACCAGCAACAATTAAAAAAACATACCTTTTACTTTCTTTCAATACAAAGAGTTTATAATGGTACAACAGAACTGAATATCTCACAGATAGAGTTATTGATACTACATATATTCTATATCATAAATAAGAATTGAGAGCAGGATGAACTATCTTGAAGTCAGAAACAATAGCTGGACAAAAAACAGTGATCAATTTTGGAATGATCGTGGTGCCCCTACTGCTATGCCTGCAGAACGAGAGACTGAACACCTCCTACTACGATGAACTAGAGAACGTTTCAGGTCGCCAGTCGGTTTTCTCTGCGCAAATAATCCCCTCGTGGCCCTCGGTAAAGGTCATGCGCACATCCCAATGCAGGGACTTCAGGAGATTCTCAACTTCATTCACAATTGCAGACTCATCACGGATGATAAACGTGCCCCCTGGCCTGAGTATCCTGTCGACCTCCACCACCACTGGCAAAATGTCGCACCTGGAGGATTGCACACAAAAGCGAACGGAATGAGACATTTCAAACTTGGTAGGAGATGTATACCTCATTGCATAAATCATATCCCTTCTAGATGATGCAGCATGGATAGCTTCAATATGACAAATGAGCACAATTTGTTTTCATCATAGACGACCCTTGTTATTATAATTAAGAATGATGACACAACGACAATGAAAGTCGGTGAGAAGATCTCATATTGCAGTAGACGATATTCTACAGTATGCAATTTAATCTTGGTGTCTATAATGCTTGATGTTGTTCTATAGATTTCATGTGACGAAGGCATAAAATGGAAAGTTGCGGAGGAGACAGCTGAAGAGCATGTATCCAGAATTATATGGGTTTTATAAAAGCTGTTGATAAATACCAGTTTTTTTACCTTTTCTTGAGCCCCGAAAACAGATGGTCTGCATGAAGCAAATCATATGTTCTGGGATAAGTGCTGAAAGATTCGCACCAATCATGATAGATGCCGAAAAGACCGCGCTCGTATATGATTGGGAGTGTGTCTTGAGAGTCGATGTTGACCACATTCATGACCCAGAGGCTATGATCCTTGAGAGCAGCTGCAAACCTGCAAAAACCGATCCGTGAAGGATGCGAATCGTAGTCCTATCAGTGTGACAATTTCAAATTTGAGAAAGACAACTACTTACCCTCCATAAATGGCTTTCATGTCCATAACATTTCGGATTTTAGACCAACCGATGCCCATTCCATTTAGATAAGATTTTTCAAACACTTTCTTCCAGTGCTTGTAATCTGCAGTGAAATCATCGATAGCTGGTTTTCCATAAACTCCTGCCTCGGAATTGTTCAACCAATACGGCGGAACATGTAATCGGCTGGGCCACTCAGCTGGCCATTGCGAACCTCGTTCAGAGCTGTGAGTTGGCACTCGGTGCATGCAAGTTTGCAAAGGGACATACCTATAAATGGGAGCAAGAAAGACCAACCTTTAGGTTTCACATCCACTTTCATGCAAACAAAATAAATACAGATTTGCTGATCAGTAAAAATAAGGATTAACACATATCAAGTGATGCAATAGATTGGATTTTGTTTTAGATCTTCGAAAAATGACGCATAGATGATTGCGTCATCCATACCTGAATCAAATATTTTTTAAATTAATGCTAAACCGTAATTGAGCACGACTCACACTCAAAACTTGTAGATATAGGCCAAAGTAAGCTCAACTCAACACCGAAACAACACAAGTCCAGGAGACAAGAACATATTTAATCTGTTCCAAATAAATTAACCATCCATTTGCTTATAGTTGAGCCAAAGGGGAGGAGAAAATTCACCATGCTGCAGTGGAATCATCATCTTCCGGACACATAGGTGGAGTTTGATCTTTTCGGCCGTCGTAGCATTCATTTGAGACGGGCTTGCGAAATACTGCTGCACCAACAGAGTTGAGTCGATCTTTCTTGATGGTCACAAGATCCCAGCACATGCTCGCGGTAAGCTCGGACATATCTAATTAAAGTAAGAAACATAATCCCCATTATATATATTTCATATGTTATGAGTAAACTCAGAGATAACGTTGTTTCTTTGAAACAAAATTCATACTATGGTATAGTACGGAAATTATAGAATAGTGTGAGTTAAAGTTAACAATACAATCTTACCAGTACAATTGCCAGCATCCAAATCACTATTTGGAAGGTTAAGAAAAAAAAAGATTCCCATTTATATACGATGAAGATGTGGATAACAAATAATCAATGACCAGTTGAAGTCTGAAAAGAAATATCTTCAATGATTGACTAAGCATATGCTCACATGTTGTCGTATATAACATGTTAAGCTAGATGTAAAATGCCTACAAAGTAAGCTGCATATGGATTCTTTTGGTAATTATCACAAATTACAGAAAGGTGATAAAAAGCAATATGTAAAAGGAAAGAATAAGGATAGGGTAACATAAACTTGTAGATTTGCAAATTTATGATTTTTCGGGAAATAGTTGATGCATTTATTCTTTGACAAATTTAAAATAGAATCATATAATGGGTATACATTAATTTGATAAATCATTTCCATGACAAGTTTCCCTAGCGCATCTTTCTTCTGAATACATCAAGCAATACTCCCCATGAAGTCATCATGCCTATAAAAACAAGAAATCGGAATCATGAGAGATCGAGGAATTATACCTCTCCAAATTGCTACATCCTCATCCAACTTTTGATAGACGGGAGTTGCAGACCAAACAAAATAACCACCGGGACGTAGAACACGATTCAACTCCAGGAGAAGACGTCCGCCTGCAAGAAGTTCAATAATTTTAGAACCTAATTTACATACACCAGGGATGTAAATTGAGAAGCACATTTTGATATCCATTCGTGTACATATGGATCGTCAAATCTGTTAATACACGCCGCTACTAGAGTGTTGTCTTTTCTATAAAATTTTCCTCTGTGCTAAAGAGGGCAATAGTTCAACAGAAATCAACACAGTTCATCTGCATTTTATCAGAACGAGGTTTCCATTGGGACTTCCTTTTTGTCAAGTTCACAATGTTTCAATCAAAGTAATATTGTGCAAGTGATATGACTTTTTTCATGCGCAATTTGAATAATTACGCCATATCATGCCATTTTTCTATGTTAGTTTCATTTAGAAAATGGTAGTTAGAGATGGAAGAACCAGAACCTTCGATATGCCAAGGAACACGGCAACGAGCACAGTGGACGATGTCAAACACCCTACTGGGAAATGGCAAGCGTTGTGTCCCCATGACAGCGGAGATTGCTGGTATCCCTCTCTCAAGAGCAAATTGAACTTGAGCTTCGTGTTCATCCTTGGGTGCGAATGACATTGCGAGAACATCTCTCTCAAATAGAAAACCACCAAAACTGGCAACACCGCAACCAACATCGAGTATCACACGTGTGCGCTTCCCCCAAGCGATTCGAGGCACTGCCTGCATAAAAAATCAGAATGGCCAGCTTAATATATGAATATAATCTAAAAAAGAATATTTCAGTTTCTAGCCAAATAACCATAGAATTTTTTTATTAAAACCTAAATTTATTAAGGGCAACGCTCTTAATGATTTTAAACTAACCCAACTGAATCACCCAATAAATCATATGAAGAAATGTTAGTTTCAAGATGACGTGCATTCTAGTACATGTTTCAATATGAGGTGCATTCTAGTACAATATATTTTTAACAGCAAGAAACTGAAAGACGTCTCGACTTTATCCTTCTTATGCACCATGTCTATGATTTCTAAATGGATATGAACACCACGAGAAGAAGTAAAGGAAATTGAAAATCCAATTCAGGAAAGGAATCATTTATACAACGTAAAATAATGGGATATTTTCTTCAACACTTTAAAAAAAGAGAACCGGGAAGCTGCTCCGCGGAGCAGCCAAGCTGGCTGCTGCGTGGGGCAGTTTCCCCCCCTTTTTTTTATTTTTTTTTGAAATTTTTTTTATGTTTATTTATATATGTATCCCTCCTACATGTCATTCAAATTTCGTGAGAAACGGAGACTCCTATGCCCTCCATCTAGAACATGTACTTTACAGCAAATTTCAGGCCGTTAAATTTTATATGTTCTAGATGGAGGGCATCGGAGTCTCCATTTCTCACGAAATTTGAATGACATGTAGGAGGTATACATAGATGAATAAACATAAAAAAAATTTCAAAAAAAAATAAAAAAGGGGGGGAAACTGCCCCACGCAGCAGCCAGCTTGGTTGCTCCGCGGAGCAGCTTCCCTTTTCACTTAAAGAGAACCGGGAAGCTGCTCCGCGGAGGGCATCGGAGTCTCCATTTATCACGAAATTTGAATGACATGTAGGAGGTATACATAGATGAATAAACATAAAAAAAAATTTAAAAAAAAAATAAAAAAGGGGGGGAAACTGCCCCACGCAGCAGCCAGCTTGGCTGCTCCGCGGAGCAGCTTCCCTTTTCACTTAAAAAAATCTCAATTTTACAGGATTCGGAAAGTTTGTTTTTTTATTCCTCTCCAACCGAAGACTTTGAATTCTTGGAAAACAGACTGTCCAAACGATTCATTTTATTCAAGTGGTTCCTGCCTAATTTAATAGAACCATAATTATCGCAACATTATAAACTTATTATACCTCCAAACATGTCTTTGATCTACATAAAAATGCACAATACAAAACATGTGGCCAATAATGGTTCAAACACTCATTAATGAGTTCAAATTCAAACACTGTTTAAGCACAAAAGATAAACTGTATGCAATGCAGCTACCTATATGTCGGATGAAAGGACACATCTCATGTGCAATTCCATTCAGATCTGAACAACCATGTATTCGAAAAAGGACTAACTAAGATCTGAACACGAATTTTTTCAAGATCTCATCATTTACCTTCTGAATGAAATCGATATAATGCAGAGCACCATGGATGAACTGCGTCCCTCCTCCAGGGAAATTGAGGTACTCTCCGGCGACCTTCACCCAATTCTGATGCCCCTTCACCTCCGCGAGCTTCGTGTGCGGCACGTTGTTGTACCAGATCTGCATCAAGCAAACCACACATTCAAATAAACAGCACTCCATGCTTCACATTCCCATGAAAATGCTCACCTTCTCCCTACTCCTGGGCCACTCGATGGGCCTCCGGTATCCCTTGGGCAGCGGCACGAGGCAAGACGGGCCCTCCTCGGGGCAATGCCGCTCGCGGTGCTCGTAATGACCGGTAATGTGCACCGTCTTCAGGGCCTTCTCGTTGTCGAGACAGGGGATGTAATCTGTACCCGCCTTGGTGTTGCAAAGCTCCCAATTCCGCCCACCGGTGGCCTCGATCTCGCTGGGTGTTGCCTCGGTCTGGGGGGTGTATGACGACTCCTTCCTCCTCCCGCCGTCTTCCTCGTCCGGATTCACCTGCTCTCGGGTGTCTTCCAGCTGCCGACTCTCCCCATTCTCCTCTGTCACCGTCTTCTCTGCATCGCCTTCGGTACTCGTCTCCTCCTTCCGCTTCTCCTCCTCCTCAGTTACCGCTTCCTGCTGCTTACTCCTCTCCTCCTCCTCCTTCACCACCGCCTCCTCCCGCTTCCTCCGCTCCTCCTCCTCCTCGTTGGCCGCCTCCTCCCGCCTCCTTCTCTCCTCCTCCTCGTTGGCCGCCTCCTCCCGCCTCCTTCTCTCCTCCTCCTCGTTGGCCGCCTCCTCCCGTTTCCTCTTCTCCTCCTCCTCGTTGGCCGCCTCTTCTCGCTTCCTTCTCTCCTCGTCCTCCTCGTCGTTGACCACGGACTCGATCTTAGGCTTCTCCTCCTCGTCGTCGGGTTCCTTCCGGGGGAGATCCTCCTTGATGGCGTCCTCGGGGAGTTCGCCTGGGGTGTCGTCGAAGGGTTTGTCAGGGGTGGAGAAGGATCGGAGGGAGGTGCGGGCGACGCGGACGGAGGAGGAAGAGGAGGAGGAGGTGAGCATCCAGACGCCGAGGGCGCAGAAGGCGAGAAAGATGAGGGCGGCGACGGTGGAGACGCAGGCGGAGGAGGAGGGGGCGGAGGAGCCCGCGCGCTTTTTCTTGCCGGCGAAGCCCGCCATTGCTGGTGGCTGGTGGAGGAGGAGGAGGGCGAGAGCTCAGGTGGTGGTGGTGGTGGTGGGCATAAGGGAGGAGGTGGTAGGGGTTGTGAGGAGGGGAGTGAGATCCCTGAGCTGCGGGAGCGGAAGGAGGGGGTGTTGTCTGCGCCTTTGGTGGTGGTGGTGGTGGTGGTGGGGACCACATGGCTATAGATCCTGGAAGGGACTTTTACTTTTTACTATTTTACTGTGTCCTGCGGTGATGTCATGCTGTCAGAAACTCATGGTGGAATAGACCGGGGAATTTACGGAATTTTTGGAAGACTTTTATATTTATACCCTTCATTGTTTTCCTAATAATATTTAGGATAAATTACATAATTGATCCTCATATAGACCCAATCTTAAATAGGTCTTGACTCCGTTTATATAAACTTTACCATTAGAAAAAAAAAGGAGTAGATTAAAGTGCCCATTTCAGAAGTGGTATTCTTGGAAGTACCCATTTAGAATAATATGTATATTGTTTCATTAATTATCAATTCCTAATTATCTCATTAATATATTAACCCTTTCTCCAAATTCGACATTACAAGATTAGTTTCTCGAATGCCTAGCCAAGAGGGATGAAAACGAATGTTTGTATCCGATCCATTATTGCATTTTTTATATAAATTTTAATATTCGTATTCGCATTCCTTTTAAAGTTATGCATATATGAATATCACTTTGACATTCACTAATATTTCGTATTCATATATTTATTTTAGTATATCAATATAGTCATAGATTTATCTACTATTGTGTGTAATAATATTTTATAATTACATTAACCATTGTTGATATAATTGTTATGAAATAAATATATGAGGTTGGGGAGCTTGCACCAATGTGCATGTAACTGTATATGCACCAGTGCCAAAAACAACCATTATATATATTATTTTTTAAATGAATTCATACGGGGTTTAGATCACCATATATCACCATGATGTCATTCAAAATTCAACTTAATTGAGGCTTCTAACCCCTCCATCAAGACTATCAAATTTTAACGGTCTAAGAATCGCTGAAATTGAGCCGTCCAGATGGACATGTTAAGAATGTTTGTTTTACACAAAATTTGAAACACGTACTCCATTAATATTACTAAGTAAATCTCTCAAGGTTTCATTAAAAAATAATATATATTAGACATTTTTGACACTGGTATATATACAATTACGCGTACCTTGGTGTAAGCTCCCAACCTCCAAATATATTTCCTATATCTATTTTATGTGTAAACCATCCTAAATAAGTGTATTTTATTTAATCTATTAAATATTTCTGTTATTATTCATATCCGAGTCGTATTCGTTTTATACTCATATTTATTTTTTAAGGACATGTAACACACTTTTCGTAACAATCAATATTCGTAACAACATTTGTATTCGTATTTTAAACTGAATATGAATATGATTTATCTATATTCGTATCCGTATCAGATCATTTTCATCCCTACTTGCCAAGGTTGAAAGACTTTATTTTCAATTATCTTGTGGGAGCAATCACATTCTATAGAGGTATGCAACTATCCAAGTATTAAGTTCTTTCCTTTCTTATTAGACCCCTGGCTTTAATAGTTGAGATTAGTACAAACTGGTGGTCTCTTACACTAGATATTGAAACTTGTAGATATAAGATTTGGGTGAAAGGATGCTCATTTCATGTACAAGCTCAACCACATGAAATCACTAATGCTTATTTTGGCACTTAGGACAATATTTATTTTCCAGGAATAGCCCTCTTTGCCCTTAAAATATTCCATCCAACAAAATTTATTATCCCTTATATACCATTCCAAAGTTAGGAGGAAACTAGAGTATAATGCAAATCTAATTTTGCTTTGAACTTTAATTCAATGTCCATTTATCAACACTATCTGTCATTCCTCAAAATCAGTTTAACATCATTATCTCATTATATATCGAATACCTTTACATCTCCTTGTATTTTTGGCAAATGCTGTTTTGCAATTAAAATTTCCATAATATTATAAATTAAGAGCGTCTTACATAAATCGCATTAATATAGTTGAATTGAATATGACTCAAATTATCCTTCAATAAAATACTAATGTTTTTTTTTATTTTCAAATCCGTCATTTATCTTACAAGTATATCAAACACCTAAACTAAATTACATCGACAAAATCATATCTGATTCCTTCATCTAACTTATTTACAAAATGAACACAAAAAATGATGATTTTTTGAAACTACATTATTTTAATGAAAAATACAAAATGGAACATTATTATTTTTATATAGACTAACATTTTAAGAATATACGTAATATTTATTCTACCAAAACATTCTTGGGGGAAAACATAAGCTATTTGGAAGGAAGCTATTTAGAAGTACGTGGAAATTTTCTACTTCATGAACAAGCATAAATGTCTCATTCTTATTATATTACTCTTTTTACATTTATTTTTAGTGAAATAAAAGATTTCAAGCTATTATGGATGAAACAATCCAATGTAACAAATTTCTACATTTATAAAGTCATATCTATAGTATAATAATACTGGTGGAATTAATTGGTACAAATACATTATACATTCTTTTTTAGATATTAGTGGAATAAGAAATGCCTTCAACAATCAAATTGAAATTCTACATATTTCAGGGACTAAATTACAATTTTACCTTTTTTATAGATCAAAATGATTACCAAAGAAAATTTAAACTGAGTAGAAACAAAGACTCCAAAAAAAACTATCATATAGCGATTTTTATATTTTTGTATTATTTAAAATGATGTAAAATAGAAAATTAATTTAGAATTATTTGCACATAGATATCAAAAGGTTCTATACACTTTTTATTTGACTAAAAAAATGTGTGATCAACTACAAGATTCGACAATATATCAGAATTTCATATTTAGTCGTGCACACATCTGTTAATAAGATAACCACTTAACAATCATTTCAAATATTTTTTTTATAAAACTAACAATATTTTCAAATGATTAATTTTGTTCAATGACTTAAGTGATTTTTTAGTCGACATATTTTGTATACAATTAACTAATTTATTTTTCAGTCAACTAATTATGATAAAAAACGTTACTAGCAAACTATTAGAATCTCATCTCAGTCGATCTTCATTTTTATATTTCACATGATAAATCCTAATTAAATTTACTATTGAATTAATTAGAGCTGGTGCATTTTATTTATTTGGATGCTTTAGTCGAGTAACTTTCATATTAGTTAGCTAACTTGAAGTTAATCGACTAATTTATTACTTAAGGAAATTGTTTTTTAATCTAATCAAGGCTCCCTATGATTATTCAAAATAGGTTCGTAGCTTATGGTTTCCAATCTTAAGATTTAAGGCGTGAGTGTCCAAGTGACAACAATAGTGGAATATATGAATCTTCAAAGAGCGTTGATAATATTTATGGATTGAGGAGTTTCCTCAATAAGGTTTTCTCCTAAAAAGCATTGTGTATTTTGTGATTTGATTTTTTTAAGATCTTACTTAAATTTCATTTGTATAAACCTCCCCACCCCATCCACTCTTGAACCATTCTCAAATATGCCTTCAATAAAAGTGTTAACCCCATAAAGGTTATCCTTGCAACCAAACTAGTCATTATCATTGTGTATTTTGTGATAGGACTCGATGCATTTCATCAACGGATCCTGACCGATCCGTTTAATGGTACAGATTTTCGAGATTCGATTAGGATTTGTTCTAGTACAAGGCATCGATTAGGATTTGTTCTAGTACAAGGCATATGTAACGTGAGAATCTACTTCCAAAAGAGCACCCCCTTAAGGGTTTATCTATTACGTACTCCAGTTCTTTATATCGTGAGATCTCTCTTGGCCTATGATCTTTTGTTTCCATCACTACCGTGGTAAGTTTTTTCCCACGTAAATCATTGTGTACTCAGTCTGATTGACATGGTCGTTCATGAGGATAGTTTTGGGATGCAATGATCTAGAGCCCATCAAATTTACGGACCTATTATTTAAACTCTCCTTTAACAAAAAATCATGAATTAGATATATACCAACATTTAATATTAAATCCATGTAACATTTATTACGAAGACACTCATTTCTACATGCACATGCACGCCCTTCCCTATTTAATATGCATGTACGATACACACTCTATGACATAAAAGTCTATATTTTTGCTAAGTCATCAAATAATTTTCCTTGATAATATATAACTCACCCTTACACTTTCTAAATTTCTTATGTAGAACTATTTTTGGAATTATTACGGCATGTGTGCATACTTATAATATCCATGTGCTGTTTTGAATGAATGAAGACTAATGGATGAACGGTTAGCCTCCTTTCTTTCTTTCTTTCTTTCTTTTTTAAAAGGGTAAATTATAACTTGGATCCTCATCTATGGGGCCGATCCTAGAATAGGTCTCGATCTTTAAATTGTAACGATTCAGTTCCCAGGACCATTTAGAAAATGGAATTTTTGAAGTTCATGACGAATATACCCTTTTATCGTCTACTTACAGCAGCTATGATGCCGACATTAATACATGATCGAGTTATTTCAACATCATGGTAAAGATCACGTGAGATTCGCTGATCTCCATATCATAAATATGAGAACCTACTTGTAGGGTATGCGAATGGATTGTGACCTTTTCTCTCCATCACATGGGTGGGTGGATGCATGATTTCATGCATGGGGTCATCTGTGACTGCATGTGGATCCCCCATAAGAAAATAAGAGATGGTACACCGACATCATCATAAATTTTTATTTTATGTTCACTGTAGTGATGAGAAAATAAGAGATGGTACACCGATATCATCGTCTCTTGTTAAATATATAAAGAGGATACTATTTATTACGAAATTATTTTTTATATATGAAATTAGCGATCAATATAACATCCGTCTCCATCATTACGGACGGTCCATATAACGATATTTATCCATTGCAATTTTTCAAAATTTCAACTAATCGTAGATAAATTTTGATCTCGTCATTATAATGAACCGTCACCAATAATATATCGACATATATTATATTAGTCACAACTTTCATGAATAAAAACTAATTTTGCAACGAATAATATCATGATTATATATTTAACAACAATTGATTTAGTTTTGGATTTTGAAAAACACATCATTATAGTACAATTTTGTTGCAGTGGTTCTTAATTATCTCCAAGATGATGTGTGCATATTTCCTACTGACCCATTTATTGACCAATGATGAAACGCATGGAGAGGAACCATTTGTGTTTGATTTAGGGTTCACCATGAAAAAAATTTAGCTATGATGTTCAAGAGCAATTAGTCACCACAAAGCAAATACACGTTCGTTGAAGCAGTGTAAAGAAGATGTTATTGTCACAGTTCTTTGGCTAACGTACTTCTAAAAACACTTATACGCGATTCTTGAATTATTAAAAGTGGAGATTCTATTGCCACAAATACTATATACGATGTCACGAATTGTTTCTAATATATATGAGAAAAATTGGGATGCTTCTTGGCTGTCCCTCTCTTATTTTTCGGCTATTTTTTATTTTTTTTTGAAAAATACTCAATATATTTTCATTACTATATCTCTCTAATATTTCATTCCAATTTCGTTAGAAACATAGACTCATATGTCCTTCATCTATAACATGTAATTTTAATGGTCTTAGAATTGTTGTAATCGACATGTTCTAGATGAAGGACATATGAGTCTATGTTTCTGACGAAATTAGAATGAAGCATTAGAGGGATATAATGATGAAAATATATGATGCTATTTTTCAAAAAAAAAAATAAAAAATTAGTCGAAAAATTGGCAGGGGCAGCCCGTTGGCTGCCTTGCCTCAATTTCCGACGTTTTTTTTATGCATTTTCATCACTATATCCCTCTAATATACCACTCCAATTTTACCAGAAACAAAAGTTCTTTTTCCCTCAACCTAAAACATGTCAATTGCAACAATTCTAAGACTGTTAAAATTACATGTTCTTAAATTACTTGTTCTAGATGGAGGGCACATAGGTCTCTGTTTCTGATGAAATTGTAATGACATATTAGAGGGATATAGTGATGAAAATACATGACGATATTTTTGAAAAACCAAAAAAAATTGTTGGAAAATGAGACTGGAGCGGCTTATATGCATATATGATTTCTTTCCAATACGTTGCAATCCTTCTTGAGTTTAGGAAGGTCAATAATTTTTTTTGTAAAAAAACACGATGCCTTTAGTAGAATACGCATACAGTTTGTATAATAATGTGCAGTTTTAATGTTTGTTTTATAATGTACAGTTTTGTATGCGATTTTGTATTTATAATGTGCAGTTATAATACAAACTGTATACATATTCTACTAAAGTGCTCGTTTTTATACAAAAAATGGGCCTCCATCCTGAACTCAAGAAGAAATGCATCCTATTGGAAGGGTTCCACACACACACATACACACACAGGGAAAAGGGAAGCTACAGCGGGGGTGCAACTAACTAGTTACACCCAACCATTTTTCTTATTGATTTTTTTTATTTTTTGAAGGAAACTTACGGAGATTTACTTAGTTTATTGAGTGGAATATGTGTTTCAAATTTCATGCAAAACAAACATTCCTAACATATCCAATAATTTTGAGACCGTTAAAATGTGAGAGTCTTGATGGAGATGATACAAGTGTCGAATTTAGATGAAATTGACATGATATCATGGTGATATATAGTGATTTGAATCCCCTAGGTTTTATTTCAAAAACACAAAAAACCAATGAAAAAAATGGCCGGATGCAACTAGTTGGCTACAAACTCGAGTGCAACTTCCCAGCCCCATCAGGTACCTGTATGATTCCTTTTGGCATGTCAGAGGTTGAGAGTCGTGAGTGCTCCGAGGTATTGGGGTGTGCTTGTAGTTCGGGCCCCATCAGGTACCTGGGTCTGCCGTTGGGGGCGGGCAGACTCTCTCCTTCGGAGTGGTTGCCGGTGGTTGAGAAGGTTGAGCGGAGGCTGGCGGGGTGGAAGGGTGCTCTTCTTTCTAGGGGGGGTCGTTTGACGCTTGTGAAAGCGGTTCTGGCTGCGATACCGATTTTCTTCATGTCTACGAGGATGCTTCCGAAGACTATTTGCAACCGGCTGGAGAAGACAATGCGAAGGTTCTTTTGGAGGGGATCTGAGGAGAGGGGGCGTGGCTTTCACCTTGTCAGCTGGGAGACGGTAACTTTACCTGTTGGGAAGGGGGGATTGGGCATTCCCCGTCTTGAGCTCATGAACCAGGCGTTGCTTTTGAAATGGGCAACGAGGCTATGGGGTGAGAGCGAGGACAGCTGTTGTAACCTGCTGCGGGCGATATATGGGATCAACAGGCGCGAGGTGGCGTGTTTGAGGCACGTGAGGTTTGGGACAGCTCTCTGGAGAGGTCTTAGGTCGCTCCTCCCGACTTTTGCTCGTCTCTCCCAACCTCGTTTGGGCAGCGGCACCGGCTTTCGCTTCTGGACCGATTCCTGGACGAGAGATGGTCCCCTCTCTTCCCGTTTCCCTCGTCTATTCGCGTCGGCGGAGAACAGGGAGGCTTTGGTGGCGGATGTTTGGGTGGAGGGGGAGTGGCGACCCACTTTTTCTGGTACCCTTTCGGTTGGTCGTGCTCAGGAGCTTCACGGGTTGTTGTCGGCCCTTGGGGGGTATAGTGGTCCCGGGTCGGGATGTGATCATTGGGGCTGGTCTGACGTCACCTTCACCGTGAGAAAGGCATACGCGTGTTTGATGGAATCTGTGGGGGATTCTCTGGATGCGGTTGTCAGGGACTGCAGATGGATTGGGAAATTAAAGATCCCCTCCCGCATTAGAGTGTTTCTTTGGTTGCTGCGTCATGGGAGGCTCTTGACGAAAGAGAGGCGGGCGCGCCTCCTGCGTTCTGAGGACATCGTGTGCGTGTTATGCGGTGTGGGCATTGAATCTGATGAGCATCTGTTCCTGAAGTGCGATAAGGCTAGAGAGCTGTGGCAGAACTTGGACGCTTCGTGGGTAGACCTTCGAGATCTCCAGGCTTTTTGGGACTCTCTTTTCAAGTCCAGGGGCCGTCCGTCGTCGGAGGTGTTGCTGCCTGTCGCGGGCATTTGGGCTACTTGGCTGACTAGGAATGGTGTTATTTTTCGTTCTGAGAGGTTCTATGTAGAGAATGTAGTGCGTCTCTCCAGGTCTTCGCTCGAGTCCTGGTTGTTGTAATATTTAGTTTTTAGTAAATAAAGTTTGGGGTGGACACCTACGAGTGTTTCCCCCTTGTTGGTCTCAAAAAAAAAAAAAAAAAAAAACTTCCCAGCCCCATATATATGTATGTGTGTATGTATGTATATACACACACATACATACATACATACATATATTAGTCGTGATTGTGGTAACGGAATTTCTATCATTAAATATGAAAAATTACTGCATGATGTAATAGAATTCTAAATAACATCATTTAAATACGACGCCAGAAATTCCGTCACCATGCTTAACGTCATTGTTGTCGTACACGATTTTCTTATCTTGGATATTCAACGAACCATTCATGGGTAAATCACAAGCCAAACATCTTCGAAAAAAATCCAAAAATATTAGATCGCGAGATGTTTCAATCAAATTTCCAACACCATAAATGTGGCATCATAAGTTATCTTCAATTTGAACACATCCACTTTAGATATCTCTTATAAAATAAGAGTAAATAACACATCCAATTTATATCTCAAACTTGACTAGTGTCTATCACGTCCTTTATCTTAAACTAGGAGTTTTTCTAAATCCGAGAGTTAGCAAACTAAAATCAAACGACAACATGGCCCTCCACCTACTTGTTGCATAAATAAAACATAATAATTAATAGATACTTAACAAAAAAATAGAATTTATTTGACAGGAGTTTCTCCTAAGTCTCAATTATAAAAAAAACGAGGAACGGAAAATTCCTATTATTGTTCCTTCTTATACTAATTACTAATTATTATAATAACTCAGGCCACAGTTTAGTGACATATCTCTGTCGATGACTCATAGTTCTAATGATATTAAATCGTGTAATAAGTCTATTACTCTAATTTATTTAGATAGATTTGTAAATATGCTTGATATTAATATAAAACATAAGGGCTGCTACGTAAGAATGATAGTCTTTTTCCTTTTTATTTGTCCCAATTGATGTCCTTTGGTTCCTTGTGTTTACCTATTTTGTAAATAATGTTATCGTTTATCCCTTCCAAGCTCTGTATTTGTTGTCGAGAAGAACTAATTTTTATCTGCCTCTTCCAAGACAATATTTGTTAGTTGGACTGTCTATTTCAAAATAATTTACAAGGCAGACAACTGGTAAGAAAAATAATTTTACGCAAGCAACTTATGGCTTATCATCTATATTTAAAAAAACCACTTTAAAGTTTGTGAATGTTATAAACAACAACAATTTCGGTTCGAGAATAAGCGGGAATAAGGATTGGGAATAAGGAGAATAAGGGTCTATTCTCTGTTCGGATGGAGGATAGGAATAAGGAGAATAAGGTGAAATAAAGGTAGGTAAGGTGGGATAAAGATAGGAATAATAGTGAAATAAGATGGAATAATGGGGAATAGTCGTACCACTGGGAACCGTGTCGGGAGGAGAATTGGCCCCTTATTCCAGGGCATATTCTCCAACCAAAGAGGGCCTTAGAGTGTGTTTGGTTATCGAGTTAGCCCGGGTTAAACTTGGGTAGGATAAACCGATTTTGTTTTGGTGTTTGGATAGAGGGTTAAGGGTTGAGTGAGTTTGTAGTGATGTGATTATATTTAAGTTTGGAAAATGAGTAGTTACTGTGATGTGATTATATTGAAGTTTGGAATGGTGAGTAAAAGTTAAGTAGTTTATAATTTTTAGATGATATGATGTTATAATATCTTATTTTTTGATGGAAATGATGAAATGAAAATAATTTATTTAATGTTTAAATAAAGAAGGGAGAATGGGCCCCACAAGTGAGAGAAAATAAAGGTTTTGGGGGTAAACCCCCAAAGGGGGTTGACCCCCAATCCGAACGGGCTTTGAGGGTTTTTTTTATCATTTGTGTTCTTCTTAACTTTTGCAATATCAATTAAGTACGTCTCTCACTTTTTTTTAATATGAGTTGTGCTCCTAAATTCTTATAGAATTCACGTTTCTACCCTTCTGTTATGGTAAAGTAAGAGCATAATTTATATTACAAAAAAAACAGAACTGTGAATTTTGTAGAATTTTGTAAGAAGTCAAAAGTACAACTGATATTTCTACTGATATTGTAGAAGTTAAGAATAAAACAAATTATAAAAAACCCTTGACATGCCTCCATCCAGTTCTTGAAGTCTCTAATGACTTTCTTGCTAGAGAAAACAAAGCTTTGCTATGATATAACTTTAGGTCTAATACCTCGTATCTTTTTTATTACTCGAAAAGAAAGTGCATAATCTCCGAATATTAAGTACAACGTATGAGCATTTATGTACTCATGTGAATACGAAGTGTAACATATGAGAGTACAGAAATTTTGAATATTTAACCTAGTAAAAAATTAATTGATCCGAATTCACTTTCTTGTATTCCTCCGTCAAATTTCTTCTATCATAATGGAAAATATATTATATGACATCGTGCAGTCCAGATAAGGCTAATCAGAATGTGCAGATTTTCGACTAAAATAAAGTGTGTACGTATAATATAGGGATTTTTACATCCATAATATTGTATACTTTTATTATATCATAATAACCCTCGATAAATTATAATTACATGAGAAACCTCAAATAGTTACATCTGGGACTGTCAGAAAATTCTCAGGTTCGACATTCACTCAGATTCGACTAGCTAAAAGTTTGATTCAGATTCGAGTAGAAATAAACGAATCGTCCTGAACATGAGTTTGTGCTCGATTAAATAAATGAATCGAACCTCAAAAATATAACTTCGCTCAGGTTCGGTTCATTAAAAGTTCGATTATGTACACACATTCATAAATAAAAGTATACATATATACATATTAGAGGGCTTATCCACTGCGCACAGGGCTCATTAGCATTTCAATGAGCACTCATTTTAGGTCATACGCGTGTATTACCAATAACTATATTTCTAATTATAGGCTACGACGTGTTTAAAAAAATCCTATATTTCCTATTATACAACGTCCTTAAAAATTGGAGGACGGTTTTAGAAAGAAACAATTCAAATAAATGATTCCACGCGGATGATTAATGATCCAAATGCTATGATAGTAATAAATATAATTCGGTCAAGTAAATGCGTATTGTGAGATCAGTAATATCAAAAAAATGATCAGTAATTTACATCCAAATAGTTACATTGTACAGAATCCAGTAATATGTATAAAATCGTCGGGTAAATGTGTGTTGTGCGATCAGTAATAACATAACAAATGGTTAGTAATATCATTGTCTATGTAATGTGCATTGCATTGACAAATAGTTACTTTCTTACTTGAGCAATGCCCATGACTTACTGACCACTACTTTGTTATTACTGATCTCATAGTAGCTATTACTTGAGAATCGTACACATATTACTGAACATGTGATATAAGACAAGCACTTACTGACCGTTGTTTGGATATTACTGACTTCACAACAAGCACTTACTTGTCCATTGTGTATATATTACTGAATTATGCACCATGTAATAAAATGAATGTAAATTACTGACCGTTGTTTGGATATTACTGATCTCACAACAACCATTTACGTGAGTATTGTGTCAAAATTACTGAATTCTATTCAAAGTAGTAATACATATAGAAATTACTGACCATTTATTATGGTTTTACTGACATCACAACAAGCACTTACTTGTCCATTGTGTATATATTACCGAATTCTGCACCATGTAATACAATGAATGTAAATTACTGACCGTTGTTTTGGATATTACTGATCTCGCAACAGCCATTTACTTGACTATTATATATATATATATATATATTACTGACATGAGCATTTGGATCTCGATTTTCTGTAAGAAATCATCAATTCGATTGTTTTCTTTCTAAAACGATCTTCCTATTTTTTAGGACGAGATATAATTGGAATAACACTTATTGTTAAATTGCTTTGCATATTAATCTCCTTCCAAAAATAACATCCTTCGAAATAGGTAACCACTCAATTGGTAATACACGTGTATCGCCAATAAATGGTGCGCACCGAAACACTAATGAGCCATGTGCGCATTGGATAAAAATCCATACATATTATATATATAAGAGCAAAAGATATAATATCAAAACATACGTGTAATTCCCTAATTTTCCCAAAAACTCCACTCCCTAGTCCCTACCCTAATCTCCATTTCCGATTCCAAATCTCCAAGGACCTAAAAAATATCAACCTTGTGTTGCCCTATTGATGAGAGGGGATTGCCAAGGTCGTATCTTTCCACAAGGCTGAGAGACAGTCGCTGAGTTGACCTCAGACGAAATCCCCAAATCGATCAACAATTAACCCACAATCAATGTATGTAATAAATATTCAAAAATGTGGAGTTAAAATTTATTATAACTCTACATGTGTGTATAGGTGTAAGTACAGGTAGAGGTCGAACACTGGGAGGCGAATGGAATGTATGTGATGTATCATTTATTCAATCCATTGTTCATGTCCTTTTATTATTTTAGTGGGTTTTGGGTTTTGTAATTTTTTTATACTTTTGTTTTTATAAATTTTTTATTTTGTTTTTATATTTTATATTTTTTATATTTTCTTTTAATATTTTTAATTATATAATATAAATAGATAGATATATATATAAGACATATATATATAAAGATATATATATATATATAAGAAGAGAGAGAGGAGTACTATAGTCTCTATATATAAATACTTAAAATATATATATATATATACAGATATAATTTTTTTTGGCTTTTTAATATTTTTCTAATTTTTTTTATAAATATTTCTAAAATATTTCTAATTTTTATGTATTTTTAAATTCAAAAACGTCCACAATATAGGACTAAATAAATAGCCGAATATAATTTGGGTTTTAAAAATATAAAAGAAATTCCAAAAATTCCCAAATTAATTTTAATACATTAATAATAATATATAGATAATTATAAAAGAGAAAAAATGTATTTTTGGGATTTTTAACGATTTTTCTATTTTTTTGTTGGGTTTTGGAGCTTTCTGATTTTTTTAATTTTCTTTTTCATATTTTTAGGGTTTTTCAATTTCTGGACTCAATATATATATAATTATACCATATATAATTTTCTTGGGATTTTTCAAAAACATTTTCTAATTTTTTTTGTATTTTCTAATTTAGACAGTGCAAAAATGGCTTCTATTTCATTTTTAATAATTAGGAAAAATGCAAAAAAATGTGAAATAAAATATGGGCGTAAACAAGCATGGCATGGAGCACCTATCCTAATTTTTGTGGATTTTTAGAAGCCATCTAGGTATTTTTAATAAATGGATAAAAGACATAAAAATAATTAAGCCTAGCAGGGGTATTTTTGCAAATATTATAAATTACAGGGGCAACAGTGCAAAAATTCCAATAGAAATAAACATTTATTTAAACTTTTAGAACTATTTTACAATATTCAAAAACTGTCAGGGGTTACATGCAATTTTCACGCGCCTCACGTGGGACTGCACGTGAGGCACGGAAGGATCTAAACGCAATTTCAAGAAACACAAGGGTCCTACTGCAAAATTTACAATTATTTTATAACGTGCAAATTTATTTACAGCATTAAATATTAAATACAAAAAAGGCGGGGACTGGATGTGTAAATTACCCCCAATAGGCGCTTCATCCGACGGCTGATGTGAGTCACTAATACACGTGGCGCCTCCACGTGCGCCGATGACGCTTCGCCGATGAGCGGTGCGGATTAGATCTCGTGGGAGATCTGACGGTCTGGACATGGCTCCATCGAATGACTGTGATTGCAACTGGGACCTGCTCTTCATCCAACGGCGGAGCGCGCATGTGGAAGAACAGGGAAGAAGCCTCGCCGGGGCGAGCTTCTTCCGACCAGATCTCGCGCCTCCGCCTGTCTTCGCCGCTCCTGAAGGTCCACAAAGCTTCATGGCAGGGTCTTCTTCTTGCTGGAGGTCTTAGATCGGCCGGAGGTGCCCTGGAGCACCGCCATGAGCTCGGGGAAGGATGGCAGCTCCGGGTACCTCCGCCCGCTTGAAACTCAACTCCTGGTGTTTCATTGCGCACCTAACCTGCACAGGAACGAAGCTCGGCTCGAGGCGGTGCCCCTCGGCCCAAAACTGAAGCTGTTAGCATAGGAAATGGGTGAGGGCGGCGATGCTCCGGCGATGCGGAGGAGGTGTGCATCGATTCGCGGATCCAGATGCGAATCCGGTTGGGCAAGGTGGCTGGAAGGTGGAGAAGGCGTAGGGGAACGAAATGAGGGTGGAAGCGAGTCGGGGCACAGTCGGATACACGATGGATAGCTCGCCGGAGCGGAGCTCCGGCGAACTACGAAGCCATTAAACTACGCTAAACTAATAAACGAAACCTAAAACTAATTGCAGGAATGAAATACTAGAATCAAAATCTACCTAGAAATATAAAAAACACAGCTCTTATACCTGGGGGCCGCCAGGGAGCAGGGTGGCCGCCGGAGCGCCACCGCGACAAAATTGCCCTCCGCCATGGCTGAATCAAGGTGCTGGGAAGCGCCTCCTGTCACGAGGGCTCCACCTGGAGCTGATTCAAGCTCAAAGAAGGGGATGAAATTGGCCAAATTCGGCCAAGGAGGAGGGATGAGTTATTTATATACATTCCAAGGGACCACCAGTAACCGGCGATTATTAAAGAATCGGGGCTATGTACAATGGATCTGAATGATCAGCGGGGATCATGGATGAAGGGAGAGCAAATCTCGTGAAGTGATTGTTGTTGATGGAGCCATAGATCGAGCGGAAAAAAGGGAAGAAATCGGGGGAAAAGATGGTTCACGTCAAGTCAGGCGGCTGGAGGTCAAGTTGACCGGGGTCAACTCGCGGAGGGACCTGATTGGTCCACCTCATCCGCTAAACGCCAAAACAAGGAACCTTATTATAAATTGATTTATTTAGCTGAGTAAATGATTTTATTAATTTTTGCTTATAAAATAAAAAATGTGTATTATTTCATGTAGTATTTATTTATGATTTTTATTGAAATTTTCGAGGTGTTTTATTATATTTTTATTTGAATAATATGTATATGTATGTATTTACATGTATTTTTATGTATTTTATTTTTAATTTATTTATTTTCTTTTATTATTTTATTGGCTTATTTTATAAATTTATAATTTATTTTTGTGAGTATAAAGGTATTTTTGTTTGATTTTTATGAGTTTATTTATATTTTTAAATAAATAGGTACATGTATTTGTAAGTATACTTATAGGTATTTTGCCTATATATTATATACATTTTATTTATTTAATGAATTTTATTTGTTTTTATTTTGGATTTGTATTTTTAATAAGTTATATATAATATATGCATTATTATAAAAATATAAAAGAATGAAATAATTAAAGAATGTTTTTCCCATTTTATTTATGTACAACCTTCTCATAGGTATTTTACCTATATATATTATATAGACTTATTTTATTTTACAAAATATTTTTGGTTTTCTTTTAATTTTAATATGTACATGTATTCTATACATTATTTACAAAATTCTAAAAATACAAATTTATAAAAATAATGAATATTGAATATAATGAATATTTTAATCAGGTATTATGTACAAGAAGGGCTAAAAACCTAACTTCCACAGATGGACTCCAAAAATCATGAAACCAATTTTATAAAATAGTTCTTGAAATGCTATATACAATTAGAGGTGAGTTTGGGTGATTTGGAGTTTTTATTTGCAAGATATGGGTCTGTGAAGTTGAGATTTTTGCTTTTTATTCTGTGTATAAAATGTACACTGAGTGTTATTTTTACACAAACTCAATTTTGTAATTTTATTTACATTATTATCTACAACTTTCATGTACAAAGTTTCTCTATTTGATGAATAACAAATTATGTACAAAATAGGTGTCAAAAATGCATAAATGGATGAATAAATAAATGAGGTATTTATTATACTGTTGGCCCTTATCTCCCCCTACTTTATTCCTTGTCGACCAATTCCATGCTGGCCTTGGTCTCGGGGTTAGGGTCATAAAATATCTGCAATATTTTATTCCTTTTTCTTTTCTTCTCTTTATTCTATAATTTTGGCATTAGAAACCTTACTTTATATACAATAAATACAATAAATAATGAATGCTATTATAGACAAACTGATGCTATTTACATGCATTTGCTGGGGTTTTTAAGGCCAAAATGATAGAATAAAGGTGTTGAAATGGAGATTCATCACCCCCCTGTACTTGCCTTTGCTAGTCCCTAGCAAATACTTATGCAATAAGTACAAAAAGAACAAAGAATAAGAAGAAAAGAAAAAGCAAAAATAAAGAATTTAAAGAATAAATTGAATTGGTCATGATTATTAAACTTATATGTACAAAATCAAAGTTTGGAGCTCATGTTAGACCTTGGTGTGAAAAATGTGTGTGGAACCTGGTCGAGAACCAAATTTAAAATGCAACAGCCTTCGAGAGTCACAGAACTTGGTTCAAATCACCTCAATAGCCAGGTCAGAACTAGCCTACATCATACGCAAACCCTTATGACTATGAAGCTGACTTGTACGTGTAAGTGATAGTGGCTCTTCCCAACTGAAATGACAAAGAGACTAGCTTCTCCAGAATGACAACCCAATGATTCCCTAATCCTACAACTCTTTCCTCGAGGAGCAGGGTATTCCCTTCTAAGTTCAAGTGGGAATTCAATCACTACTAATTGGTATTTTTCTTTATGTATTAATGACGATAAATGCATTCGCCATAGTTTTAGCATTACGGCAAACCCGTGTCAAATATATAGCTGATTTGGGCGCTCTAGCCAAAACGAATCCTATTTTGGCCCTGACCTTCTCCATTACAATGTTCTCATACGCAGGAATACCCCCGTTAGCCGGCTTTTGTAGCAAATTTTATTTGTTCTTCGCCGCTTTGGGTTGTGGGGCTTACTTCCTAGCCCAGAACAAGACTATATAAGACAACCGGCCCCACAAAAGACCCTCCCTTTGGCTCTCTCTCCTTCGCTTCGACCTGCTCGCTCCTTTCACCTCAAAGCGGATTGTGGTTGGCTTAGACCGCTTCTTTGACCACGGCAAATGCGAGAAAGAGAATTTCTCTCCAGGGACTTTCTTCTGAAAACAAGCAACGAACTATGCTGATAATGGTCCTAATAATGCCTCCTTGCTTTTCGCTTATTTAGATAGTATATATAGCCGCCTGTGTAGACTATTCGCCTATTCCCGCTCCGCACCGTCAGCGGTGTTTAATATAATAGTCCCCTTGCCTCTACGTCGGGCCAGGAAGAGCTTCCGATTCCGCGTCTAGTCTTTCTCCGAGACTCCTCCTTCCGCAAGAACCCATTGGGCATCTACCAGCAGCCAGCTCTGAATGCGACGATTGAGGGCATTTTGAAATGGCAGAAGAAGCAGAGGCAGATAGTTGACGAAAGAAATGAAAACAACCAGAGAGAAAGGTGGGAAAAGACTAAAAAAAGCAAAAGTGAAAGAAAAGACGAAGAGGAAAAAGTGTGGGGGTGCCGAGTCCCTTCGCTTCCAGGGCCCAAGGCAGCCGGACTGAGATAGAAGAGGAAGGAGGTTTTTCTTTCGCGAAGGCGCTTTTAACCCCCAGCTCCTGCTGCATCTTTTTCCTCCCCACCTCAGACCCCCTAAGGTCATAGCGAATGCACCTCACACTCCTCTGTCTACCTGTATCCGATAACTGGAGGAGAGTCATAAGGAAAGAGCATATCGAAGAGACCACGGGATGAACCGCTAATCAATTCAGTAGTAGGGCGACTCTTCTCAAAGAAGAAGGAATGCTATCGCCCGGCACCTTCCCTCAACGCAGCTTGCATTCGATGCGGATGAGATTTCCTTGACTTTCTCGGGGAGGTGTTTTTTATTTGGCCATCCGACTCAAGAGGAGGAGGTAGAGAAAAGAATGGACGGTAGCCAGTGTAGCTACCTATCCTGGGATGCACGAGCAGTATAGTCAAGTCATCCAGCTGCAGGCTCACATGGTATAACTTTGATGCTCAAGCTTGCTGATTTTCTATATACATACTTTGCAGGCATTTTATTTTTCTACAGGCCTGAACTTTTTTTTTCAAACATACTATTTACAGCAGCATTTACATAAGGACTTTTTCCTCTTGAGCCAGAAGACTATCCCTCTTTTGAAGCTTTATCGCAACCCACAGTCTCCTGTCTTTAGACCTCATGGCTATTGGACCAGGTTGGGGTGCACTTCCCTCCCTAGACGAGGACGAATGTTTCCACCCGTGTGCGTCTCAGACTGGCAAATCCAACCCCTCACCACTCCAACTGAGTTGAGCCAAGTGAAAGGTGCAAGTGTCCAAGTTAGGTCACGGTCGGCAAGAGTCATACGTGTGTTTCGAAAAGTTCTAGTTAGTCCACTGAGGTGACTTGAACCCAGCCTTGATTTCTCAAAGAATTAAGTCTGCATAGACCTGAAGTACTTTAAACCTAGTTCCCGTAAGGTTCCAGTGCAGTTCGGTGCGGTAAGATCTAACCAAGCTCCAATCTTCGACTTTATTGGACTAGTTCAAACATCAAGCTCAATCAAAGAATATAAATGCTATGCAAATGCTTTTTACAAATATGCAATTTTTCAGAGAATTTTGAAAACAAAGAGATAAATTTTTACACAAAGAATTTTTGCAAATAATTTTGGCACTCAAAGTATAAGATATGTTCAACTATTTACATAGGTGTGCCGCTTTATTTTAACGATTTTTAAAGAATTTAGAGTTTCGTTTTTTATTTAAAGGTATATATATGTACACTTATTAAAGAATCTTATTTTTTTATTTAAAATAATAATATAGTATTTTAGTTATTTATTATATGTGACTATTCCTCAAACTTATTTGACACAAATTTTTCAAATAATTTTTGAAAACTATACTCCAAAATAATTTTTACAATCATTTTTACAAACATGTACACACATTTGAAAAATCATTTTGCAAACGTTTTTCAAAACAATATATATAGATTTTCAAGATATTTTTGCAACCATTTTTCAAACCATTTGCAAATCATTTTTCAAACATTTTATTTCACACAAAGAAAATAAATTTTACAAACCACACATTTTCACACAGGTTGAAAACATGTAACAAAACGTTTTCAAAATAGTTTTTAGTAAATGTTCACAAAGATTTTCAAACTATTTTTCAAATATTTTGCAAAAAATATTTTCACCTGATTTATTAATCAGTATATACAAAAAGAATTTGAGGAATAATCACATCTTTTTATTAAGGGTTTTTAATGAGTTTTTAAAGAATTATTAGCCATATTTATTAGTAAAATACGAGAGTACGAGTTATGACTAAAGTATATACATAGTATATACGACCCCCCTATACTTAGCTTGAGCTATGACCTCATAGATCGAAAAGAAAAGAGAAGACATAACTCGTACTGAGTATAGACAAGTCTAAAGAATACGAATAAGAGACAAAGGAAATAGAAGTTAACCGTCCCCCCTATACTTAGGATCAAGTAATCCTAAGTATAGCAGACTGTACACAAAGCAGGGAGGGTCAAGGGTGGGAATAAACAGATCAAAGAATTAACAAATCAGGGGTGCACCCCCCCTATACCTAGGACAAAGTACGTCCTAAGTACAGAAAACTGACACAAAGGGGCGACACCTTTTATTTAGATACCGAAGATAGAAAAGGAAAAGAAGAAAAGAAGAAAAGAAGAGATATGAAAAGATCGTGTAGAATATACGCATCACTCCCCCTATACTTAGGGTGAGATATCCCTAGGTATAGGCAACAACAGGAGTGACGAAACTGAACGACGAAAGAACAACTTGGTGTGTACCCCCTATACTTAGGTCAAGGTACGTCCTAAGTGTAGACACAAAGATATGGCGATAGATCTGGGGTACACTAAAACATACGGGAGAAAGGATGAAAAAGGCACACATATATACAAGCGGTGAAGAACTGGTGAAGTACAGGACGATATCTAGTAAGCGACTACCGTGCTCTTGTCGTCGTCTCCCTATGAGAACGAGGACGCAGTCAGAAGGTGAAAAGACACCCGAATCTTCAATCAAGTGGGTGTCAGCTACCGGGGACAATCAGATCAGAAAGTAAAGATATCCGGTCCGGTAGCATGAATCAGTCAATCGGCTCGAAGGATCATCATGAGGGAACAGAGCCGATAACATAAGACAGGGAGGAAAAAAGAGCACTACAGACTCCTCCGGTCAATCATGGTCTCAGATAGATATAGAAGATAGAGAATAGGAGACATCATGGTATCCGATGATGGTGAGGTAGAAAGATCATAAGTACACTCCGAATACCGCAGGCTATGGCTCAACCCTGCGAGGGTCCTCAAGGTGAGCATAATCAGAGAATAATCAGAAGACTCGGCTTCGTGCTCCACCAGATAGGAGACACCAGAAGTGAAACTGAGTACCTACAAGGTGATGTACCCTCCTGCAGATAACCCTCGGGAAGTAGTACATGCTAGTCAATGAATAATCAGAACAGAAGCTCACCCTTCCGAGGGTCGTCAAGGAGAGCGGGCTCAAAAGAGCCTGATCCATCAGACGGATCAAAGGAACGGTCTTGGTAGGCGACAGAGCGGCTACCAATAGAAGAGACCGTCAAATCAAGAAAGTGTGGCAGCGTCCCGCAAATAACTCTCGGGGAGCGGGCTGCCAACTCGTCCTGGGAATAGCAGATACCAGAAGCTCCACCTTGCGAGGACCATCAAGGCGAGCAGACTCAAAGGAGTCTAATCAGATAGGTCCCATGATCCGCAGATCGGATAGGCAACTCAAGATGGGACCAAAAGTCATGTATATCAGACAACTCGATTCCGTGCTCCGCAGATCGGAGACACAGTCAGAAGTGGGAATCGAGAGTAAAGAGAGTGTCGCAGTCTCTCGCAGATAGTCCTCGGAGAGCACTGTGAACTAAGCAAAGAATAGTCAGAACGTGTCTCTCCCTTGCGAGGGTCGTCAAGGAAAGAGAATGGATAAAAGGAGCCGGATCCATCAGACGGACCCGCATAGTGGTCTCAGTAGTCGACAAGGCGGCTACCAACAGAAGAGACCAATCAAATCAGAAGTATGTCATAGTCTCCCGCAGATAACCCTCGGGGAGCTATGAGCTAGGCATGGAATAATCAGAAAAGGAGAGCTCTGCCTTGCGAGGACCGTCAAGGAGAGCAGACTCAGATGAGTCAAGTATATTGGCCTCGTGTACTGACAGGTCAAAAACACAATCACTGGGGGAGGCCAATCAAGTATATCATCTGACTTGGTTTCAGGTCCCATCATAATGGCGACCCAAGCAGTGTGTGAAATCGTAGTCCTAGAAATTGTCGCATTCTCCCGCAGATAGTCCTCGGGGAGGAATGCGTGCTACATCAATGTAGGTCATGGGAATGCTGGCAAGTCATCTCAGGTCCTCAAAAGCAATAAATCATTCAATCATTTGGAGGGCTTAAGATCATGCAAGGGAGCACATAATCATGTCTTTCACCAAACATGCCTTGGGTCAATCCTGCCAGCTGAGACGGCATGATATTATCAGGAATCCTCAAAGTGCCATAGGTGGATCAAAGAGTCAGGAGATCAAGGAGTGTTTAATCAGGAAGATGAGAGATCATGCAGGATCCGCACACCTTTATCAGGAAGTCCAAGTCAAAATAATCATTCAATCCTCAAAATCAAGATGGGTGGAACCTCAAGATGGATCAATCAATACCCATGAACTCTTCATCGAATTATCACATCATATCACATCCTTAATCCGGTGTGCGAGAACTAAAATTCCTCAATAATGCACCACACCTCTGCTCTATGTATCAGCAAAAATCCTCAATCAGCTCGTATGCTTGTATCAAAGACAAATCCATCATATCAATCTCAGCATCCTCAACATCATGGGCCCGACTTACAAATAATTTGTATAAATAATCCTCGATGCGGGCCTCATCATTATGCACAACATTCCCGGGTAAAGGGAGAGGTGATACGGGGTACACGAGGAAGATGGATAAGAAGGGTACACAATGGGGTGGAGAAGCTGATCGAGCGGGCGTGCCAATATCGTGGGTGGTAGAAAAGTGATACAGAGGGTACGAGGAGAGTGATAAAGAAGAGGGAAACAAAGGATTTGGCGAAGAATGATTGAGCTCAAGCGCCAATATCACGACTCGATGCATAATGAAGAGATATATGTATAAGAGAGGTAGAGAGACTCAAAGACGAAAAATGCATGACTCACACGGACGGGACCGGCTACTCTGGTAAAGAATGAAAAACACAACGAAACTCCAAGTCACAATCAATACACAAGGCAAACCCCCAATTCACCTACTCAACACAGTGAAGACCATAAGGTGACGGTCATTTATCTTTTTGATTTTAGAGTTAGGTGAGAACCACAAAAATTATACAATCACTTAGGAGGCTTGATGGGATTTGGGCTCTACTCCTTAGTGTGTACGTGAGCAATTAAAACGCATACAATGAGGGGGTTGCTCTCCCCAAGACAAGGAAGTCCATTATGTTTTATTTTTAGGTCCAATAGAGTTAACAGTCCCGATTTTATTTAAGTTATCACTTTTTTTGGGTATTTTCAATGCACGTGCCTATCGAGGTTCCAATTTCCATTTAGCATCCTAGGTTGGCAAAAACAGAGGGAGAAGATCGGAAAAGCCATGCAAGTTAGAAATCGATGATGCATGCTAAGTAAGAAGACTTACAGTGCCTCCCAGCTCTCTCCATGCGGGATGCATAACAGAATTTGAAACCTATGCTATATGCAAATGCAAACCGAAGAAATCGCCCTAGGTTCAGAAATTGCTATTATCGTGAAGCACCACAAGTCGCTCATTCATCTTTAGCCTCAAAAAGTCCGATCTTGGCTCACCCCTCCTCTGTGCTCAACACACTTGAGCTTAGGAGAAAGCGCTTTGCGGGGCTCGCTGTGGCACAAAGGACAAAAGATAAATGAGCGGCTGTTTAGAGTTTGATCTAGGTCCAAAGCGAACTATAGGTACATGCAAATATTAAGGTGTTTGGACCTAACTCTACGAGAAAGCAACTCCTAATGCTAAGGCTCATTCACACACAAAATAATAAAAATAAAATAAAAGAAAAGCGTCAAAAATCATCGAGGCCCCCAAGGGAACAATCCCTCGGGCACTGGACCTCGAGAGTCTTCGTGTACCTGTGAGAGTCCTGTATTATTACATGTTTCTAAGTGTCACTCTCTCACATAAATATACATAATAAAATAAAATAAAATGCATAAAAATATAGATTGGCTTCAAAAATTCTCCTTCATCTCCCTTTGATGCTCTCTCCTGTTGGCTTGGCATAGAAGAGCCAACTCCACCTTGCTTGGGTGCATAGGTCCTCCTTCGCTTGGCGGTCCCTCGCATCAAAGACAAAGGAAAGAAATGGTTAGAGCAGTCAATTAAATAATATCAAATAGAAATAAAAACCAAACAAATAACTGAATCATGGACATGAGCAAATAATTGAATAAATGAACAAATAAGCTCACAAAATCATACAAATTCCGTTGCCTCCCTGGCAACGGCGCCATTTTATGAGAGGGGATTGCCAAGGTCGTATCTTTCCAAAGGCGGAGAGACAGTCGCTGAGTTGACCTCAGACGAAATCCCCAAATCGATCAACAATTAACCCACAATCAATGTATGCAATAAATATTCAAAAATGTGGAGTTAAAATTTATTATAACTCTACATGTAAATGTGTATAGGTGTAAGTACAGGTAGAGGTCGAACACTGGGAGGCGAAGGGAATGTATGTGATGCATCATTTATTCAATCCATTGTTCATGTCCTTTTATTGTTTTAGTGGGTTTTGGGTTTTGTAATTTTTTATATTTTTGTTTTTATAAATTTTTTTATTTTGTTTTTATATTTTATATTTTTTATATTTTCTTTTAATATTTTTAATTATATAATATAAATAGATAGATATATATATAAGACATATATATATATATAAAGATATATATATATATATATAAGAAGAGAGAGAGAGGAGTACTATAGTCTATATATATATAAATACTTAAAAAATATATATACAGATATATTTTTTTTGGCTTTTTAATATTTTTCTAGTTTTTTTATAAATATTTCTAAAATATTTCTAATTTTTATGTATTTTTAAATTAAAAAACGTCCACAATATAGGACTAAATAAATAACCGAATATAATTTGGATTTTAAAAATATAAAAGAAATTCCAAAAATTCCCAAATTAATTTTAATACATTAATAATAATATATAGATAATTATAAAAGAGAAAAAAATGTATTTTTGGGATTTTTAATGATTTTTCTATTTTTTTGTTGGATTTGGAGCTTTCTGATTTTTTAATTTTCTTTTTCATATTTTTAGGGTATTTCAATTTCTGGACTCAATATATATAATTATACCATATATAATTTTCTTGGGATTTTTCAAAAACATTTTCTAAATTTTTTTGTATTTTCTAATTTAGACAATGCAAAAATGGCTTCTATTTCATTTTTAATAATTAGGAAAAATGCAAAAAATGCGAAATAAAATATGGGCGTGAACAAGAATGGCATGGAGCACCTATCCTAATTTTTGTGGATTTTTAGAAGCCATCTAGGTATTTTTAATAAATAGATAAAAGACACAAAAATAATTAAGCCTGGCAGGGGTATTTTTGCAAATATAATAAATTACAGGGGCAGCAGTGCAAAAATTCCAATAGAAATAAACATTTATTTAAACTTTTAGAACTATTTTACAATATTAAAAAACCGCCAGGGGTTACATGCAATTTTCACGCGCCTCACGTGGGACTACACGTGAGGCGCGGAAGGACCTAAACGCAATTTCAAGAAACACAGGGGTCCTACTGCAAAATTTACAATTATTTTATAATGTGCAAATTTATTTACAACATTAAATATTAAATACAAAAAAGGCGGGGGCTGGATGTACAAATTACCCCCAATAGGCGCTTCATCCGACGACTGATGTGAGTCACTAATACACGTGGCGCCTCCACGTGCGCCGATGACGCTTCGCCGATGAGCGGTGCGGATTAGATCTCGTGGGAGATCTGACGGTCTGGACATGGCTCCATCGAACGGCTGTGATTGCAACTGGGACCTGCTCTTCATCCAACGGCGGAGCGCGCATGTGGAAGAACAAGGAAGAAGCCTCGCCAGGGCGAGCTTCTTCCGACCAGATCTCGCGCCTCCGCCTGTCTTCGCCAATCCTGAAGGTCCAAAAAGCTTCCTGGCAGGGTCTTCTTCTTGTTCGAGGTCTTAGATCGGCCGGAGGTGTCCTGGAGCGCCGCCATGAGCTCGGGGAAGGATGGCAGCTCCAGGTACCTCCGCCCGCTTGAAACTCGACTCCTGGTGTTTCATTGCGCACCTAACCTACACAGGAACGAAGCTCGGCTCGAGGCAGTGCTCCTCGGCCCAAAACTGAAGCTGTTAGCATAGGAAATGGGTGAGGGCGGCGATGCTCCGGCGATGCGGAGGAGGTGTGCATCGATTCGCGGATCCAGATGCGAATCCGGTTGGGCAAGGTGGCTGGAAGGTGGAGAAGGCGTAGGGGAACGAAATGAGGGTGGAAGCGAGTCGGGGCACAGTCGGATACACGGTGGATAGCTCGCCGGAGCGGAGCTCCGGCGAACTACGAAGCCATTAAACTACGCTAAACTAATAAACGAAACCTAAAACTAATTGCAGGAATGAAATACTAGAATCGAAATCTACCTAGAAATATAAAAAACACAGCTCTTATACCTGGGGGCCGCCAGGGAGCAGGGTGGCCACCGGAGCGCCACCGCGACAAAATTGCCCTCCGCCATGGCTGAATCGAGGTGCTGGGAAGCGCCTCCTGTCACGAGGGCTCCACCAGGAGCTGATTCAAGCTCAAAGAAGGGGATGAAATTGGCCAAATTCGGCCAAGGAGGAGGGATGAGTTATTTATATACATTCCAAGGGACCCCCAGTAACCGACGATTATTAAAGAATCGGGGCTATGTACAATGGATCTGAATGATCGGCGGGGATCATGGATGAAGGGAGAGCAAATCTCGTGAAGTGATTGTTGTTGATGGAGCGATAGATCGAGCGGAAAAAAGGGAAGAAATCGGGGGAAAAGATGGTTCACGTCAAGTCAGGCGGCTGAAGGTCAAGTTGACTGGGGTCAACTCGCGGAGGGACCTGATTGGTCCACCTCAGCCGCTAAACGCCAAAACAAGGAACCTTATTATAAGTTGATTTATTTAGCTGAGTAAATGATTTTATTAATTTTTGCTTATAAAATAAAAAATGTGTATTATTTCATGTAGTATTTATTTATGGTTTTTATTGAATTTTTCGAGGTGTTTTATTATAGTTTTATTTGAATAATGTGTATATGTATGTATTTACATGTATTTTTATGTATTTTATTTTTAATTTGTTTATTTTCCTTTATTATTTTATTGGCTTATTTTATAAATTTATAATTTATTTTTGTGAGTATAAAGGTATTTTTGTTTGATTTTTATGAGTTTATTTATATTTTTAAATAAATAGGTACATGTATTTGTAAGTATATTTATAGGTATTTTGCCTATATATTATATACATTTTATTTATTTAATGAATTTTATTTGTTTTTATTTTGGATTTGTATTTTTAATAAGTTATATATAATATATGCATTATTATAAAAATATAAAAGAATGAAATAATTAAAGAATGTTTTTCCCCTTTTATTTATGTACAATCTTCTCATAGGTATTTTGCCTATATATATTATATAGACTTATTTTATTTTACAAAATATTTTTGGTTTTCTTTTAATTTTAATATGTACATGTATTCTATACATTATTTACAAAATTCTAAAAATACAAATTTATAAAAATAATGAATATTGGATACAATGAATATTTTAATCAGGTATTATGTATAAGAAGGGCTAAAAACCTAACTTCCACAGATGGACTCCAAAAATCATGAAACCAATTTTATAAAATAGTTCTTGAAATGCTATATACAATTAGAGGTGAGTTTGGGTGATTTGGAGTTTTTATTTGCAAGATATGGGTCTGTGAAGTTGAGATTTTTGCTTTTTATTCTGTGTATAAAATGTACACTGAGTGTTATTTTTACACAAACTCAATTTTGTAATTTTATTTACATTATTATATACAACTTTCATGTACAAAGTTACTCTATTTGATTAATAAATAATTATGTACAAAATAGATGTCAAAAATGCATAAATGGATGAATAAATAAATGAGGTATTTATTATACTGTTGGCCCTTATCTCCCCCTACTTTATTCCTTGTCGACCAATTCCATGCTGGCCTTGGTCTCGGGGTTAGGGTCATAAAATATCTACAATATTTTATTCCTTTTTCTTTTCTTCTCTTTATTGTATAATTTTGGCATTAAAAACCTTAGTTTATGTACAATAAATACAATAAATAATGAATGCTATTATAGACAAATTGATGCTATTTACATGCATTTGCTGGGGTTTTTAAGGCCAAAATGATAGAATAAAGGTGATGAAATGGAGATTCATCACCTATCCACCCCCAAAACGAAACCCTCGGTTCCCCACCGCCGCATGCCCCTCTTCCCCTCTCGCCTACCTGCATGCCGCAAGCTTGCACCGCCACCCGCATCTCCTCCCATCTCGCCCGCCCGCACCTCCGCACGCCCCTCCTCCCCTCCTCCCTACCCACACGCCATAGTACGCACCGCCGCTGCTATAGGCCCTCACCGTCGCATGTCCCTCCTCCCCTCTCGCTCGCTCACATGCCTTAGCCCGCACCACTGCTGCTGCATGCCCTCACCGTCGTATGCCCCTCCTCCCCTCTCGCCCGCTCGCACGCCGCAGGCCTGCACCACCGCACACACCTCCTCCCCTCTCGCCCGCCCATACGCCGCACGTTGCCGGCTCGCACCGTCACACGTTGCAGGCCCACACCACTGCACATTGCAGGTCGCATCGTTGTTTGTTTAATTTGGAATTTGTATGTAAAGATCATATATAAGTGAAATTCTCATGATTATATTAGTGATGAACTCGTTCTTTCATACAGGATCTGTTGACCTACCTTGTTTATAATACAACTTCAAAAATTTAGGATCATGATGAGTAAACACGATCTTGGCGATCATGTGTATCCCTTATTATAACATATCTAACGAATATCTTCTCGTATTGTCCATAGTTTATGTCATGATAATGATTGTATTTGATTCTCTCACAAGCAAGTATTCATATCACGTGAACTATATGAACACTTGTTGAAACTCGAAGCTTAATTTCCAATATTATGAATGCAGGATGAAAGTACTTTACAATGCAAGATTACAACTTATAATTTGATTTCTGCATTGCTTTCATAAGCTTGCAAATTGTCCTTGCCTTTCTAATCATATTCAACAATGTCAAAAGCGCTCATGGTCAGTAACCGATCTTTTTCTCTAACAAACTAACATATTTTCATATCCTTTAATCTCTAATTATATAATGTATGTTTGTTGTTTAGATCATGCTACTTTAACACATGACAACTGTCACTAAGTTTCACAATTATTATGTATTGTCATAATTGTTACAACTTTATTATATTATTATTGAGGTTATTAAAACTAAATGACTCACACAAATAAATGTAAGGAAAAAACTATATCATATAATTTTGAAGTTTTGTTACCAAAAAAGCATCAACCAATACTAAAATATTTATATATTTATCATTGTCCAATATTTACTCTGAAACGAACATTTAACGAGCCAAACCGAGCCTTTACAAACTTTACACGAGCCGAACAGAACTTGATTACGATTTTCATTTCATCAAGCCAAATCGAACCTGAGCCCGAAAATATGCTAAATGAACCGAACCGAGCATGGGTTGGTTCGCTCAAGTTCGACCTGATTACACCCCTAGTTACATCTTCTTACATCCATCATCCTCATTTATTTTGGTCCAATAGCTCTACCACTCATTTGAGTTTATCTAATCGCATTATATCCTAAGGTTGTCTTTTACTTAATTTTTTTAGTTTTTTTAATTTTATTTAGTACACCCAACCTCATCTTCATTCTTCCCCTCTCATCTCCTCCGCTCCTCCCCCTACTCCGCTCCTACCTCCTCCCCCTTCCTCGCCCTCTTCCCCCTCCCCCTCCTAGCCGCCTACCTTCTCGTCCTCCTCTTCGACTTTATCAACGACTAGATATCTGAAATTGAATCTTGGTCGTCCAGATGGTTATACATGTCAGAAACTGTAGGTTCTTGGATGATATGGTTGTTCGTTCATATTCTTGAGACGACAACGACTCCAAGCAGCGAAGATGATCTCCAAGCAGCGAAGGGCGGTGCTCCTCCATGCGAATGGTTCCGTTCTTGTCGTGAGACTTCATTTGAGGTGGTTTGATGATGAGTTTCTCTAATGATCGATAACGGTTGTGCTTGAGGTGATTGCAATGCTCTACGGTTGTTACTCCGGGATGCCACATGAATACGTAGGAGGAATCAGAGTAGAGGAGGGCTCTCCCTATGCAAGTCGCCCGATGAAACAGCTTCATATGTTCTTGCTGAAGGCGCTACGCACAGATGATCCTCTAGCAGCCGGTTCCAGATAGCTGATCAGAGTGGGGCCTCAAGCAATGGCTGAAGATGAATTCTAGGTCGGGGATGATGGCGAATAGGGTAGTTAGGAATGAGCATTGAGCTGGGCCGGTCCAGCCCAACCCGAAGCCCCGCCCAAAAAGCCCAGTCGGCCCAAGCCCAAATGAACATTGGGTCGAACTTGGGCCCAATATTTAGGCTCAAATTTTTTTTGGAACGGGCTCGAGCATGGCTCGTCCCAGCCCGAACTGGCCCAAGGGCCCGGCCCAAAGAGGGCTCGAACCCTTCCCATATCCTACACGCCTGGAAACTCTCACTTGTTGCATGCACACTCTGTTCGTGTATCCCGTCTTCATACAATGTTTATAAATCAAGTAAGTTAGGTGTGAGACATATGAGTTGATGATCACGGTATTTCAATTCAGAATTAATTTTACTTAATTAGTCTATGGTTTACAATCTGCTGGTTATTCTTGAATTTGTTGGTGTTTATTTTTTTACATTAGAATATTTTCTTATATCTAACCTTTACCCAATATGGGCATTATGCCCATTTTTTAACATGCAGTGCCTAGTGCACCTGTTGTTGTTAAATATGTAAGTTTGGTCCACTCTTTCAATTTCTGTAATGAGAGACATTTATAGTATCTAACATTGAGTGCACTTGTATAAAATGAGAAATCATCTCTGGTAGAATTGAGTTTTAATTTTTTTCACAATTATTATGGCATATGTTTTAAACAATTCTGGCTCGTCTAACTTGAATTGAGATTGATTTTAAACAAAAACTCAAAGTTAATAATTTCAGTTGATGCACTGGTTAGGAGATGCGAGTGTTGGGATATTGAGCTGGCTAAGAGAGGGCGATGACGACCTAAGAAGTGTTGGAAAGATATTATACGAAGGGATCTTAGTTTTTTGGATATAAGCCCGAGATTGGCTCAAGATAGATATGAATGGAGGTGAAGAATCCATGTAGCTGACCCTACTTAATTGTGGGAAAATGCTTTGTTGTTGTTGTGTGGTGGAGATGGACCGGCCGGGCCCAAGCTCGACCCATAGGAATTGGACCGGGCCTGGGCCAAACCAAAGAAAATTTTGCGAGCCTAGGCCCGGCCCAAGGCCCAATGTTTTTAAATGGGCTTGGGCCTAGGCCCTTCAGGGCCCAGCCCAGCCTGGCCATGCTCATCCCTACGGGCAGTGATGGCTCGTATAAAGGCTTGGCGCACTGTGATGAAAGATGGTCTACCGAAGGTCAACGTTGATGATTTGTGCTTTGATTTGGGTTCGGTGGTTGAGGTTCCAGATGGTGGAGAGTGTGTTGAACTCCATATTGAAGGCAGTGCTCAGAGGTGGTGTATTTCTATTCTTCTTGCTTGTGGAAGTGGCATCCGATATTGTTATGCTTGCTGCGCTCGAAGAGAGGGTAGGTGTTCGTTTGAGTAATAGTCCCAAGAATAAGGGTAATATTCCCCTCTCATTCCCTCTTACTTCTTGTATGGTTATTCCTCCCTGCGCATCTCTGTCTACCTTTATTTCACCCTTATTCATGTCTTTATTCCACCTTACCCCCTCTTATTCCACCTTATTCCTATCCTTCTAGCCAAATAGAAATAATACCTTATTCCAGCTTATTCCTCACCATTATTTCTGCTTATTCCCGAACCGAACGCACCACTAATGATATTTCTGTTCTTGACAAAGTTACATGTGGTTCTTGATGCTTCAGGAAGAACAGTAGATGGATCGATTGCCGATATAACATTGAATCATCGATTTGAGAAAAGACAATAATTCATGATTCACAAGTAAAATTGAGAGTTAGGGATAATTTTATTAATTTTTAATCGAAACCATTAAAGATAACTGACAATTAAATGGAACATAACACATGATTATGTCATGTAAGAGTTGAACATTATTCGTTGTTTCTTGTATACGATATACTGAAAGTGTACATGGTTATGGGTGTAAAATTCCCTAAATTATAGCAGAAAAGGATGGAAGTGTTTATGAAATCCTCGTGGATTTGTGTGTGTATAATAATCAAGTAAAGATTCAATATTTCATCCTTTACATGGGAATTCGTTAGGTGGTGATGAATTATGAGGTGGAGTCGAACATGCACAAATCATTATATCGAATGGTTTAGTTAGCATAATATAATGTGAGCATAAATCAAGCATCCATCTTCTAATGGCTAGTCCTAGTTTTATTTAAATCCTAAGTGATGAATGAAGGTAGCGAAATCGAGAAAAAATCGATGCATATGATAAAATCATGATGCATGCTTAAGAGAAAAACTTACAGTACATCTAGCATTCTTCATGCAAGCGCAAGATTGAGTTATTACTTGATGCATGCAACTCGAGAAATCCTCATCCTGAACATGCTTCTATCAGTGGGATAGAAATTGCTTTATTTGGTTAAGTGAAGCGATGCTTATGCACATTTAGATGAATTTGAGGAGATGAAGTGAATCTTCCATATTTTCATTAGTGCATCCTACCTACATTCAAGCACATGTGATATGAAAATAACAATAGCTCAGAGAGCTGCGTGCCTAACCCTAGGTTCGAAGACTCAAGTGAAGCCCCACTTAGGTTAAGGGTGACTCATACTCCACACACCACATGGCATAGTCCAAGTCTCTTAATACAGATGCGAGTTCTCAAATGAGAACCGCTAGAAATGCTATTATTATAAATATATATATACAACACAAGAATGACTGATATGCTAATTATTCTCTTGATCTCTTTAGGGTTGCTTTTGTCGTTCCTCGCAGTGGGAGCTCCCGACTCTCGCCTCAGTGTCTCCTGAGCATCCTCGGTCTCCATAGGACCTACCACATAAGCTAAGTGTTAGATAAACAACAAGGTATATATATATATATATTTAGCAACATCAACGGAACAAAACAATGCAAAATAACTCAACAAACAAATTGTCTTAGACACCAAAAATAATCAACTCAGTTAAAACATTAAAATCTAAGAAATCAAAAGGATGAATCGTGTCACCATCAATGGCGCCATCTGATGAACCACAATCCCATCTATTTAAAAATAGTAATTTGTAGTATAGAAGATGGAAACGATCTATCAAAAAATCAAAACTTCTGAATATTGTGGAATATTTAATTTTTTATTTTTTTTATTTTTTTACTTAGTACACCCAACCTCATCTTCCTTCTTCCCCTCTCACTCTCCTCCGCTCCTCCTCCTACTCCGCTCCTACCTCCTCCCCTTCCTCGCCCTCTCCTCCCACCCCCTCTAGCTGCCTACCAGCTCGTCCTCTTCTTTGACTTTATCAACAATTAGATATCTGAAAATGAATCTCGGATGTCTAGATGGTTATACATGTCAGAAACTGTAGGTTCTTGGATGGTATGGTTGTTCGTTCCTATTCTTGAGACAACAACGGCTCCAAGCGGTGAAGATGATCTCCAAGTAGTGAAGGGCGGTGCTCCCCCATGTGAATGGTTCCGTTCTTGATGTAATACTGCATTGAGGTGGTTCGATGATGAGTTTCTCTAATGATCGATAGCGGTTGTGCTTGAGGTGATTGCAGTGCTCTACGGTTGTGACTTCGTGATGCCACATGAATACGTAAGAGGAATCGGAGTAGAGGAGGGCTATCCCTATGCGACTCACCCGATGAAACGGCTTCATATGTTCATGCTAAAGGCACTACGCATGGATGATCCTTTAGCAGCCGGTTCCAGATAGCTGATCAGAGTGGGACCTCAAGCGATGGCTGAAGGTGAATTCTAGGTCAGGGATGATGGCGAATAGGGTAGTTAGGGATGAACATTGAGCTGGGCCGGTCCAGCCCGGCCTAGCCCATGCCTAAACGAACATTGGGCCGGGCTTGGGCCCAATATTTAGGCCCAATTTTTTTTGGACCGGGCTCGAGCATGGCTCAGCCCAGCCCGACCTGGCCCAAGGGCACAAAACCTTCCCATATCCTACAAGCCTGGAAACTCTCACCTGTTGCATGCACACTTTGTTCACGTATCATGTCTTCATATAATGTTTATAAATCAAGAAAGTTAGGTATGAGACATATGGGTTGATGATCATAGTATTTCAATTTAGAATTAATTTTCCTTAATTAGTCTATAGTTTAGATTCTGCTGGTTATTCTTGAATTTGTTGGTGTTTATTTTTTGAGTTTTTATTACTTGTGTCCGTCCGAGATATCGCAATTTCAGTTATGCCCCTATCTTTTTGGTAATATCAGTTGTGCTCCTCACTTCTTGATAATATATCACTTGTGCCCCTCGGGTTAGTTACCGTCCATCTCCAACACAAACGGACGTTAACTTTAAGGATACAATGGGAATTACTTTTAAAAATTGGGCTGAAATGTCCAGGCACTTCTTTTTCCTCCTCCTCCCACATCATGTTCCTCTTCCTCCCCCTTCTCTTCCTCCTTACAGCCTCCTCCTCCTCCACCGGCTCCTCCCGACCACCCCCAACCCCTCCCTGCGCCTCCTCCCCCGCCCCCACGTGTGCCCTCCTCCCCCGCACCTCCCCTAGGTCACCTGCGCCTCATCCCCCGCCCCGAGGTGCGCCCTCCGCTCCTGCACCGCCCCCGCAACCCCCTGCCCCCCTCATCCCCCGCACCTCCCCCCTACGCCCCCCGCACCCCTCCCCCCTGTCGCCCTCGCCCCTGACCTCCTTCCTGAGGGCATCCACCCTCTCCCACTCGACGACAGCCCGATCGTGCATCTCCTCCTAGGCGGGGGCCTCGAGCTTCTCGAGGATGCCGTCATTGTCGTCGCGGTAGCCGTAGTAGGCGGCGTCGATGCGCTTATAGATCTCATAGCGTGTGCGGTGCTTGCAGAGCTCAGGGGGCTTGTCGAAAAGCTTTCAGACGTCGGAAAGGCATTTTGCGGAGCTGAAATAACGGTATCCAAGACCGCGACCACTGGGATTGGGAGGTCGGTGGAGAGGAAGGTGGAGGTGTAGTAGTGGGGTACTGGAGCAGGGGGAAGGGGAGGCGTCCCCGAGCTCCCCGCACCACCTCCCCAGCCCTGCACCTCCTCCTAGCCCCGCACCTCCTCCCAGCTCCGCCCCGAGCTCCCTGCGCCTCCTCCCCAGCCCGTACCTCCTCCTAGCCCCGCATCTCCTCCCATCTCCGCCTCGAGCTCCCCGCGCCTCCTCCCCAGCCCGAACCTCCTCCCTAGCCCGCATCTCCTCCCAGCTTCGCCCCTCTTCCCCGGCGCAACCTCTCCAGCTCCATGCTCTGCCCCCTCCTCCCCAGATCCACTCCTGATTTTATTCTGACCATAATACCCTTCTTAATCACACCATGGTTTGAATAAATCATGGTTATTTTAATTTTTGACGGTCAATCTGACGGAAGGGCACAAGTGATAACAGAGAAAGAAGTGAGGGGCACAATTGATATTACCAAAAAGATAGGGGCATAACTGAAATTGTGATATCTCGGAGGGACACAAGTGATAAAAACCTTTATTTTTTTACATCAGAATATTTCTATTATCTAGCCTTTACCCAATATGGGCATTATGCCCATTTTTTTAACATGCAGTTCCTGGTGCACATTTTATTGTTAACTGTATAAGTTTGGTTCACTATTTCAATTACTGTAATGAGAGACATTTATAGTATCTAACATTGAGTGCACTTGTATAAAATTAGAAATCATTTCTAGTAGAATTGAGTTTTAGTTGTTTCACAATTAATATGGCATATGTTTAAAACTATTCTGGCTCGTCTAACTTGAATTGAGATTGATTTTCAACAAAAACTCAAACTTAATAATTTCAGCTGATGCATCGGTTAGGAGATGTGAGTATTGGGATATTGAGCTGGCTAAGAGAGGGCGATGACGACCTAAGAAGTGTTGGAAAGAGACTATACGAAGGGATCTTAGTTTTTTTTGGATATAAGCCTGAGATTGACCCAAGATAGATCTGAATGGAGGCAAAGAATTCATGTAGCCGACCCTACTTAACTGTGGGAAAAAGCTTTGTTGTTGTTGTTGTTATTGTGTGGTGGAGATGGGCCGGCTCGGCTTAAACTCGACCCATAGGAATTGGGCTAGGCCTGGGTCGAACCAAAGAAAATTTTGTGGGCCTAGGCCCGACCCAAGGCCAAAAGTTTTTAAATGGGCTTGAGCATGTGCCCTTTAGGGCCCGACCAGCCTGACCATGGTCATCCCTAAGGATAGTGATGGTTCGTACAAAGGCTTGGCGCACTGTGATGAAAGATGGTCTGCTGAAGGTCAACGTTGATGATTTGTGCTTTGATTTGGGTTTGGTGGTTGGGGTTCCAGATGGTGGCGAGTGTGTTGAACTCCATATTGAAGGCAGCGCTCGGAGGTGTTTTGTTTCTATTCTTCTTGCTTATGGAAGTGTTAGGTGTTCGTTTGGGTAATAGTCCCAAGAATAAGGGTGCTATTCCCCTCTCATTCCCTCTTCCTTCTTGTATGGTTATTCCTCCATGCACATCTCTCTCTACCCTTATTTCACCCTTATTCATATCTTTATTCCACCTTACCCACTCTTATTCCACCTTATTCCTATCCTTCTAGCCAAGTAGGAATAATACCTTATTCCAGCTTATTCCTTACCATTATTCGTGCTTATTCCCGAACCGAACGCAACCCTAATGATATTTCTGTTCTTGATGAAGTTACAGGTGGTTCTTAATGCTTCAGGAAGAACACTAGATGGATCGATTACCGATATAACTTTGAATAATCGATTTGAGAAAAGACAACAATGCATGATTCACAAGTAAAATTGAGAGTTAGGAGTAATTTTATTAATTTTTAATCGAAACCATTAAAGATAACTGACAATAAACAGAACATAACACATGGTTATGTCATGTAAGATTGAGCATTATTCGTGATTTTTCGTGTACGATATAATGAAAGTGTACATGGTTATGGGTGTAAAATTCCCTATATCATAGCGGAAAGGATGGAAGTGTTTATGAAATCCTCGTGGATTTGTGTGTGTACAATCATCCAGTAAAGATTCAATATTTCATCCTTTACATGAGAATTTGTTAGGTAGTGATGAATTATGAGGTGGAGTCGAACATGCACAAATCATTATATCGAATGGATATAATGTGAGCATAAATCAAGCATCCATCTTCTAACGGCTAGTCTTAATTTCATTTAAATCCTAAGTGATGAATGAAGGAAGTGAAATCGAGAGAAAATCGATGCATGCGTGACGGGTCGCTGAATACGTTAATTAATTCGGCTTCGTTGTAATACATGTACTTAGCGATTCGGTCAGAACCGAGAGAAGATCTCCGTGAAGAGTGTCTCGGCTTAATTTATATCCCGGGCAAGTCCGGGGTCGAACTCAGGGAGGCAAAGGAACAACTTGGGGGTTAATTCAAAAATTTAAGATCTAGATATCCAATGCGTTTTTTTAGATTTTTTTTATGCAAAAAAAAGCGAAGCAAATGCAAATGCGACTGAATAAGAACACTAAGAAATCACACAACTTAGCCAAATTAATTTTAATGTTAAATTAATCCAACTCAGCCAAATTATATTTTTCCTAGAGTTCTAATCCAGAGATGAACACAAAACACATTTTTTGGAATTTTAGGGGTTAAAATGCAACAATGAAAAATGCACACTTTTTAAGGGTCTTTTTGCAATTTACCACACAAACAGAAAGCAAAAATCATGAAAAAATTACTGAAATGAAAACATGATGCAAGGAAGCTACAGTATTTTTTTTGGAATTTTTTGACAAGTTATGAATTTTTTATGGATTTTTTAGTAGAAACAGAGTGACAGTGAGTAAATAATTCCTAATAAATCCACGTTATCAAATTAATCAGAGTGCGATTTATCTCAGAAAGATATTTAGATAAGCAATTTAGGAGAGTTGAAATTTCGCAAAAATAATGTATGTGGATTTAATTAAAAATCAAAAACTAAAATCACTCTATAATTTATTTAAGGCACAAGACAACTCCATTTTGGATGAAATTTGGATTATAAGCTCATCACATATCAAGGCATCATATATATTTTTTGTGGAATTTTTAGAGCAACCATGTGTGAGATATTAATTTAATGGCACAGAATGGGTAAACTATGCAAAATTTCAGTTAAACAATTATAATTAATTACCCACGAGTCACAAAAATACAAATAAATGATCACATGACAGAGGATAAGTTGCTCAACATAATGACATTTTTTATTGAATAAAATGACGCAATCTTGAAGTCCAAATTAATAGACAAAGACAGGGGTAGCAGCGCAATTCAGAAATTGAAACATACAACTAAAACTTATGCAAAGGGATGTTTGTGTATTTACATAAATTATAAGGGACAAACATGCAAGATTTACAATAAAAAAATGAACTAAAATGTGGACCTCTTCTTCTTCCTTCCTCTGTGCACGATAGGAACCCAAAACGGGTGGGGCGCGACGGCGGCCGCGCGCGACCGCAAGGAGGAGGCGGCGCCGCGCGGAGGTCGGCGGTGGCCGCAGGGCGTCAGAGGGCGGCGCGGGTGGTCGGCGGAGGTGCCGCGAGGGCGACGCGGCAGGTTGGCGCGGGTGGCGAGTTCGGCTGGGAGCAGGGGTGCTGTGAGGGGGATGGCGCCAGGCCGCGCTGGCGAAGCGTAGGGGAGTTGTGGGCGGCCTGCCGTCGGCGGTTGGCGCCGCTGGTGGCGGAGGCGGCGCTGCCACCGATGAGGAGTGGAGGTGAGGGGCGGCGGCGTGGAGCTGTTGTTCCCCTCCTCAGTTATTATTTTTATTTTTTTTATTTTTATTTTTTTAAACCTTTTTTACTGCTGTAATAAAAAGAAAAGGTTTTCTTTTTGTTTTATTTTTTTTTATTTTTTTATATTTTCAAACAGGGAACAAATGTGTACAAAAAGGGAGAGAAAGAAAAAAAATAGAAGAGGGAAATGATGAAAAAGATGGAGATTGTTGTGATGGTGATAGGATGATGTAAAAAAATGGTATGGTGGAGGTGATATGCGGTGGCAAAACAACAACAAAAAAAATGTTAGATAAAATAAAATAAAAAGAGATATGAGAGGGATAACTTACCTGATGTTCGCCGGATGTGCGGAGCAGCTACGCTGGACTCCTGTCGTCGCCTCGACCCGATTGGCGAAATAAAAATCGGAGAATCTACGCGAGCTCGACGGGGAACTCGTGACACGAAGCGGAGCTCCGCGGATCTCACCTGAAGGAGGTCGTCGCTTGAGGTCGATGCTTCGCCGCTGTCACCAACAAAACACTCCAAGCTCTCTCCTTATTCTATAAGAATGGTGGATCGGGAAAAAATGTGGATGTTGAGATGATTATAAAGAGATGAATAATGGGAGTTAGAGAGGTGGTGGTGTTGAATGAGAAGTTAGATTATTGGTGGAGTTGAATGGGAGGTTATATGAAGAATATGGAGTGGAATGGAGGTTGAAAGAAGACTTGGAGGTTAATAGAGAAAGGGAAGTTATTGTAGAGAATGTTATTAAATAAATAAAAAATGAAATGAAATAAAGTAGGCTACTAAAAAGAGAAAATAAAATAAAGAGAAGAAAAAGAGTGGGAAATTTACAAAAAGAAGATATACAACATGTACATTTTTTTGTTTGCTTTTCTTTTTATATTTTTTTTGTCTTTTTAATAAGAGATATTTACAACGGAAAAATACTATAAAATAATATAATTAAAATACAACACAATCATGATATTTTTGTATTTTTAGCAATTATGAAAGATACAATAAAAATTAAAGAAAGAATGAATATATACAAGGTATACAATGTACATCTAGGTCCCAAAACCCGACTTTTGCAAACGAGCTCCGATTTTAATGAAACCACTTCCGTTGGATAGATAATTTTCTAACTTGAACTTTAAAAGTGAGTTTGGTGAATTTGGAGTTCATACGGAGCGGGAATTTAGCTTGGAAGTTGGTCTTTACGGCTTTTTCCCATTGGGATCTAGGAGCATTTATTTGAAGTAAAATTTGTTTTGTATTTTTGTATTTTTATATACAATATTATTAACAAGTTAGAGAAAGAATTAGCCAAAAAGGAGTTGAAATGAAATTATTAAAAATAAATGAAGTTTTGAGTTATTTACAAGTATAAAACTCCTTTATTTTTGCGGCTTTTTATGTGTAATTTATTTCATACAATCTAATATACAATAATTAGTGTGTTTTATTTACAAGAGTCATTTTGTTAATTTATGGATTTTATGGACATTTATTTGGAATTTTACTCGGGGATTTTGCTAAGATCAAGATATTGTGATGATGAATCGCGGATTCATCACCCCCCTATACTTAAACTTTGCTAGTCCTCGAGCAAATAAAGAATGAATAAGTTAGGTTAACCCCTGACTGTGCATGTGAATACAAGACTTGATCCGTTCAAGAACTCTCGGTTTTAGAGATCCTAAAATTCTAAGCTGAACCAAGCTCTAGTCAAAAGGTACCCAATTTCCCTAATCATCAGACTCTCTTTGTATACATATATATAAGGGATATGACATTAAGTGTTGACCGCAGTTACAAGAGTAGAGTCACAACGTCACCCAAGGTTCCAGTCCAAGAGACTCTCCTAAGAACTCGATCCTCAACACTAGGGAATAAATCATTTCTTGCATCCAATCCACCGTCTCTTTAGTTGTCAGACTTAAAAGTATAGATGGAAGGCCAGTTGATGGAGGGCATAGGATTGTGTCATTTCTTCTCTCCCTCTCATTGGAACAAGGATCCTCTCAAGTGCCTTATTACGCAACACATTTTTTTTGGTGTTGATCAGTGCGTCCGTCAAGAGAAGTTGGAGCCGTCTGCACTTGTTTTCCTGGGAGTACACCGGGGTGTGCCTTTTTTGAGTACCTATCGTACCTTCTACACCCAGACTTGTAGCATTTACGATACAGAGCCCTTTTTTGGTGCAAGCCCGACTCCTGGTCCTAATAGCGGTGGTCCAAGTGGACACTTTGAAATGGTTGGGAGCGCTCGCCTTTGGTGGAAGCTCTTTTGATAATTGACTTTGTGGAATGAGAGCTTTTCTTTGACATTTCATTGCTTTGTAGTATTTGTGGCTAGCTCCACTGCTTTTACCAAGAGTTGGCGTACACTGATCAACATTTTTTATTTTATCACACCCTGGCACATAGGTAAATATCAAGAGGTAGTACAAGAACCATGTTCTCGTACTGGCTAAAGATGCTGACACTCAGGTTTCATGAAGCCTTCATTGATTTTATCCCATCCTCGAGCATCATCAAATCAAGTCCAAACTCAAATCCCTCATCCCAGTTCCTCAAGTGAAATTTCAACTCATCTCATCATAACTGCAGTCGTGTATGTGAGGTGCAGATCATATTCTTAAGGTAGAGACTAAGCATGCAATATAGCACACAAATCTTTCAAACTAGGGAAATGTGAATAATTAAGTCAAGGACCCTAATGACTAAGGCTGGTTAACTCAAAATCTCAAGACCTCATAAACCAAGTGTTCTTGAACATCACTAGTCTTGTGTGAAAGTGAATTGTGTCAGGGATTAAACCAACTTATTAGTTAGTTTTTTTTAGTTTTTTTTATGGATGTTTTTTTTGTTTTTTTTTGTTGTTGTTTTTTTTTAAGTTTTAGAAAAAGTTTTTTTTGTGTTTTTTTTAAAGAAAAAGTTTTTTTTCAAAAAGGTTTTTTTTTGTTTTTTTGTGTTTTTTTGAAAAAGATAGGTAAATAAGAAAATACTTTTTTCTTTGAAAAAGTTTTTTTTACGCAAATAAGGAAAAAGAGTTTTTTTAGGGATTTTTTTTGGTTTTATTATTTTTTTTGTACCCACCCCATAATTATTGTATAATATATATAAAAAATACGTGAAAGTACGAGGTATGGGTAAAGTATATATGTAATATATACACGCCCCCCTATACTTAGCTTGTGCTATGTCCTCATGGCACTAGGTGACAAAAAGACATAGCTCGTACTAAGCGTATGTTTAACCCAAAAAGTCAAGCGGTCGTCTTGATCCACAAGGCAGATCAACAGTCGATGCGGTGACCGCTCGAAAATCCGGATTAAAACAACAATTAACCCACGACAAATATATCAAGCAATGAAAGTAAATGTGCGGAGTTAAAATTTATTATAACTCTACAACAAGATGTGTATAGGTGCAAGTATGTGTAGAGGTCGAACACAGGGAGCAGACAGGTAGAACGGGGCACAAGTGCTCAAAATGTGTGTGAAGGTGATCAAGTGTCTACTAAGCTATTTTTTTGTGGGTTTTTAATTTTATATTTTTTTATTTAATTTTTAATTTTAGATTTTTGATTTTTAATTTTCTGATTTTTTTATTTTCTTTTTATATTTTATATTTTTATATTTTCTTTTTCCAATAATAGAATATATAAGCAATGTAATAAAAGGGAGAAAGAGATATTTATAAAAATAGATAAAAATACCCAAAAATTAGGCAAATAAAGTCTTTTTGGTCTTTTTATACTTTTTTACTGTTTTTGTGATTTTTGGGTAATTTTTAGAATGTTTTTGGTATTTTTAATTATCAAAATAAGGAAAACAGTGAATAAAAGTTGCTGGCTGAAATTAAATTGAGGATGAAAAATAGTAAACAGTGTCAAAGGTTTTTGGGGTTTTGCAATTTTTAGGAGTTTGGTTTTGTATTTTTTAATGATTTTTGGTCTGAAGTTAAAACAAACTACAAGGAACAAAATATATTTTTTTGAGATTTTTCTGAAGGGTTTTTATATTTTTTAGTGATTTTCTAATGCAAACAGTGCTGAAAATGACTATTTTTGATTTTTAATAAATATGAAAATGCAATAATTATGAAAAATAAAAATATGGTGATGAAATATGATGCAACAGGAGCTTAATTCTATTTTTGTGGAATTTTTGGAATTGATATGATGTATGCATAAAATACAAGAAACAACAAGAAACTACACATTCGCAGGGGCATTTATGTAATACTCAAGAAATCCAAGTGTCTCCTTGCAATATTTCCAGAAACTTTATAACTAACATTAAAGCTTAATGTACTAAACAGAAATATTAAGAAATAAAGAGGGCCCTCCTACAAAAACGCCAGTGCCACGCGCAGAGCACACGCCTGGCGGGGGCCTCTATGTAATTAGACTAAAGATTTGGGCCTTCTTGCAAAATGTACAGAAATTAATACACAGCCTAGGAAAGTTTGTACGCTAGTATTAGAATACAAAAAAACAAAGGGGGTGGAAGAAGCAAAATACCCCCTTCAGACGCGCATCCAACGGCGATTGATGAATCACTTATGCCACGTGTCGGGCGCGCAACGCGCGATGCCCCTTGGGAGATAGCGGCCAGGATTAGATCCTGGGGCTGAATCGGACGGCAGGAGGGGTCGCGCGATCTGACGGATGCTGTAGCGCCTGGAGTAAGCGCGAGATCGGACGGTTCGCGAGGTGCCGGGAAGAGCGGCTGGAGAACTCGTCGTTGGCGAGTTTCAAAGAGGCGCGACACGCTCCTCCAGCCTCCTCACGGCCTTCCAATCGCACGTGCAAGCTCCTGCGGCCCTGATGAACAGTCCAGGGGCGCCAAATGAGCCCGGGAAGCGGCTGGGCGAGCTCCCCAAGCTGCGGGCTGCTCCGGCCACCTGGGCGTATTTGCGTGACGCGCCTGACCTCAGGAGAGGCCCTTCAGACCCTGCGAAGATATATAAAAAACGCGACAGCGCAAGGAGCATAGATCTGACGTGTAACGGCGATAAATAGACGGATGACGGGGCGTTTGGAGTGGCCGGAGCTCCAGGAGCTCCGGCGAGGTGTCGATCAGGTGGCTGGATGGGTAATAGGCGAAACTAGGTATGGGGTGTGCACCTACAGCTACTGCAAGGTTAAGAAATGCAAGAAAAATACAAGGGAAAACAACCTCAAGGGCTATGGAGCCCAAGGTAGACCTCACGGCCAAGAGGTGGCCGGAGATGAATGGAGACCTCTCCTCGACCCTCGCCTGGGCTTGCCTAGGCCAGCTGGAGACGCTCCTGTCACCAGCGTCGATCCGGAGCTGGAAGAGAAGCTCAAACAGGGGGCAAAAAGGGTTCAAAAAGCAAATGGAGGTTTTGGATGGCTTTTGAAATATGGCCGAGGAGCGACCTTCGAGGCAAGATCACGGGCGGATGGAGAAGATCCAAGAGGATCTGAGTGGTCGGCGCGAATCCTGGATGTACAGGGTACATCTTTCATGAAGGAAGCGTCTTCAAAGGGTGAGAGACACATCCTCGAAAAATGGGCGAAAGAGGGGCATGGGCGCGCTGTCGCAGCTACAGGAGTAGGGCCAGGGAGTTGACCCGAGGTCAACTCTTCTGGCCCCCTGGTTGGTCCACGTGGACCAACCAGGAAAAACTCCTGAAAAAAGATTAAAAAAATGATTTAAAAATAATAAATGACTTTATTTATTTTAGGTTATAAAATAAAAAATGCTTAATATTTTATATAGTATTTTATTCCGATTTTTAATTATTTTTATGAAATATATTTTTACAAGTTTGCACTTATACCCCTATAGGTATCTATATCTATATATTGTAGTCTTTTATTTTTAATTCGTGTATCTAAGTTTATTATTTTTATTTAGTATTTTATAAAATCATAGAATACTTTTAGATAGACAAATATATTTTTATTTTATTTTTCTGATTTATTTTGTGTATTTAATAAAATATAGATGTAAAATGTATAGGTATGTATGTAGGTGTTGTATCTAGGTATTTTATTTACAAGTATTTTATTTTTGTTTTTATTTAGGTTTTTATTCTTATTTTAATGTACATAATTATTATAAGTAATATTTACAACATTATAAAAATATAAAAATATAAAAATAATAAATAAATAATAAATTGAATATTTTAATATGTACCAGTATACAATAGGAGTCCAAAAGTCAACTTTCAAACCGTAGCTCCGCCAAATGCGAAACCACCGCCAATGGATAGATTATTTTCTTCTATATACAATTAAAGGTGAGTACACTGCATTTGGAGTTTTTATTTGTGAGATACGGGTCTGGGAAGTTGGCGTTCTGGATTTTTATTCAGACCATAACTTTTTATCTGTACATTATTTTTCTGTGAAATCAATTTTGTATTTTTCTTTATTAAAATTATCTACAACTTTCATGTACAAAGTTTCTTTATTTGATGTATAAAAAGTGGAACCAAAAATAGGTCCCAAAATGAATAAAGAATGAATAAAATGTAGAGGTATTTTATCTGTATTTCTGACCTTATCTCCCCCTACTTTATTCCTTGTCGACCTATTCATCAAGATGCCTAGGTCTCGGGGTTTCGGGTCATAAAATATTTACAATATTTTATTCTTTTTCTTTTCTTTTCTTTATTCTATAATTTTGGCTTTAAAAACCGCATTTTATACAATATTTACATACATATGCATGAATGCTAAAATGCATGAATTACGCCTATTTACACGCATTTACTAGGGTTTTTAAGGCCAAAATGATAGAATAAAGATGATGAAACGTGGATTCATCAGCGTAGGAAAGCTAAAATAAATAAAAAGTGTAGAAGTCGATCCGCCCCCCCTATACTTAGGCTCTGTACAGCCTAAGTGTAGAAGAAGAGAAAAAATGGGACGGACGAGATCAAGAGGAGAAATGATGAGTAAATACACATGGCGGGCATCGGTCCCCCCTATACTTAGGCTTTGGTCAGCCTAAGTATTGGAAAGAACACAAGATTGGAAGACCGATGAGAATGGGAAAGAATATACAAAAAGAAAAATAAAAAGAAGAGAAGGAGCAAATCGGGTCACTCACCCCCCTATACTTAGGATCTAGTCATCCTAAGTATAGCCACAAAATGAAAACGATACGGAACTGGGGCGAGTGATGCGAATCATGAGGGAGGGAGGTGAATAAAGGAAGGAAAATATGTACAAGGAGGAGGAAGAATATACAAGGATCAAGAAGGTTTGTGACGGACCTTCTTGCGGGAGCGATGGGGTGGATAGTATACATGTGTGTCGCTGTCAGAGTCGTCCGCAGAGGAATAATAGTGAGGTGTGGGGAACGTCCAACGGGGGTCGACACACGGATGCTTGCTCAAATATGGCTTCAGATAAGCCGAACTAAGCTCACTCATGTAGATCACCTCATCCGGACCTGATGAGGACTCCTCAGAAAGTTCCTTCTCTGAAACATCGAAGGTAACCTTCTTAGTCGGTTTTCTAGAACCTGAAGCATCAAGAGGAAGAGGAGATTGATACGTCTTAAGGAGTTCGGGGGAACACCACAAGGAATCAACACTCGTCTTCTTCTTACTAGATGACCGACTAGAGGATGGAGCAACCGATTTATCAAGATTGGTCAATTTGGTCCCAGTTGTCTCCTTTGGTGTATGTCCTGAATGTGGTGTGTGTGAGGTTCTGACCAGAGGTTCATCATCATATGAGTCACCATATGCATTGTAATACTCCTGCAGGGTTAGCACACGTCTTTGATAAGGCACAGTGTTCTCAGTTGGCTTGATATTGTTGGGTTCTTGTGTCGGATCATCGAAATAATCAAGGCAATCCACAAATGTCATGTCCGACTCACTGATAGCTTCTGGTCTTGAGTCCTCTCTAGAAGCTGTCGTGGTGGTGGTGCAAGCAGTAGGCGGTGTGTGGTTGTAGGAAGTGTCTAAACCAATGGTTGTCTGGACAGTCGGTATTTCAGGTGTAGTAGAGAGATGGGACTCAACTGTCTCTCGAAGGTTGCGACTGTCTGCAACTTTACGGGTTACCTTGGAATATCGTGTGTCTTCAAAGATCGGGTGAGGTCGGAGTGCTCCCAATGCAGAGAAATCGATCTCCCGAGTCTCACAATCTATAGTTGCCTTAGCCAAGGCTAAGAACGGCTTCCCAAGAATGATCGGAGACTGGGTGAAATCTCCTCGGTGCTCAATGTCAATGATCGTGAAGTCTATCTCCAGTAGAGCACCTTGAAAAGTGACGATGACTGAAATGGTTCCTCTCGACCGTTTAATGGTCCGATCTGCCAACTGAATGATATCTCTTGACTTCTTGGCAGATCCGAGTTTGAGCTTGGCAAACACGGAGGTCGGGAGGATATTAATCGGTAAGTCATCATCGATTCTTGCATGGGTGAATGTGGTATCTTTGATTTCACAATCAACTCTAGGTAACCGCTTTACTCTGCGGCTCTTGGTTTTTCTCCCTATCATCAAAGATGTGGCCATAGACACTATATGTATATCAGTCCTTGTTCTCTTATTGCCCGACCTTTTAGGCATCAATTTACTTCTCACAAATCTCTTAAGGTCGGGAAAGTGCTCAATGGCCATTATTAAGGGAAGCTCAAAAATCAACTTTCTAACCAATGCTTCCCTAACCGCAGGATCCAATTTTTTTAGATCTTTTCCTTTTTCAATTTTTATGGTATTTTCTGAGTTTTCAATTTTTTTGGTCTTTTTGCTATGTGACGGAGGAGTAGTAGAATGTACATACTCAAGTTTGGAGGAAAAGTGGTTAGTAGAAGAGGGAGATAGAAGGGACTCCAGCTGTACATGATGTGTGGTCAATCCGGTGTCTTCCAGGTTTTCGAAATTCAATCCGCAAGATCCATGATCCACATTCCTACCTGGACTCTTGATCGGTCTACAAATGTCATCCTCCAATAAGTTCTCATGACACATCATGAGAGAAGTCGACGCAATTGGAGGGTACTGCTGAGAACTCGGGCTCTTATACTCAACACACCTTGACTCGGGTGTGTAATACTGGGTTGAGTATGGCCCATATGTATGGCAGTTGTTGGTCCGAGCCTCATCAGGCGGAGTTAGTAGACAGGGGGTCTGTAAATCAGTCGCATGAATCCAATCCCCTGTATATGTCGGCTCTCCAAATGGGTCATATAAAGGTTGGTCAATGTGGTCTCTATCACTCAGGTCAATCAAGTCAGGAAGATCGTATGGTGCAGGCCTCTCCATTCAGTTTGTCTGGTTGACCATGTTGTACCCTAAGGTTAAGTTGGGATGTGTGTATGGCAATTGTTGTTCTGTCCCAACTCGAGGTGAAAGTGAGGTATGTGGGGTCAACTGATTATGCCAATCATTCATCTCAGCAGTCGCTTGCTCTTTGATTTGTTCCTTGATTCCAGCAAGCGGACGAGAATATAGTGAATCAATCCAAGGTGGTTGTGGGTCAGGGGTGCAAGAATGTGGGGTAGGTGAGAAGGACGAAGAAGTGCGGAAGTCAGTCGGAGTTTTGACTTCGCGGTTGGGGTGTGGGTATGAAGAGGAATGAGAGGGTGGAGATGATCAAAATATGGTCGAAGAAGAATGACGTGGATATGATGACCAATATTCTGACATCTTGGAGGGAAAATGGGAGAATGAAGCAGATCGAGGAAGAAAGCGTGCAAGTGCACCGAATAACACACAAGACAAACAAACACAAGAGCAAACCCTGAGTTCACCTACTCAACACAGTGATGGTCGCAAAAGTCCGACCGTTTATCTTTTCAGTTTTAATTAGGTGATAAATCAAGATATCAATCCAATTACGCAAGGCTCAAAAGTAGGTTTTGGGCACTATCCTAGGGATGCGTCCTCACCTCTCAACAATCACAATTAGCCAAGCATACAATGAGGGTTTTGCTCTCCCAAAACAAGTGTTAGTTTTAATCAGTTTTTTTTGGTCAACTCTGATTAGCAGTCCCGGTTTTAAGTTTGGTTAACACTTGATTAGTCCACCAAACAAAGCACGCCTAACGATCAGTCCCGATTTCCTTTTAACCTAAGTTTCAAAAACCAAGGGGAGGGAGTCGAGAAAAACCGATGCAAATAATGAAATCAATGATGCATGCCCAGTTCAGAAGACTTACAGTGATCCTCGCGCTCTACATGCGGGATGCAAGGCAGAATTGAAATTTTATACTAATATGAATGCAAACGAGAAACCGTTCCTAGACAAGCAGTTCTATTAGCGAGTGATGAACAAGTTTAATTTGACTAATAGCCCAGCGGTCTAAGTGCGTCTCGTTAAATGTGATGTGTGGTCCAAAAATTTACGAGCACAAGCAATAAAATATTCTAATAAAAATATGCTCTAAGAGCCGTAAGTGCAGGTCCTATTCTACGTCAAGCAACCACACGACCACGAGCGGGTCCAAAGTCCAGTCCGGATACAAACGCGAGCTCTCAAACAAGAGCCACTGGAAAGAGCGAATTACCTAAGTTATTACAACACAATAATTACAAAAATTCTCTCGAAGATAAATAAATTCTCCAAGCTCTTCAGCAGTCGGCGCGCGTCGCGTCCGTCGACCTCCGATGCACTCCAAGTCCACCGGGCCCTCGCAAGGAAAAAGAGATTTATATTAGAGAGATAAACAACAAAATATATACAAGAATATGAAGACAAATAATTGAAAGGAAATGGATTAATTACAAGTGGGCTCGGGGGTCAGACTACCCGAGTAAATGGAAAACTAAATCCAAATTTTTAAATTAGTCCCTAAGCCGTTTGCCTCCCCGGCAACGGCGCCATCTGGCGAGTCGCTGAATACGTTAATTAATTCGGCTTCGTTGTAATACGTGTACTTAGCGATTCGGTCAGAACCGAGAGAAGATCTCCGTAAAGAGTGTCTCGGCTTAATTTATATCCCGGGCAAGTCCGGGGTCGAACTCAGGGAGGCAAAGGAACAACTTGGGGGTTAATTCAAAAATTTAAGATCTAGATATCCAATGCGTTTTTTTTAGATTTTTTTTATGCAAAAAAAACGAAGCAAATGCAAATGCGACTGAATAAGAACACTAAGAAATCACACAACTTAGCCAAATTAATTTTAATGTTAAATTAATCCAACTCAGCCAAATTATATTTTTCCTAGAGTTCTAATCCAGAGACGAACACAAAACACATTTTTTGGAATTTTAGGGGTTAAAATGCAACAATGAAAAATGCACACTTTTTAAGGGTCTTTTTGCAATTTACCATACAAACAGAAAGCAAAAATCATGAAAAAATTACTGAAATGAAAACATGATGCAAGGAAGCTACAGTAATTTTTTTGGAATTTTTTGACAAGTTATGAATTTTTTATGGATTTTTTAGTAGAAACAGAGTGACAGTGAGTAAATAATTCCTAATAAATCCACGTTATCAAATTAATCAGAGTGCGATTTATCTCAGAAAGATATTTAGATAAGAAATTTAGGAGAGTTGAAATTTCGCAAAAATAATGTATGTGGATTTAATTAAAAATCAAAAACTAAAATCACTCTATAATTTATTTAAGGCACAAGACAACTCCATTTTGGATGAAATTTGGACTGTAAGCTCATCACATATCAAGGCATCACATATATTTTTTGTGGAATTTTTAGAGCAACCATGTATGAGATATTAATTTAATGGCACAGAATGGGTAAACTATGCAAAATTTCAGTTAAACAATTATAATTAATTACCCACGAGTCACAAAAATACAAATAAATGATCACATGACAGAGGATAAGTTGCTCAACATAATGACATTTTTTATTGAATAAAATGACGCAATCTTGAAGTCCAAATTAATAGACAAAGACGGGGGTAGCAGTGCAATTCAGAAATTGAAACATACAACTAAAACTTATGCAAAGGGACGTTTGTGTATTTACATAAATTATAAGGGACAAACATGCAAGATTTACAATAAAAAAATGAACTAAAATGTGGACCTCTTCTTCTTCCTTCCTCTGTGCACGATAGGAACCCAAAACGGGTGGGGCGCGACGGCGGCCGCGCGCGACCGCAAGGAGGAGGCGGCGCCGCGCGGAGGTCGGCGGTGGCCGCAGGGCGTCAGAGGGCGGCGCGGGTGGTCGGTGGAGGTGCCGCGAGGGCGGCGCGGCAGGTTGGCGCGGGTGGCGAGTTCGGCTGGGAGCAGGGGTGCCGTGAGGGGGGCGGCGTCAGGCCGCGCTGGCGAAGCGTAGGGGAGCTGTGGGCGGCCTGCCGCCGGCGGTTGGCGCCGCTGGTGGCGGAGGCGGCGCTGCCACCGATGAGGAGTGGAGGTGGGGGGCGGCGGCGTGGAGCTGCTGTTCCCCTCCTCAGTTATTTTTTTTATTTTTATTTTTTTTTATTTTTTAAACCTTTTTTACTGCTGTAATAAAAAGAAAAGGTTTTCTTTTTGTTTTAATTTTTTTTATTTTTTTATATTTTCAAACAGGGAACAAATGTGTACAAAAAGGGAGAGAAAGAAAAAAAATAGAAGAGGGAAATGATGAAAAAGATGGAGATTGTTGTGATGGTGATAGGATGATGTAAAAAAATGATATGGTGGAGGTGATATGCGGTGGCGAAACAACAACAAAAAAATGTTAGATAAAATAAAATAAAAAGAGATATGAGAGGGATAACTTACCTAATGTTCGCCGGATGTGCGGAGCAGCTACGCTGGACTCCTGTCGTCACCTCGACCCGATTGGCGAAATAAAATCGGAGAAGCTACGCGAGCTCGACGGGGAACTCGTGACGCGAAGCGGAGCTCCGCGGATCTCACCTGAAGGAGGTCGTCGCTTGAGGACGATGCTTCGCCGCTGTCACCAACAGAACACTCCAAGCTCTCTCATTATTCTATAAGAATGGTGGATCGGGAAAAAATGTGGATGTGGAGATGATTATAAAGAGATGAATAATGGGAGTTAGAGAGGTGGTGGTGTTGAATGAGAAGTTAGATTATTGGTGGAGTTGAATGGGAGGTTATATGAAGAATATGGAGTGGAATGGAGGTTGAAAGAAGACTTGGAGGTTAATGGAGAAAGGGAAGTTATTGTAGAGAATGTTATTAAATAAATAAAAAATGAAATGAAATAAAGTAGGCTACTAAAAAGAGAAAATAAAATAAAGAGAAGAAAAAGAGTGGGAAATTTACAAAAAGAAGATATACAACATGTACATTTTTTTGTTTGCTTTTCTTTTTATATTTTTTTTGTCTTTTTAATAAGAGATATTTACAACGGAAAAATACTATAAAATAATATAATTAAAATACAACACAATCATGATATTTTTGTATTTTTAGCAATTATGAAAGATACAATAAAAATTAAAGAAAGAATGAATATATACAAGGTATACAATGTACATCTAGGTCCCAAAACCCAACTTTTGCAAACGAGCTCCGATTTTAATGAAACCACTTCCGTTGGATAGATAATTTTCTAACTTGAACTTTAAAAGTGAGTTTGGTGAATTTGGAGTTCATACGGAGCGGGAATTTAGCTTGGAAGTTGGTCTTTACGGCTTTTTCCCATTGGGATCTAGGAGCATTTATTTGAAGTAAAATTTGTTTTGTATTTTTGTATTTTTATATACAATATTATTAACAAGTTAGAGAAAGAATTAGACAAAAAGGAGTTGAAATGAAATTATTAAAAATAAATGAAGTTTTGAGTTATTTACAAGTATAAAACTCCTTTATTTTTGCGGCTTTTTATGTGTAATTTATTTCATACAATCTAATATACAATAATTAGTGTGTTTTATTTACAAGAGTCATTTTGTTAATTTATGGATTTTATGGACATTTATTTGGAATTTTACTCGGGGATTTTGCTAAGATCAAGATATTGTGATGATGAATCGCGGATTCATCAATGCGATAAAACCATGAAGCATTGCTTAGGAGAAAAACTTACTGTACCTATAGCATTCTTCATGCAAGTGCAAGATTGAATTAAATTTATCACTAGATGCATGCAACTCGAGAAATCTACATCCTGAACATGCTTCTATCAGTGGGATAGAAATTGCTTTATTTGGTTAAGTGAAGCGATGCTTATGTACGTTTAGATGAATTTGAGGAGATGAAGTGAATCCCCCATATTTTTATTAGTGCGTCCTACCTACGTTCAAGCACATGTGATATGAAAATAACAATAGCTCAGAGAGCCGCGTACCTAACCCTAGGTTCGAAGACTCAAGTGAAGCCCCACCCGGGTTAGGAGTGACACATACTCCACACACCACATGACATAATCCAAGTCACTTAATACAGATGCGAGTTCTCAAATGAGAATCGCTAGAAATGCAATTATTACAAATATATATATATATACAACACAAGAATGACCGATATGCTAATTATTCTCTCGATCTCTTTAGGGTTGCTTTTGTCGTTCCTCGCAGTGGGAGCTCCCGACTCTCGCCTCAGTATCTCCCGAGCATCCTCGGTCTCCACAGGACCTACCACAGAAGCTAAGTGTTAGATAAACAACAAGGTGTGTAAATATAGCAATATCAACGGAACAAAACAATGTGAAATAACTCAACGAACAAATTGTCTTAGACACCAAAAGTTATCAACTCAATCAAAACGTTAAATTCTAAGAAATCAAAAGGATGAATCGTATCACCATCAATGGCACCATCTGATGAACCACAATCCCATCTATTTAAAAATAGTAAATTGTAGTATAGGAGATAGAAACGATCTATCAAAAACAACAACTTCTAAATATTGTGGAATATTTAATTCTTGGTAAGTGTACCAAGGATGAACTTAGGGATACAAATTACCTTCATAATTCATCAGATTTCTACATTTCAATTGAGCGATTATTTCCTCTATCTAGGTCAACATACAAATAATACCCAAGGCACAAATCATGTTGAATGAATGACATGCATTTTTATTTGGATTTTTATGCAATTTAAAAGAGCTAACATGCTAAAGAATGCCATGAAATACAAACAAAATGAGATGCACAATTATGCCCCTAAATGATAAGTAAATGGGCAAGGCAAAGAAAATCAATTCTATTTAGCAATTGATGCTTCAAATTTAATCAGTTAATAAGCAAATGGCATTAAAAATCAATGAATAGGATACACAGTATATTTCGAATGTATCATACCATTCCATGTATCAAATCAGTTAATAAATTATGCCATCAGATAGGTAATTAAACAAGTAACAAAATGAAATTGAAATCACCGAAAATGGAGTACTCCAGATGCTCAAGTTATAAACAAATAATCTAGGGGCATAAGTGAAAGAAAAAACATGCAAAAAATACAAATCATAATAAAAAGTTCCTCGGAAGGGCATAAATGCAATATAAATAAACCGAGGAGCCTTCCCTGTAAATTAACCGACGCACAGGGGCATAAGTGTATTCCTTGAAACCCGGGTGGGTTTCTATGCAAAATGTCCAAGCACTCCACGTGAGGCATGCACACCTGGACATGGGTGTCATTATGAAGAATATGCGGACCTTCACTGCAAAAATGCCCGCCCCCTCACGTGCATAGCGCGTGCTCTACGGCTCAGGCGGGTAGGTTCGGTCGTAAGTAGCCTCGGGCCATGTGGGTCGCTCGAGTCGTTTCATCTGGGCTCGGTCCCATCAAATGTGAAGGCACGAGAGCGGAGGCCTAGGGTAGATCTGAGCCGTCCGATTAAAATGATCGGATGATGCCTATACTTTGAGTTCATCATGCTGCTTTGCCTCTTCGCGATGAAGATGGTTGCGCTCTGGCAACCCCTCCTTTCCTCATATGATGTCTACTTATTGCGTTGATGGTCTTATCTTCTTCGTGAACGGCTGGCGAAGTTTCTGAAGGGTCCAACGATTGTTGACTGTGCTTGGAATGGTGAGGAAATGGAGCCTCGCCAGTGTTGCTGCTCTAGAGTGGAGCAGAGACGAAACGTATGGCCATTGATGGAATGAAGACCAAAACATTAGGTACCATAGCCGAAGCAATTAGGTGCGTGTATGAGGTGAATGAAGGACCTGGAGTGACGAGACAATGGTGGTCCAGTGGGTTCCTCCGCCGTGATGGTGGAGGAAGGGGGAGAGAGAATGGAGGCATGGAATATAGAGAAGAAGATCTAGTCGTGCAACATGGATGGCAGAGGTCTGGTGAAGGTGGAGAGCCGGTCAATTGAGTGTGAGAAGGTTTGTGTGCATTTATTTAAAAGGAAGAAAAATAAAGAAAACAAAGAACAACTTACCTAGAAGATCGAGGGAGGAGATGTTAGAGTGGAGGCCTGGGCTGAGGCTCGAATTGAGCCTCTGGTTGTCGACCCTCTCAGCCAAGGAGGGTTTCTCAACAGCTACCAAAGGTGCCATGACATGGCCACGAGGGCCATGGGTCAACACCTGGAGGAAGCTAACATCATCACCCTCTATTCTTAGTATCACTGTCACGGAGATGAGAAGAGGTATAGGAACCCCTCCGTGAAATGGTGGACTCCCGGAAACTAAGGTTGAGGAGGTGATTTTGTAGGTAAAGATGAAGGTTACAAGTGACGAGATCGTGAGGAGTGTAACCGCCAACGTTAGCCATGGAGAGTTGGTTGTGAGGGAGTAATGACTGCACGAGATAGAGGGGTGTTAGGTCAACGTCGGGGTGGTGTTATGTCGTAGGAAGGTGGTCTGAGGAGGCTGCTAAAAATGGAAGGGGGACGAGGCGCGACTAGGTAATCGTGGGGCACAACTGTTACTGGGGGTAGGAGATGAGGTGTGGGTCGTTGGATCATATGATCCAACGATCCTGATGAAGGTGGAGGCAAGCGAGAGTGATGTGATCTGGAGATAGATCGAAGTGACAAGAGCAACGAGGAGATGGATGAAGTGAGGACCATCTGATGGAGCCAATCTGATGGTCAGGAGATGGGCACTAATGGAGGCTCCGGATGAGCATGATCCAATCAAATCTGATGGCTGAGATTGAGGCAGGTATGGATGGTTCTGATGCGATCAATCTGATGGCATCCGCTCTAGAGAGCGCTACATGGCCCAATGAGAAAATTAGAAAAGAAAAAAAAGAACAAAATTAAATTAAAATAGCTATAGAAGGAATAAAAAAGTGCAAAACATAAAAATTGTAGATCATGATGAGATCTACAAGTTTTATGTTGAACAAAAAGTCAAAAAAGGTCATTTGTACATTAGAAATATTTTTGTAAGTATTTTTTAAAGAAACAAAACGCTTGTTTTTAATTTATTTTGAGGGGTTTTTTTATATTTTTAATTTGGATTTAATTTCAATAAGGAAATGCTGAAAATAAAGAACAAAATTAGGGTTAAATATATATAGTAATTAGGGTTATGACAATAGCTAGGTTAGTAGTTATTATTAGTTAATTAATATTAGAATTTATTGAATTATTCAAGTCTGGAGAATAATAAATAATATGATTAATCTCATATTCATCAGTATTCCAAAGGAATGGGCCCATACTTCTCGTCAAAAAGTGCATCATAGCGATCCTATTAAGAGAAATAGCTAGTAAGTAAACTTAAACTGTGCACCTATACTCACTACCACGAACTGAGCATTGTTGGTTGAACATACATTCCCACACATATGCGTCTTAGCCCACCATTCCCTAAGAGTCGATTCACGTTGGAAGTCACCTCATGACATGATTAATGTCAGGAACAATATCTAGATAAGGATAGACAGGTTTAAGCTCTAGTTTATACATACCATTTCACAACGCATAATCCCAAAGATTTTAAATTCGTTGGTGGATCTGATCTCCTACTTCTCCAGATTAGTGTGCCCCATAGCAAAATGTCTCTCAAAGCCAACAGAAGCGAACATATCACAATAGCGAACGTACCTACAAATCGATGCACAATATAATATACCATATTATTGGATCATCAATAGATATGTTTAGACCATATATCTCCCAAGGGTGCGCCAAGGAGGATTGAGTTCCTTTTCCCTCTCCCAATTCTCGACCCTATCTAGCTTAACGAGAGCCGACTTCCTTTCCCTACAAAAGCTACTAGTTATCTTTTTAGTTGCCATGCAGGTCAACTACTCACGGTACATCTATCTAGTGTGACTGCAAAAGATGGCATATGTATTCTGCATCGAGTAAGTAATGATATAAGATTTATTTGGTATAAGAAAAAGATAAGAAAGAGGAGATTAAGGGACTCACATAAACATTATCCAATATCCTCTACTAATCATGTGGACTCACGTGAGTCCATCTGCGGTCCTCATAATCTTGGAACTTCTTCGAAGCCTTGCATAATTCATTCGCCACATTGTGTTAATTTTTAAGTGTATATCCCGATCGTATATAGTAGTTTGAATGAATTTCTAGTAACCACATCTAAAATTTAACAAAAAAAATTTAAAGTACGTGTATAACGTACCAATTGGTCATGAACTGTAGGTATTAAGTAGGCACTAAGGTCTCATTCCAACTGTCGAGCATGATGTTCGGCAGATGGTGTACAGATGACGACCATCCTTGCATATATCAACATACTTGCATCAAATAAGAGATACGATGGTAAAATTTACAATTCATTTGAAATTAAGTGAACATTTGTAGAGTAAATATCTCACTTTACAACATAAATACATACTAACTATAGTACATTGATATATAATTTGGACGTGTTTAGTCCAAGTAAGTTAGTTTACACTTGACCTTGATCTGCATTATCACTACTATCAACATACATAAACATCATCCTTTTCAATATAGTTAATATCTCATCTCTCTTCCTTTTTTTTTCCTACGGAAGGTATGTAAGATATCTGCTTAATTTAGGAGGCAAGTAAGAAGATTCGAATCTTCTTATGTATTTACCAGAAACCACCTCATGTTTCAGATTGTACCAATCATACGAAAACAAATAAAAGTGATTTGGAACATGTATATTGTACTCTAATTCGATCACCTCATTGAGAATTCCATAATAACTCAAGCTATCTTTGTCATAACAAGATCTCGAAATCATAACACCTGAGTTATATGTAGTTAATCCTTAGTTTCTATCATATGAGCGAAATTTACATCCAGTGGCATTAAAACCCCAGTGTGTTTGGACTATGTAATTTGAACCTAAAGCAAAGTCATACAACAACTTCGACTTTGTATTAGTCGTGTCCAATGATTTGACATGATTTTTAACATTCACAAGTGTCTTTCGGAACTCCTCAACCACCTCAACGTCATTGAAAGTAAGATTATTCGCTGATATTATGCTCCTATTTTCTCAGCATATAAAAATAAATAAGTTGAAAGGTCAACAAATGACCATGAACATGTTAATTTAGAACGTACTCGGCAAAGTATGAAACTTACACCGTGTTATCGAGTACTTATAGCTTTACAATATCTTTCTCATGAGTATCCATTGTTCAGGGCCTTCCCTTCTTGAAAGGTTCCCTTTAAGGATGAAAACTGACAACCCTGATTCAACTTAATTGGTTGCAAATTAATTATGTGAATAGTTGATCGGATAAGTATCGTGCACAAAAATTTGCAGCCTTTTCCATTATATATTTTACGCTTATCGAACTTTCCAATGTGTTATTGTTATGGACCTTTCTTTTAAAAAACATGCACATGTATATGTACTTTAAATTGTTAATATTATTTATTAACATCTTAAATATCGAAATAAAAAGATTAAATACAGGTTGTTACCTCTTTAAAGGGTACATCCAGTGGTACTTAATAGGTCCTCCGAATTTGATCTTGCACGGTAAGTGTACTATGAGGTGTTCCATTAAATCAAAGAAGGTAGGAGGGTAAATCTTCTCTAAGTTGCATGGGTACTAGCACATTTTGTTCGAGACTGGTGGTCATGTTAGGAGACTGGTGGTCATGTTAGAAGACGTAATCTTTGAGGAACAAATGGATTTTAGAAAGTGCCCAGCTTTGCTAAGACATCAACTATTATCTTAGGGAGCAAACCTTTGAAGGCTATTGGTAATATTTTCTCCATAAAGACATGACAATTATGACTTTTCATACCTTTGAAATAGTTTCTTTTTTTGTGCCCACCGGTCTTGAAATGTTCGAAGAATATCCATCTGGGAATTTCAGAGTTAATGTCCACGCGCACATATCCTTCACTTGATCTCTAATCAATGTCTATTTAACTCTCGACATGCAAACATTACCATTTTGTAGGTTGACCAAAGACAATACTGGACGATAACAAATGTTCATCAAATCTTATCGGGCATTCTCTGTGTCTTTTGTCCTATCGATTGTCACTAATATTGTGTAAAACACATCATAGAAGACGTTCTTCTCGCTGTAAATCACATCCAAGTTGTGCTTAATAAGAAGATTCTTCCAATATGAGAATTCCGAAAAATACTAATCTTCCTTATTGAATAATGGGTCTCTTTTTCATTTTCCCAAAGATCTTTCAACTCATCTATCAGTGATCGGAGATAAACATCCATATATCTACCTAAGTGGCTTGAATCAGGAACTAACCAAGAAAGAAACCCGTAGGGTGCCTATTGCACAACCACGAGGGAAGATTTTACAGAGTAGTGATGATGGGAACATGAATAATCTTTTCCACTTCCATGGGGGTTAAACCCATCAATTTTTTCAAAGCTTGCCAAAATTAAGAACATAAAGGATGCTCAATAATTCCGTCAAACATATGGTTTCCATGTCATGTCATCTCCTTTACATTTTCTATACACTAGTAAAGTCTCTATAGTTACGGTATCAGCAGAAAATAGGAAGTACTTTCTGAGCGACATTTGATTTCATATCAGCCTTTGTATAACAGCTAATCACAAACTTGACAACAAGTCATGTTCATATTATCACCATAGTATATCATGTGGCGGTTTGGGCATGCATTAATCTGCACCTCTGACAGACCTAACTTACTCGTCATTGTCTTGATCTTGTAAAAACTTTCTAGCAGTTCATCTCTCTCAGCCAACATTCGCTTTATTAATTTAATCATGATGTCAAAAAAAGTATCGATAATATTGTATTGATTCTTGACTAACAACATCTCAGCAATGGTAGATAACCGCGAGATGGTGTGGCATCCATGCCAAAGAGGTTCCTCTACCTTAAATAACAATTCATCAAATTGGCAGTGTTCCCCTCGTTGTCCTATGTATCAAATTTTGGTTGAAATCTGGTCCAACGACATCTCTGACCATTTGGACAAACATGTTATCACGTGGTTTAGAAGGCTCACGTATCTCATGTCTCTTCTCTCCATGCTCATACCATGTCGTATACCCATCAGCAAATCCCTTTCGACACAAATGTCTTGCAACTATGTTCCATGAAACTTTCTTTAATAGATCTTTTGCATGGACCTGTGATCTTCCCATCTCGATCAACAATACCTAGTCCCTTAGCATAAGAAAAATCAAGGAAACCCTCCACGCCATCTAGAAATAAATACATCGACATCCAAACAGTTATACATCCATACACGTGTAAAATCCATCGTCAGACCTTTTCTAACAAGATAGTTTGAGTGAAAACATGGATGCATAAACACGACAAGGAACCTAAGTAAACCTTCTACACCATCGTCAAAACCAATATTTGAATTATACTTAACTTCTCAAAGATTGCACTGACTTCTAAAATCTTAGATATGTTAGCTTAAACCTATTACGCTAACTCTAGGGGATGAGAGGAGTTTTGGTTTCTTTACATTATTGACGAGTCGGCTAAATACATGGTATAATTTGTACTCGTTGTAATACAGATACTTAGCGAATCAGTCAGAACCGAATCAAATGTCTCTGTGAAGATGACTCGACTTGAATTTATATCCCGAGCAAGTCCAGGGTCGACACAAGGAGGCAAAGGAACAACTTTGGGTTAATTCAGAAAACTTAGGTTTAGGTTTCCAATGCGACTTTTTTTTTATTTTTTATGCAATATGAATACGGATGCAAAATGTGGTTGAATCAGGTTAATAAGAAAGCATACAACTTAGCCAAATTAATTTTAATAAAAATTAATTTAATTTAACCAAATTATATTTTTCCTAAAAACTTAATACAGTGAGGAATGCAAAACACATTTTTTTTTGGAATTTTAGGAGTCAAAATTCAACAATGAAAAATGCATACTGTTTATGGGTTTTTATGCAATTTTTTACTCAAACAGAATGCAAAATTTATGAAAAAAATCCGTAAAAGTGTGCATTTTCGCTATATATTGGAGAACGTCCCATTTTCCATCCCTATCCAAATTGTTAGCTTTTGTCTTCACAGAGAGAAAACAATCTGAGTAAATGAATGCCATGCTAACCGCCAAAAGACGAGCATGATATGCTCCCGCAGCAACAACACAAATTGAATACAGTTCATAATCATACTCGATATGTTATCTATGCTGTAGAACTTGTAAAATCAGGAGTGATCCAAAACAAATAAATTATACAACCGATAACCACATTAAAGATTAAATTCCATCACAACAATCGGGTGCAAAACTGGATTAGTAAATGGTGATACAAAGAGCCCTGAATGGTCGCTGGTGTTTTAGACAGCAACTCCATCAGGTGCAATTCCAGTAGAGTTGCACTTCAAGTAAAGCGGAATCCGAGTACTCTGCTCCCTGAGCCGATCGAGCAGTCCGTACAGCCACTCAAATGTAAGCTTGGACTGGGCGTTTAACTCTTCCCTCAGATGGGGCTGATTTCTAAACCAATCGCCCAACATCTTGTGCACGTGAGATCGAATCATCCTCCAGGGTACCGGATGCTGCTCACACATCTTGAGATACTCTGCCACTAATTCTGTCTGGTCTAACCTGCCATCTTCATCTTCCTTGCCATCAACGTCTTTCTATTCTACTGTCCGATATCCGGCAAAGAGTGCTGGATTTTCAAGAAGAGTTTCAGCAGATAGGATGCCATCGACACCAGTGTAACTCAAACAGTCACGAACATCCTCCATGTGGCGAATATTTCCATTGGCAAGGACGGGAATCCTGAGAGCATCTTTCACGGCCTTGATCACGTTCCAATCAGCTCGAAATTTCTTTCCATCTTTTTCATCTCTTGTTCGTCCATGGACAGCTAGGAGGGAACAACCAGCCTCCTCGAGCATTTTCGCATATGCTATTGTGTCTTCCAGCTTTGGGAATACACGAATCTTGCAAGAAACAGGGACTAGAAGATTGGAGGCTAACTTTTCAACAAGCAATTTAATAAGAGGAAGGTTCTCCATTAAAAAAGCACCATAATACCCTCGTTTTGCAATCCTCTGTGGACACCTAAAATAACACGAGTCAAATATATTTTTAACAAAGGCAGCAAAAGGGAATCTGCTCGTATAATTCCATTTCTACAATATTTATACAAAATTTGCAAAACTAAATTCTTGAGAAACCAAACGATTGAGAGGGCCATGGAGTTTCCATTGGTAGTGTCACATTTTCTCAATGAAGGATCTACTAAGAAATGTAGAACTATGTTCGCAGCTGCTTGGTATATTGCTTTTGGAAGTTATCTAAATAGTCATAGAGAATTACCCAAGATTAATATCCACATAATCGCAGTGAGGCTCTACAATCCGTGCTGCATCCAGTAAAGTATCAGGATCATTTGCACAAAACTGGACAAAAAGTGGACGATCTTCCTGCAGAAATCATATAAACTCAATAGAGAAATATGATAGGCATGCCCTACAAGCTAAAAATGTAATTTATTTTATAGGTAATGATAAATCACTGTCTGTTGTGTGCAAACTTGTGCGCAACAATCTTGACTATAGGCAATATGCAGGCAATGAAGAACTAAACAAACACGTTAATCAAATTTGTGGATAAATGATGCTAGAATGGCCTGGTAAATTTTTAAAAAAGGTGCGTTCATGACCATGCAAGTGTTGCTTGTTTTCTTTGTGGAAAGGGAAATGTGTCTATATTGATTGAAAAATATTGGGTCTTTACAGAAACACCATGTTGAAGTATCTTTTCTGTATTTTGTATTACATGGAAGAGGAGTAATAGAACCACACACTGTGTCTACACCGCCATCTTTTCGGTTATTTCAGCTATTCCATGGTAGTAGCATGTTCGCTTGATTGTACGGGCAGCGTAGGAGCATGATCATACCTGCTGGAACATGTGTCCATGCATCACACCTGGCCAGTTCTTGGCATTAGGCCTTGGTGCATCAGTTGATTGGCAATTTACGAATCACAACAACAAAAAGATGTAGGCAGTCTCACTCCTACTAGAATAACAAATAAAGTGACAAGAAACTACCATATCCGTTTTCTTGCAGAAAAAGAATCGATCGCAAACAAGTACTAACATTATTGTTGCAAAACATTTATAAGAAGCATAACTCCAGCATGGACATCTAATTGGAAGCTCACTGGCTTCTGTACTTCGATTTTACATGCAATCCATAAATCACAACCTTCTAACTAGAGTTTGATTAAAGGTATAGCAGTAATCTAGAACAAATCAGGGTCGTTCTACACTTAAAAAAATAAACTCGTAATTTCTATTTTTTGTCTCAAGAAGACAGGTATACCCCACTATTACTATTTCGTTTTAAATGAAAGGTGGGCCACTCTTGGTAGGTGATCACCCATAAACACCATTTATTAAGTGCTAAGTAATTACAAGTGTATCATCCAGAATGTACATAAACACGATAAATATTTATAGCCCACTATAAATATGTTCGGAGGTAATATAGTAGAGGGTAAATTATAAAAAGATGCCCAATATATGCCTCACTCCCCGGTTAGGGTACTCGATTTCCAAAAGTAACGATAGGAGTATTAAATTAGAGTTTAGTGCCTACATAAAAGGGTTATGGAAGCATGTATTTGAGACCAAAAAATAAGATCAAATTTCTCTTTGTTACGTTTCAAAAATGAAGCGTGTATTAATGACTTTGCGGTGACTCCCACCTTGGTAGATCACCCTCTTTCTAATAAAAAAAGAGGCGTGTACATAAAGTCCTTTTTTGTAATTTACCCTAAATTATACCCAGGATAAATATGTTCCGAGACAACAGATCCATGTTGCCGACCAAATAGTTCCGTTTTCGACGGTACCTCAAAGCCCTTTAAATGTGTTTTTTAATAAATCAAAAGTTGGCCATGACACGTCAGTCGTGGAAGTTCCTTAAGAATGGTTCACATTGAAAAGTCGCAAAAATGGGATGAGGGTTACAAGAGGTATGGGTTACTTGACAGCTGGTAATTAAACATTTTGCTTGGTTGCCACTGAGTCCAATTGGAGCATATCCAACATAACTGTCACAGTTGTCCCAAATGATATCATAGTCAAATTCTGGCAACATAAACAACACTATCTTATGCATATTTAATCTAACCCCTTTATAGTTCTTCTTACATTGAAAACGTTGCAAATTTAAAAAGACAAACTAAATGTTAGGGTTGGCCTAAATAAAGAGGCCAAAGCTTTATTTATTCTTTGAGAAGAATATTACAGTGATTTAACCTCTTGATGATTCTCCTCCAGTGGAGTAGGGCAGTCTTGCAGGATCGTCATAAACCATATAAATCGTGTTTATTATTGATCTTGTTTTAATGTGCATATGTTTGGTTTCCACTAGGTCTTTCAACATGGATTCGAGCAAGAATCCATGTAGCTGACCCTGCTTATAGCTGACCCTGCATATAGCAAGAATCCATGGATTCGAGCAAGAATCCATGTTGGTTTCCATGTGGTAGCATAGAAAGTTGATTCTAGGATTCATGATTTAGGTTTGTTTTATTTCAATAATATTTTGTTTGAAGCTCGTTAAGTTTGTGAGGTCAGGTGGTTCCTCCCATGGAATGATGGAGAAGAGGCGATCGCTGCATGATAAAAGAGGTTGTGCAGCAATGAAAGCAGGCAACATGGGCACAAACCACGGTTCAATAGAGGAGCTCAATGAAAACAGATTTGACGACCCGATGGAGGCATTTGCGCTCAATGAAAGTGATTTCACTCAATGGATACCCGAATGCAATGACGCTCAACGTCAGTGCCCAAGAATATTGCAATTCTTGACAATGACAGCGGCAATTAATAGGGTTTTACCTGGATGGTGCCAGAACCCCGTCGCATAGAAAATGCTTGATCGAGGGGTCATTTAAAGGCCAGTGGCAGCACGCCGTGGCTCTACAAGAGAAAAGTGACGCTTTTTCTCGACCCCAAAAGGAGTGACAATGATGACGGATCCTCCTAACTCTGATACAAAGAAAGAATGCTGTGATGGCACATGAGCCCCAAAGCCCGAATAATGCAGTGACGCCTCTAATGAGGCTGAGAGAACACCAACGATGCTCAAAGGCGGTGCTGCCCTCCACCCACCAATTGATTCACCATTAGAAATCGTAATCAGATGAAGGCATGGGGGGAGGGGGAAATGCAGCATAAGAGCTATATTTTTTTATTTTGAGTAATCTATCATTGTTGTCAGTCAGGTCCACAACCTATTACCTAGTTAGTCTAATTTATTTGAGTCTGTAAAAAGATCCATTATAAAGGGGCTTATCCTTTAGCTTGTCTTTTTTTCTTGCACTATTTTGAGTCCAATATTTGTGGATTATTTCGATGGGAATAGGCCTATATAAGGCCCCACCCCCTGGTAAAAGAAGACAATTGAATGAGGATAATTTTCCCCACCACTTATCTCTCTCTAACCTTCTTTCTCTCCACCCTTCCCTTTTCGTTTCCCTGCTCGTGAGAACCTTAATCCCTTCTCCTCTTCTCTCCCCTTCCCTTTTCGTTTCCCTGCTCATGAGAAAACCTTAATCTCTTCTCTTCTCTATGCCACTTCACTTCTTCACCCTCACCATATCCACATTGTCGCCAACACTATCCTACCACGCCTCTGCCTTCACCACCGCCACCCTCCTCTAGTGTCACTTGTTCTCCCCTCGCCTTCTCCATGCCACCGCCAACATTCGCTTCCCGATCTCCTCCCTGCCACCACCTTGTGCCTCGCCATCGACACCTGCCTCCTGATCTCATTGCGGTGCCAATGCTCCCGCTGCTCATTGTCGCTACCTTTGATCCAGTCCCAGTTTTTGCACCTCCTCCTTGCTGGCAGGGGTAGTAAGTGCCATCTGTCCTTTTTTTGTCCCGCAGCAATCCATGGTTTCTTCTGTTGCGGACTTTATTTGTTTGTTCGTTTGAATTTAACTTTCATTCTGATTCCAGAGCATTAAATAACCAGAAAAATCAACTAGCAGTTTATTTGTGCGCAGGCTTATTTTTTCCATCAGTTCAAAGTCATCTATAAATTTTTTTTCTTTCTTGCCATAAATCGTCATTTTACTCTTGTTTTCTTGTGGCCACTCCATATAGGTTGCATCAATTTGATATCGGAGCATATCAATCCGATTTCATTTTTTCTAAAGCATTGCTCATAAAAAATAAATTTAAAAGTAATAAAAGAAAAAATACATGGCTGGAATAAAAAGCGCCTCTACTTTTAAGAAGACCCCAACGCCTCGACTTTTAAGAACACCCCCACTGCCTCTACTTACAATATAATTCATGTCCATGCAAGTTCAACAAATGACAAAAATCTTTCCAGGACAGATTGTAGCATTGACGAGTTACATGCACGGGCAACGTCACACTGACGATACTACAACAAAGGGAAAGGTGAGGTTTCGCAGACAAACCACATGTAGTTGTTAGAGCCAAGAATACTTTGATGTGTTATTCCATGGAGCCCTAGGGTCTCTTATATAGAGAGAAAACCCTTGGGTAAATTACATAGATGTACATAAGATAAATAAGAAATACTCAACGGTACATCACAATATAACATAAACGTCTACACTCCCCCTCAAGATGGAGCATAGATATCAATCATGCTCAGCTTGGAAGAACATCTCTGGAAAGGTCCTCTGAGCAATGGCTTGGTAAATATATCAGCAGTCTGGTTTTCTGAACTGACATGTGAAGTGGAAATCAAGCCCTTCTGGATCATGTCTCTAGTGTAGTGACAATCCACCTCAATGTGTTTTGTTCTTTCATGAAAGGCTGGATTATTTGCAATGAACAATGCTGCCTGGTTGTCACATTGAAGCTGCATGGGTAGAGAGACATTTACATCCAAATCTTCCAAGACCGCTCGAACCCACATCATTTCTGCGCTCGCTTGTGCCATGGCTCTATATTCGGATTCAACACTGGATCTTGCCACAACTGTCTGTTTCTTGCTTTTCCAAGAAACCAAAGAGCTTCCTATGAAGATAGCAAATCCTGAAGTAGATTTGCGATCCTTTGGACATCCCGCATAGTCTGCATCTGCACAAGCTGAAATAGACAGGTCTGTGTCTTTCTTGAATAACAAACCTGTGCCTGGGGAAGACTTCAGATATCTCAATATCATATAGACGGCTTCCATATGAACTTGCCTGGGCTGCTCCATAAATTGACTCACCCGGTTTACTGCGTAAGCAATATCTGGACGAGTTATGGTGATGTATAGAAGCTTACCCACCATCTTTCTGTATCTTCTTTTGTCCACCTCTTCGGTATCATTGTCATAAAGCCTCATACTTGGGTCCATAGGCGTGCTCGATGGTCTGCATCCAGCCATTCATGTTTCCACTAGCAGATCGGTGACATATTTTCTTTGAGTCATCACCATTCCTTGTGCATTTCTTGCAAACTCTATCCCAAGAAAATATCGTATCGTGCCTAGGTCCTTCGTAATAAACTGGCTTCCCAAAAGAGCTTTGATCATCTCAATCCCTTGAGTATCATCTCCTGTAACCAGAATATCATCTACATATATCATGACGACGACCGTACCTCTAGGGGTCTTTTGGATGAACAACGAATGATCCGCATTTGACCTCTTGAACCCCTGTTGTTCAATCAGCTGGGAAAGTTTCTGAAACCATGCTCGTGGACTCTGTTTAAGGCCATAGATAGCCTTATGAAGTCTACACACCATCTGAGTCTCCCCCTCAGCAGCAAACCCCGGTGGTTGCTGCATGTAGACTTCTTCCTGTAGATCAACATACAAGAAAGCATTCTTCACATCAAGTTGGAAAATAGTCCAGTCACGTACTACAGCAACAGATAGTAGAATGTGAAGAGTCGAGTGTCGAGCCACTGGTGAAAAAGTGTCCAAATAATCCACCCCATAGGTTTGGGTGAATCCCCGTGCGACAAGTCTGGCCTTGTATCGGTCTAGACGCCTGTCTGCATGGTATTTAACTGTAAAAATCCATTTGCAACTCACCACAGATGCGCCCGGAGGAATAGGGACTAAAGACCAAGTCCCTCTGGACTGTAAGGCACGCATCTCCTCCTCCATAGCTAGACGCCAGCAGTCAATCTTCATGGCTTCTTGATAATTCCGTGGGATGTCCACTGACGAGACGACTGCTGCAAATCTCTCAAAATCACCAGTGAGACGATGGAAGGACACTTGAGACGCAAGAGGATAGGATGCACATTGCCTCTTGGCTTCCTATGAGCAATAGGACGATCAAGGTCATCTGTCACTATACTAGCTGGCGGATCCTCCTCCTGTAGCACAGGTTCCTGCACAGGTGCATTATCTAACCCATCATTAGTGTTCATATCAGAACATACCTGAGGCATGCTGGATGGTTGGCTTGTAGCTTGAGCAGGCCCTGACCACCTTGTGTAGAACTTAGGAAATGGTAGTACTGGTGGTGGTGGTGGTGGTGCTGTGGACTCAGATTGACCCAGACTTGGAGGTAGGGGTACATAGACATTAGTATCCGTGGATGTGGAGGAAGCTAATCTGTTACCTGCAGGGGAGAAGTACATAACTGGTTCAAAAAATGTGACATCAGCACTGACAGAGTACTTGCCACAAATGGGATCATAGCAACGATATCCTTTCTGTGTCCTGGAGTAACCCACAAAAACACACTTAACAGCTCTAGGAAAGAGCTTGTCAAGTCCTGGAGACAAGCGATGAACAAAAGCGACAGTCCCAAAGACACGAGGAGTAAGTGAAAACAAGTCCTTGTCAGGGAAGAGAACAGAGATAGGGGCCTTTTCCCCAAGAACGGTAGAGGGCATGCGATTGACCAGATAGCATGCTGTGAGTATGGCATCCCCCCAAAAGGCTAATGGTGCACAACTCTGAATAAGTAATGTGCGGGCAATGTCAAGAAAGTGTCGATGTTTTCGTTCTGCAACACCATTTTGTTGAGATGTGTACGCACATGTTGTTTGGTGGATAATCCCCTTCGAAGAAAGAAACCGAGCAAGAGAACGAGTGCAGAACTCCAATGCATTATCCGTGCGCACATACTTGACAGTAGATGAAAAAACATTCTGCACTTCATTGATAAGATTTTGGATAACACTTCCTGCTTCGGATTTATTTTTAAGAAGAAAAGTCCAAGAAACACGAGAAAAATCATCAACTACAACAAGATAAAACATGTGCCCCTGATGATCCGGGACACGACTCGGACCCCAAATATCTATATGAAATAACTCGAACGGGGAGCGACTGCTCCGACCTTGACGACTAGGAAAGCTGGAACGATGGTGCTTCCCTAACTGACATGCTTCACAACGAAATGACGAAGAAGGAGATATCTGAGGCAGGAGGTGACGCATTTTCTGCAGCGGTAGGTGACCAAAGCGAAAGTGCCATGTATATGGAGAAACGGATCCCTGAGATTGTAACGAGACGCCAGCATAAGAGTTCCGTACCAGACGATAGAGGCCATTGTGCTCAGAGCCACAACCAATCACCCTGCCCGTTAGTATGTCCTGAAAAATGACAGAAGATGGGTCAAATATAGCACGACAGTGCAAATCTTTGGTAATCTGACTGATTGATAATAAATTCATAGAGAATTCTGGTGCATGTAGAACGTTCTGTAAGTGCATGGAAGGCAACAAAACAGTCTCCCCCTGACCGACAATAGGGGAATGAGTGCCATCAGCTATGAGTACGGAGCGGCCAGGCTGAATAGCTCTGTAGGACTGCATGTTATCTCTATCACGGCAGAGATGATAGGTGGCTCCGGAGTCAACAATCCAACTGGATAGATCATGGTTATGACAAGAGGCAGAAGCACTACCTGAGGTACTGGCAGCAACAGATGTGCTAGCGGACGCAGACGCCGCAACGTCAGGTGTATCAACACCCTTTGATGATGTCTGTGGCATAATGTCTCTAAGTCGTGCCACTAGCTCCTCGAACCTGTGATCGGAAGTAGGCGTGGATGGACCCTGAACATGATCGGCTACACGGGCAGAAGGAGGAAATCCATGCTTGGAATAGCATGTATCCTCGGAATGACCAGTTCGACGACAAAAAGAGCATGTTGAACGCACACAACCTCCTCGACCACGTCCGCTACCTCCTCGGCCACGAAAGGAGTACGAACTACCACGTCCTCTGGAGACCGCCATTGCTGACGGAGATGGAGTTGCGGCACTAGAGGGAACAAAGATCCGACTGAGCCTCCTGTAGACTTCCTCCATAGGAGGAATAGTAGCATCGGCGAGGATCTGAGACTGGGCTGCTTTGTATTCCGGATCAAGGGCAGCAAGTAGAACTCCCACAATAGTGGCATTGCGAAACGTCTTCTGCTGCTCGGGGGTGGCTGTGAGCGGAATGGTGCTGTATAATTTCTCGAACATCCCACGTAGGGATGTGTATAGAGAATGAAGGGGCCGGCCATTTTGCTTCGTGGTAAAAATATCATGCTGCAACTGCAACATCTTCGTCTCATTCCGCACTTGAGAGTATGTTGTAGCGAGAATATCCCACATCGCCTTGGCGGTGGGTTGATGAAGGACGTCGTTGGCAATCTTCATTGTGAGCGTCCCTGACAGCCAAACCTTTGCATAGGCGTCGCCAGCCTCCCATGAGGCATATATTCCCGTCTTCTCTGGCGATTCATCTTCGGTAAGAATATGCTTCTTACCACATGACTTCATAAGACTGAGGAACTGCATAGCCCACAGTTCGTAGTTCGTCCCGTCCATTTTGACGATTGGTGCCGAACCTTTAAAGGCACCTATGGCGGGCATATCGACCTTTTATTCTGACATATTGCCGGAGAAGAATAACTAGGGATGATAGACAAAAGAACTGGCGTCTACCAAGACCTTTGTGGATTCAAGTGCATATGTAGATGTTATGCACTTGAACCCATCATCGATTCGAGACCGACCGAAGAAGATGTGCCGCAACGAGCAGCGTTGATGGCGACGAGAGGAGGCTGGGGAAGCCTCGGCGGAAGAGAGGCGGCGGGAGGAGGGACCCGGCGACGGAGCTGGGGGCGGCTGGAGGGGCTCGGCGGCGAGTGGCCCGCTGGGGGCGGCGAGGGGCCTGGCTGGAGCGGCTGGAGGGGCTGGAGGGGCCGGCTGGAGCGGCTGGAGGGGCCAGCTGGAGGGGCTGGCGGCGGCGGAGAGAGGGGGGGGGGCGGGGGCGGGTGGAGAAAACCCTAGATTAGGGTTTTGGCTCTGATACCATGTTAGAGCCGAGAATACTTTCATGTGGTATTCCATGGAGCCCTAGGGTCTCTTATATAGAGAGAAAACCCCTGGGTAAATTACATAGATGTACATAAGATAAATAAGAAATACTCAACGGTACATCACAATATAACATAAACGTCTACAGTAGTCAAGCAACACCTAAATCGAGATCGTCTTCGTCCGATGGGCATGTTAGTGACTCGTACTCGCTGGAAAGTGATGAAGAAGAATGGGATACCGAGACCCCTTTCACCCCAGAAAATCAAAAGTTTATCCAAAAGGAAATCACAACAAAATAATGGCAATCAACACCCACCTCGATATGGTCCCAAGCATGATGACAAATGGGATCTAGCCATTCATCTTGATGTTCCTGAATTTATTGGGAGTCAGGACGCTGCAACCTTTTTGGATTGGATCCAGAAGGTCGAGAATTTCTTTGAGAGGAAGAATACCCCTAGAGAGCGAATGGTCCAGTTTGTTACAATAAAACTCAAGGGACATGCCTTGCTATCGTGGGATCTCTGCAACTAAATCACATACGGAAGGGAAAGAGTAAAATCCACAATTGGGGCAAAATGAAGTCAATCACTCATGCATCGCAGCCAACTGCAGGAAACACCAGCACAAGAAGCCACTCACTACATATAATAAGTCACTCGTTACATACACTGATAAGTAGGGGTGCAAATCGTATCGAATACCTTTAAAACCACCAATTTTCAGATTTAATTCATTTTGAAAGTTTCGAATCCGAACTCAATCAAACTTTAAATGAACAGAATAGACTTCGATTCCTTTAGATTCAAATATTCAAATTCGGATAATTTTATTTCGAATTTGAAATATTATTTTATGTTTGAAAGTTTATGAAAATTAATTCATATAGACAATATTATAATTTAAAGGGTTTTAATTTATAATTCTAATTTTAAATGTACATACATGATCAAGAAAATGATCAAATATATAATATATTCTAGATAAAATACCTAGTTTTTGTAGTTGTTATTGTCCGTCTTTGTGATCTAAATATACTATTTTTCTGTGATGACAGAAATACAGGAACAAAATATAATAGTGAGTCCTATTAAAGGGGAAGACTTTATTGTAAAAAAAGTTGAAGACATTATAATTGCAATTCCATGTTAAAGTAAGACCCGATCTAGCTCCTATGGAAAATTAACATAAACAAATCTTATTATTTAACATAATTGGTACAAAAATCAATAACTTCGCAAGACAAAACCACTTCATGCATATCCCACTCTTGCAGGGGTTGCGTTAGGTAGTCGACGACCAGCGTAAAAATAATCGAATCTTTCAACATGGATTTGAGCAAGAATCCATGTAGCCGACCCTACTTATAGTGGGAAAAGGCATAGTACATTTTAATTATATAGGATTTTGGATATATAAAGGAACATCTCATGATGGTAGAAGAGCTTGTAGATTTTTCACATGATGATTCATCTTGACAATGATAGCAATCATCATTGTGGACCGTCGTGCAAGGATAACCAAGGCAGAGGATGGACACCTGGATAGGTCACAGACCATGATAGATGTGAATGACGTACTCGAAGTAGCGTGACCATCATTTTTACATGCAAGGAGAGAGAGCGCCACCATCTAACCTGGGATTGTGGCATCTTTAGATAGTAATGAAAAGGGGAAGGGAAAATGTATGGTAGGGAAATGGGGGAACATGGAAATAAATATAGGGCAGGGAATTGGGATAACAATATTAAAGACTCGTTCTTCCTGACTAGAATTTACCGTTAATATTTATTACTCAATTTTTTAATAGTGAATTTTTAATCTTTAACTAATAGTGTTATACTTACATACAAGCATACATGTATGCATCATGTACGTATGTAATATGCATGTGTATATATATATATTGAATCGAATATGTATGTGTATGTATGTAATACACACACACATATCGAATCGAATTAATATCGAGTGATTTCAAGTTATTTCAGATTTGATTCATGTAGGAATCGAATCCACAAGCCAAATTTATATTTAGATCATTTTATTTTGAATCGAACTTTTAAAAAAAATCGAATGAATTCTCTAATCGAATTTAAATGATTCATTTCAATGAGCAACCTTACATCTTCTAAAAACACCCTTACATACAAGGACTTCGACAAATCATACACGATGAGCTCTACCCTCACAATTGTCGATATGTGGATGAAGCTTATGATCATGTTGTGCGAGCAAAAGATAGAGTGTCTAGATTGCAGACAAAACATGTGGCCCTCTTATCGGCACCACTTCAGTTCCAAACTCAACCACTTGAACCATTGGCTATGTGCCCATGACAAAACCCACAACCGCATCGATGATTGCTGCTAGTAGATCACAAACCAAATAATCAGCCTTTGCCGGCCCGTCTCCCACCATCCTACAGGGAATCCATGTTCCAGAATATAGGAAGTCAACATATAGTGGGTCTTGGGACAAGTTTCAGGTTCTATCAAAAGGGACTCAGAGCTGCTAAATGCACAAATCATAGAGTAAGATTGGTTATTAAGGATGCAAACGGTTACAGATATATCCGTATCCGATTTGTCACTGTATCCATTTTATACAGATTTTGACATACGTATCCGTATCCGTTTTAAAATGGATACGTATATGGATATCGTTTTGATATCGCAAGCATCTGTATCTATATATCTATTTTTGTATAAGTATAGTTATCGATTATTTTTAACCATACATAACATAATTCTATACCTTCTTTTACCATATTTGTATATTTTTATGATACAAACGCATCTAGTAAATTTATATCATTTGTTTTCCATCCTGTTCGTATATATTTAAGTCGATTCTATAGAGTTTTTCTAGCATTACTCCTATGTGATCAAGTATCCGTTTTACATCTGTATCCATTTTTTTAAGGATATGGTAAGATAGTTTTAATATTCGCCAATATCCATCTGCATCTGTATTCGTATTTAAAAATGGATAAGGATATTGTAATATCTATATATGTATCTGTATCTGCTCATTTGCATCCTTATCGGTTATAACATCTCGTCCAGATCTAGACCGGTTACATGAATTTCAAGACTAGGAACACCGAATTCCATCCATGTAATCATTTAGCCATTCATTGATGTGGAATCTAGAGCACATGCTATATTGCCATTTTTGTCATCCATTACACGTAACTTAAGTCAACAAGCATTTCTTATAGATACATAAATAAAAGGAATGCCTTAAAAATAGCAGAGCCTTCTCCACTGTAAGTAGAGTTCAAATCCATGTTGAAAGATCCAACTATTTTTTTACGTTGGTCGTCACCTATCTAACGCAACCCCCACAAGAGAGATTTGAACCCTGGCCTTTTGAGTGGTACATACACTACACTACCACTAGACCATTGAAGTGGGTACAAAAGAAAGGAGTTACATTTTACACAATATTTGCATGCAGTTTAAGGACAAAATGATATGAGCCATATTGTAAACAAAAGGTACAAATGTGAAACTTGGCTACCTTATAGGTAGCTAACTAATCCAAGGATTCACCCACAGTTGTTTCATGTAGAATCAGTTTACCTTGGTCACAAATTGCAAACTATGAGCAAAGTAGTCCATATGACCATTATAGCAATAAGGCCATACATGCACTAAGGGTGGATAGAGTGGTGCAAATCATCGAATCTTATTTACAAATGTAAGATTATAACATTATTTTAATCACTAAGAGTGGCGTGCTTGAGAGACATCCTATTTAATCAAGTAACAACAATATGTGAATCTCTCATTAACAATTTTCATGAAAACAATAATGGCATAATAAGCAAGGAATTCAACTACTTAACAAATTCAATTTTACTCACAATATTTACTTCTATCATTCTCAATGTATATTCACTGAGAAAATTAAACTCAACATATTCATCTTGCAATTCATCCTTGGCATGAAGTTGATTATGGGATTATCTCACTTATCTCCTTAGCTAAGGGAGTTAAGTAGGTTATTATCCTATTTCAAAAATAGATAAAGTATCACACGCAAAGATAGGAACCTCATTTTCAGGGCAATCCTTCCCGCACTTCCCTAGCAATCCACCGGTAATAATCATCAATCACATGCAGTCCAACCAGCCACAAATACTTTATTCTAAGGCCCTCGGAGTTCATTACTATCTTGGATTTCATTTTAGTAACAGTAGAGTATCCACCATTTCTCTTCCAATAATTCTATTTGAAGAATCGATCTTAACAACTCTTCTATCGAATATGTACACTTAGCATAAACTGATACTATAAAAGCGCACAGTTCAACCAGAAACTTACGTATTTCAATCATATTTATCGTAAAAGATATACATAAAGGGTGGTTCACTGTTCATTTCAGAACAATTCACACTTCTTTAAAATTTTCATTTAAACAAATAAGTATAATTTAATTCAATTTTTACATTTCAATTAACAATTTCAAAAGATTACAATCATTTACATCTCACAATTCTACTTCAGTCAGATTTTTTATAAAAATATTCATTTTAGAGCTTATTAAAAAAACACCATTTATTCAAAGAGAACATATTAAAACCTATTTAATGTTTAGTACAAACCGTTCCAAAATTTATACATTTTTATGCTAAATACAACAGAACAATTCAGTTATTCATTTACTATATAACCGTGTACCATCAGTCAGGCTTTACTTATATATGTTCACTTGCTTAAATTATTAAGTAACAGAGCACTACAAAGAAGTTCAGAATTTGTTTAAATTTTTATGTACTACGTAATTATAACAGAGCAGAACATGAAAGAAGAATTAGTATTTATTTTATTTACATAAATTACACACAGTACAGTAAATCTTTATTTACTTCAATCATCACACAGTATAGAACACGATACAGAACAACCTGACCTTATTTATAAAGTTATATTGTCTTACATTATTACAAAACAATACGAAGGCTTTGTTTAAATGTTTATTTACCAGTACAGTACACTCTATCGGCAAAGTAAGAAAATACCATAAGATTGGAGGAAACATCGTCAAACCTCTTTATAAGAACAAAAGAGATATTCAAAATTGTTCAAATTACAGAGGTATCAAACTAATATTTTTTCCGACATGGTGGGTAGTTTCCTTGAGGTCTTTATGGACAATTTCTCGATCTATGGAGATAGCTTTGATGCATGTCTAGTTTATTTGGACCGAGTACTACAGAGATGATGTGAAGTTAATTTGGTGCTCTCGTGGGAGAAGAGTCACTTTATGGTGACTAATGGGATTTTGTTAGGTCAGATCATCTCCAAGCAAGGCATGGAAGTTGATTTGGTCAAGGTGGATGTAATTGCTAAGTTAGAGCCACCAACAACACTGAACCAGTTAAGGTCTTTTCTGGGGCATGTTGGATTTTACAGACGATTCATTAAGGACTTTAGTAAGATTGCATGACCTTTAACTGAGCTTCTATGCAAGGAGATTGAGTTTATTGTAGATGATAATGTTCTCCAAGTCTTCAATCAGCTGAAAGATTTGGTTACTCAAGCACTCGTCCTACAACCACTGGATTGGCCTCTTCCACTTGAGATTATGACGAATGCTTCAGATTTTGCTATTGGGGCTATATTGGGACAGAGGAGGGAAGGATTGCAGTTTGTCATTCTTTATACTAGCAGAATACTAGATGAGACCCAAAGAATTATTCAATTACATAGAAAGAGATGCTAGCAGTTGTGTTTGCATTGGAAAATTCAGATTGCGCTTACTTTGTTCAAAAGTTATTCTTTACACTGATCATTCTGCCATTTGGTATTTACAAGATAAGAAGGGTGCCAAGCCATGTCTACTTCGTTGGATCCTTCTACTCCAGGAGTTTGATTTGGAAGTAAGAGAAACTTGGAGTCAAGATTGTAGTGGCAGATCATCTTTCCAGAATAACAGATTCATATACTCCTGAGCAGTCCGTTTTACTGATTACAGAGACTTTTCCAATTGAGGTGATTTTGTGTGACCTCACTTCCATAATATGATGATATTCTTAACCATCTTACCTCTAAGAAAGTTCCACAAGATTGGCCGAAGTTAAAGGTTGACAAGTTCTTAACTGAGATATATTTTTACCAGTGAAGGATCCGTACTTATTTCGTGAGGGTGTGGATTATATCTGGAGCAGGTGCATTCCTCAGGAGTACACCAGTGTCCTTGATCATTATCACAAATTAGAAACTAGAGGACATCATTCTAGGAAGTGTGCGACAATGAAAGTACTTTAGTACGACCTTTGATGCCCTACTTTATTCAAGGATGCTACAACCTATGTGAAGTGTTGTACTGACTGTCAGAAAATGGGAGGAACCATCAGTTCCAAACATACGACGCCTCTCAAATATATTCAGATATCATATGTTTTTGACTCATGGAGCATTGACTTTATGGGCCCGTTTCCTAACAGTCAGGGATTTAAGTACATCATGCTCGTTGTGGATCACGTTAGTCTAGGTAGAGGCTATCCCCGCTCAAACCGTCGATAGTCGTACTGTTTGCCATTTTGTCAAGGACAACATTATCTCGCGGTTTGGGATTCAGAATATTCTTATTTCATATGGAGGAAGCCATTTCATTAACAAAGAAGTCAAAAATCGTGTGAAGGAGTACGATAATATTGAACATCGTGTCGTATCTCCTTACCACCCACAGACTAATGGCTTGGCTGAAATTTCAAATAGGGAGATAAATACGATTCTACAAAAACTTATTCGTCCAGAAAGGAAAAATGGGTCTCAATTGCTTGATTCAGTTTGTGGGCCTATCGTACGGCTTATAAATCTCCTTTGGGTATGTCTCCTTATCGTTTGGTGTATGGAAAGCCTTACCACTTGCCAATAGAACTCATTCACAAATATTTGTGTGCAATCAGTGTACGCAATTTAGATTCAGAGAGAGTAGGCCAGAACAGAAAGTTAGATCTGAACAGATTATTGGAATTCTGAGACTATGCTTATGACAACAAGATGCGAGTTTTAGGATGTTGAGCCAGCTAAAAGCGGGCGAGAAAGGCCCAAGAAGTGTTGGAATGAGACTATACGAAGGGATTTTAGTTTTTAGATCTAAGACTGAGAATGACCCAAGATAGATTTTGTAGATATATATTATTCACTTATGTATTTATATTGTTATTTTACTTTCCTGTTGGACTCTTTATGTAATTTACCCATAGGCTACTCTCCTATATAAGAGAGTTTAGGGCTGATGGAATAAACAAGGTTTCTTATTTTCCCAACATGGTATCAGAGCGACGGTTCTAGACTGGAGTTCTTGAACCAAAACCCTAACCTAGCGCCCCCACCTTCGAGCCTATCCTGCGCCTCCGACCTAGCGCCTCCGATCTCGATCTGGTCTTCCTCGCCTTGTACGTCGTACGCGTGAGCGTGCACTGATCGCCCACGGCCTTCATCGCCTAGCGCGCGATCGTGCGGCCTCGCGTTGTACGCACTGCATACAAGCGCGTGATCGTTGTACGCGCTACACGCAAATGCTGCACGCAAACGTGTGCTCCTCTTGCGTGGGTTCTGCGCGCGATCTGCGTGCTTGCTCGCAAGGACTCTGCACATGGCCTCGCGCATTCCAATGCGCATCTTCTTCCCCGCGTGAGATCTTCCTACGCACAACTGTGTGTAAAGACTTGTGCACGTGCAACACTAGGTCTAGCGCGTGCGTGTGCTCAGAACTTGGTTCGTGCGCACTTCCAACTAATGGGGTTGGTTGTTTGAGTCTACACATCCAACCAATCCCGTTCATGTCCGTGTAGACGATCATATCTTCAGTCTACCACCCCAGTCCTCCAATATCACTATGTCAGAAAGCAAGGCAGACGTTCCATCCATAGGCGCCTTCAGAGGTCCAGCGCCGATCGTGAAGATGGATGGTTCTAACTATGAACTGTGGGCAATGCAGTTCATGAGTATGATGAAGTCAACCGGTAAGAAACATATTCTTACCGAAGAAGAGCCTGCTGAGAAGACTGGGGCCAATGCCTCATGGGAGGCAGATGATGCATATGCTAAAGTTTGGCTATCTGGAACTCTGGCAATTGAAATTGCCAATGATATTCTTCACCAGCCCACTGCCAAAGCAATGTGGGATATTTTGGCTGCTACATATTCTCAGACAAAGAATGAGACGAAGATACTGCAACTCCAGCATGAAATATTTACTATTAAGCAGAATGGACGACCTCTGCACTCATTGTACACATCTCTACGAGGAATGTTTGAGAAGCTTTATAGCTTCATGCCCCTGACAGCTACTCCAGAGCAACAGAAGACCTACCGGAATGCTACTATGGTAGGAGTTTTTCTCGCTGCCCTTGATCCTGAGTATGAGGCAGCACGTTCCCAGATCTTAGCGGATTCCACTATTCCTCCTATGGAGGAAGCTTTTCACATATTGAGTTGTATCACTGTTCCTTCTTCGACTACGAATCAGACTGCTTCAGCTATGGCAGCCAATCGAGGTCGTGGAGGTCACCATCATCAGGTTTGCGGTCGTGGACCTCGTAGCAGAGGAGACCATGTTCGGCCAACGTGTACCTTTTGCCATCGCACTGAACATACCGAAGACACATGCTACTCTAAGCATGGGTTTCCTGCTTCTGCACGAGTTGCTGAACAGATCGAGCCCCCATCTGCTTCTTCTATGGATCATCGCTTTGATGATCTTGTAGCCCGTCTAAGGGGCACCATTCCTCCATCTGGCCCCTTCAGCACCTACTCCTGAGAGCCACTCTGATGTGGCCGCATCTGCCTCTGCATCCACCAGTGCATCATGTAGCACATATGCATTTACTAGCAGTAGTGGATCGGATACTTTAGCATGGATTATGGTCTCTGGCGTCACACATCATCTATGTGGTGATCAAAGTCTACTTACAGGGTACAGACAGACTCTCCAGGTCGTACAATGGTTATTGCTAATGGAACACATTCCCCAATTACTGGTCAGGGGGAGATTAGATTGACGCCATCTATGCATCTCAAGAATGTGTTACATGCACCTGATTTTTCGATGAATTTGTTGTCCATTAGTCAAATTACAAAGGATTTACAATGTCGGGCGATTTTTGATCCATCTTCTCTTGTTTTTCAGGACATCCTTATGGGCAACGTGATTGGGCGTGCCTATGAGCAAGGCGGTCTATATCGCCTCAGTCGGACTCCTTTTGCTGGAACCTCATCCCTACCTGCTGGACCCATCTCTCCATTACTATGGCACCTGCGCTTTGGACATCTACTGCTTCAGAAACTACGTCGTATGTTACCTCAGGTTTCGTCTCACACGTCTATTCAATGTGAGGCTTGTCAGTTGGGAAAGCATCATCGATCTACCTTTCCCGGTCGTCAGTGTTGGAGTAGTACCTCCAAGTTTGAGTTGTTTCATGTCGATATCTGGGGTCCTAGTCGTGGTCCTGATCATCAGGGACACAGGTTTTATATACTTATTGTGGATTATTTCTTTCGTGTGTCATGGGTATTTCTGTTAAAGAATAAATCTGAAGCAGGGAATATTATCATCAATTTCCTTAATGAAGTTCGTAATGTTTTTTCTGTATCTGTTAAAATTGTGAGAAGTGATAATGCCCTAGAATTTTGTAATCATACCCTATCCAGTTATTTCTCATCCCAGGGGATCATCCACCAGACATCCTGTGCCTATACCTTCCAACAGAATGGGGTTGCTGAAAGGAAACATCGCCATTTGCTTGATGTAACCAGGTCGCTCCTTATACAGAGTCATGCTCCTCACTCTTTTTGGGGTGATGTTCTTACAGCATGTTACCTTATCAATCGTATGCCGTCATCTGTTCTAGGTGAGAAGGTTCCTTTCTCTCTTATTTTCCCTGACAAAGAATTGTTCTCCCTTACTCCTCGTGTGTTCGGTTCGGTCGCCTTTGTCCACCAGCTGTCTCCCGGGACTGACAAGCTCTCTCCTAGGGTTGTCAAGTGTGTCTTCGTCGGGTACTCCAGGACTCGGAAGGGGTACAAGTGTTACGATCCATTGCGCAGGCGGTACCTTGTCAGTGCTGATGTTACATTTTTTGAATCTGTTATGTATTTCTCAGCTTCAGGTGATCAGTTGATACCCCCTGATAATACGGATGCTATATACAAGCCACCACCACCACTACCACCACCACCATCATCACCAGAACCGTTACCATCTTCTACACCTATTGTCATTGTACATGTTTCACCATTACCATTTCACTATACCCGCAGGCCTGCTTCAGCTCATGGTCATCGCTCATCATCTAGCTCGCCTGAGGTATGTTCTGAAGATATTACTATTGATGGATCTGATGATTTTCCTGAGCAGGATGTGTTATAGAGGCCAGACGAGGACACGGATGATTTAGATGCTCATATTTCCCTACGAAAGCCGAAGCGGAGCTGCGCATCATATCCTATAGCATCTTTTGTGTCATTTGATCAACTAACTGGAGATTTCAGGAACTTCGTCGTTGCATTGTCAGCAGTGGCTATTCCACGGAATTACCAAGACACGCTGAAGGATAGTAGATGGTGTTTAGCCATGGAGGAAGAAATGACAGCGCTTCAGTCTAAAGGTACCTGGAGTCTGGTTCCTGCACCCGTTGATGTGTCTCCAGTGAGCTGCAAGTGGGTATTTACAGTCAAGCAGAATGCAGATGGCAGTATTGACAAATACAAGGCTCGCCTTGTTTGCTCGTGGCTTTACACAGACATATGGGTGGATTATCTTGATACATTCTCGCCGGTGGCCCGCCATTCTACTCTACGGATCCTGCTTTCTGTTGCGGTTACTCGTGATTGGCCGCTATACCAGTTGAATGTGAAGAATGCGTTCTTATATGGTGACTTACAGGAGGAAGTCTACATGCAACAACCACCTGGTTTTGCTGTTGAGGGGGAGTGTCATAAGGTGTGCAGACTTCATAAGGCTATCTATTGCCTTAAGCTAAGCCCCAGAGCTTGGTTTCAGAAGCTCTCGGACCTATTTGAGAAACAGGGGTACAAACGTTCTAATGCTAATCATTCCTTGTTTGTACAAAGGACTTTCATAGGCATTATTGCAATTATGGTATATGTAAAAGACATTCTGATTACAGGTGATGATGAACAAGGAATAAAGGGGCGAAAGAAATGCTGGGTCGTGAATTTGTTACCAAGGACCTTGGAGTTCTTAGATATTTTCTGGGATTGGAGTTCGCCAGAAATCCTTATGGGTTGGTAATGTCTCAGAGGAAATATGTCACTGACCTGTTGAGTGAAACAGGAATGCTTGGTTGCCGACCTGCTACCACACCTATGGATCCTAGTATGAAATTATAGGATGGTGACACATATGAGGTGGATAGGAGAAGATACAGAGAACTGGTGGGCAAACTTCTTTATGTTACTATTACCAGGTCCGATATATCCTTTGTTGTGAGTCGAGTGAGCCAGTTCATGGAGCAACCACGTCAGGTACACATGGATGCCATACATATGATACTCAAGGACCTCAAGTCATCTCCAGGTGCGGGTTTACTGTTTAAGAAAGGCAAGGTGATTACTATCTCAGCCTGTGCAGATGCAGATTACGCAGGGTGTCCCAAGGACAGGAAGTTCACCTCTGGGTTTGCTGTGTATGTTGGAGATTATCTAGTCTCATGGAGGAGCAAGAAACAAACTGTTGTGGCTAGATCGAGTGCTGAATCTGAATATAGGGCTATGGCCCAAGTCAGTACAGAAATGATGTGGGTAAAGGCTGTGCTTATAGATTTACATATAGAAGTCCCACTTCCTATGGCTTTGGAATGTGACAATCGGGCGGCCTTATTCATTGCAAATAACCCAGTATTCCATGAACGAACCAAGCACATTGAAGGTGACTGCCACTTTATACGTGATATGATTCAGAAGGGATTTATTGCTACATCCCATGTTAGCTCAGAGGATCAAACGGCAGACATTTTTACCAAGGCATTACTTCGAGGGCCGTTCCAGAAGTGCTCGTCCAAGCTGAGCATGATTGATATCTATGCTCCATCTTGAGGGGGAGTGTAGATATATATTATTCACTTATGTATCAGTTACTTTCATGTTGGACTCTTTATGTAATTTACCCATAGGCTACTCTCCTATATAAGAGAGCCTAGGGCTGATGGAATAAACAAGGTTTCTTATTTTCCTAACAGATTTGAATGGAGGCAAAGAATCCATGTAGCAGACCCTACTTAATGTGGGACATGGATTTGTTGTTATTGTACAGTACACTCTATGCTACAGAATTATTTAAATTACAATTTTCACGACATACAACACAATAAGCAGAACATAAGCAGCATAGTACAAACGTCCTATTTGAATTTTTATTTCATTTTTCAGATAAATAGTCATCCCAGAGTACGGCAAGACCATCTTTCAGTAGACAAGAAGCCAATTGGGGTCCCCTTCAATAGGGTATGATATCTTTATATAATCCTTGTGATTGTAACATAGTTATATCATAATGAATAGATGCGTGAATAAAGGTTTTGAAACTTAAGGATGTTGGTTTTAAGAGATGCATGCAGTTTAGGTGGTTTTATTCAAATATAGGATTCTAAAACAACTTCAGGATCACTAAGTGTATCTTGCTAAGAGCAAGAGATCTATGACCTCATCCACATTTCTGAACCATTTGGCTTTGAAAATTCTTTAATTGAGTGAGCCGTGATTGATTGTATGCTAAGTAATTTATTTTATTAAAAGAAATTATGCTTGTTTATGTTCTACGTATTGGAATAAGCTCTACGTATTGTTTATAGTACAATAAATTATGGTTTTTCTATATCGTGCTCCGAAAAATGAAATAAAATTCAAATAAGGCCTTTGCACTATGCTGCTTACGTACTCTAAAAATGAAATAAAATTCAAATAAGGCCTTTGTACTATGCTACTTACGTTCTGCTTATTGTGTTGTGTGCTTTGAAAATTTAAATTTAAATAATTCAGTAGTGTATTGTATTGTACTGGATAAACAAAATTTTAAACAAAGCATGTGTATTGTTTTGTAATAACGTAAGAAAATGTAACGTTATAAATAGGGTCAAATACATTGTATTGTATTATGCATTGTGTAATGATTTAAGTGACAACAACAACAAAGTCTTTTCCCACATTAAGTAGGGTCGGCTACATGGATTCTTTGCATCCATTCACATCTATCTTGATCATTCTTGGACCTAGATTGAAAAAACTAAGATCCCTTCGTATAGTCTCATTCCAACACTTCTTGGGCCTTCTTCGCCCTCTCTTAGCCGGCTCAACATCCCAAAACTCGCATCTCCTCACCGGTGCATCAGCTGGCCTCCTTTGCAAATGGCCAAATCACCTTAAGCGATTTTCTCGCGTCTTATCCTCAATCGGAGCTATACCAACTTTCCTTCTGATGGCATCATTCCAAATCTGATCTTTACGTGTGTGTGTCTACACATCCACCTTAGCATTTTCATTTATGCTACTGTCATTCTCTGCACATGTCTATGGTTTACAGGCCAACATTCAGATCCATAGAGCATAGCAGGTCTCACAGTTGCTTTGTAAAACTTTTTCTTTGATTTACAAAGGAATTTTCTTATCACAAAGAATAGTAGAGATTCCTCTCCGCTTTAGCCAACCTGCATTTATTCTATTTGTAACAACTCCATCAATTTCCCCCATCAAGTTGCAAAATAGATCCCAAGTATCTAAAAGAATCTCTCTTCTGAATGTGTAATGATTTAAGTAAATAAAAAAATATTGTACAATGTTCTTGTGCTCTAACCATGATTTAAGTAAATAAAAAACAAATAAGATAAATTTAAATAATTCTTCATTCATGTTTTGCTCTGTTATAATTATTTAGTAATTATTTAGTAAATGAAAATTTAAACAATTTTTGAGCTTCTTCTTCGTACTTATCTATCATTTAAACATTTATAAATAACTTGATTGATGATGAGTGATGATACTACTATATTGTACGATTATATAGTATATGAATAACTGAATTTTTCAGACGTATTTAGAGTAAAAAATAATATAAGTTTTGGAATTGAACATTAAATAGATTATGATGTATTCTCTTTGCGTAAATGATAATTTTCAATAAGTTTTAAACTGAATATATTTTAAATGAATATATTTTAAAGAATATGAGCGAAGTAGAACCAAGGTTTAGGAAAGCGGTATGCATATTAGTTCGGACACGTCACCGAATAGTGATTAAGCAGTATACGGGAGCACATGTAGTGTATACGTGATTCTATGTAGTTTTCTAATTTTTAATTTAAAGATAAATAAATATCTACAAAAACGACTATAATGAATTTATGAATAAATGTGGTCCAAAATGCCTAAAACCAGGAGCATATTGCACTTATTCTTCTCAACAGCAAATCTTGAATATCTTTAAAAGTGCAAGATTGTCAAGCCTTGAATTAATTTTAGAAAGTTCACATGGATACTGCAGTAAATGTCTTCATTGGGTACATCTATAAAATTATCATGGATAACAAGTTCATATTATACATGTTTAAACGAACAACCTATGGGATATTGCTGACGTCCAAATACAACAACAAAGCCTTTTCCCACAATTAAGTAGGGTCGGCTACATGGATTCTTAGCCTCCATTCAGATCTATCTTGGGTCAAGCTCGGGCTTATATCCAAAAAACTAAGATCCCCTCGTATAGTCTCTTTCCAACACTTCTTCGGTCGTCCTCGCCCTCTCTTAGCCGGCTCAACATCCCAACACTCACATCTCCTAACTGGTGCATCAGCTGATCTTCTTTATAAATGACTAGACCATCTTAAGCGGTTTTCTCGCATCTTATCCTCGATCGGAGCTACACCAACTTTCTTTCTGATTGCATCATTTCGAATCCGATCTTTACGTGTATGTCCACACATCCACCTTAGCATTTCATTTCTGCTACAACCATTCTCTGCACATGTTTATGGTTCACAGGCCGACATTCAGATCCATAGAGCATAGCAATTCTCACAGCTGCTTTGTAAAATCTTCCTTTAATTTTTAAGGGAATTTTCTTATCACAGAGAATAGCAGAGGCTCCTCTCAACTTTAGCCAGCCAGCATTTATTCTATTAGTAACATCTCCATCAATTTCCCCATCATGTTGCAACCCATATATCTAAAAGAATCTCTCTTCCGAATGCTATCGTCACCAATCTTCACCCCGATTCTGTCACCATTGCATCCATCAAAGGTGCACTCCATATATTCCGTCTTAAACCTACTTATACGAAATCCTTTAGTCTCCAATACATGTCTCCAAACCTCAAGCTTCTTATTTACTCCATCTCTAGCCTCGTCAAGCAACACAATATCATCAGCAAATAACATACACCAAGGTAACTCATCCTGAATGTGACTTGTCAACTCGTCCATAATCAAAGTAAAAAGAAATGGGACCCAATGCAGAACGTTAATGTAAATCAATGTTGATGTCAAAATAGTCAGTCCCAGACGGGGTCCTTACACAAGATAAAACCCTATCATACATACCCTTTATGAAGTAAATGTATAGGACAGGTACTTGTCTCTTTTCCAAAACTCTCCACAATATCTCTCATGGGACAGAATCATAAGCCTTCTCCAAATCAAAAAAGATCATATGGAGGTTCTTCCTTTTAGCTTTATAAATCTCCATTGTTCTCCTCAACAAATGGATGGCTTCAATAGTTGAGCGACCTGGCATGAATCGGAATTGGTTTTCTTTTACGTTGGAAACTTACCTCAACATTCTTTCGATCACATGTTCCCAAATTTTCATAGTGTGACTCATCAGCTTGATATCTCTGTAATTTGAACAATTTTGAATGTCTCCTTTATTCTTATAAAGAGGCACCACGATACTCCTCCAATCTCCAGGCATTTTCTTGCTTCGCCAAATAACATTGAATAGATTCGTAAGCCAAGTCAAACCGCGCTCACCTAAAACTCTCCATACTTCTACAGGGATGTCATCCGGTCCTACACCTTTTCCCATGTCTCATAACCTTCAAAGCCTCCTCTACTTCCTTTCTTTGTATTCGTCTATAACTTGCAGGATTCAAGTTATTTTCACTACTAGCTAGATCACCCAAAGTGATCTCTCTATTTCCTTCCCCAATGAAGTTTATGGAAGTATTGCTCCCGTCTAGTCTCGATATCCTTATGAGTAAAAAGCACGTGACTTTTCTCGTCATTAATGCATCTCACTTGAGAAAGGTCTTTGGTCTTTCTTTCTCTTGCTTTGGTCAACTTGAATATATCTTTCCGGCCTTCTTTAGAGTCGAGATTTTTATACAAAACTTCATAAGCTTTTGACTTAGCTTCGCTTACAGCCTTCTTTGCTTCCTTCTTTGTTATTTTGTAATTTGTGACAGTTTCCTCTGTTCTATCCTTAGACGTAGCTTTAAAGCATGCTTTTTTAAATTTTAACTTCTCTTGCACCCCTTCACTCCAGCACCAAGCCTCCTTTTGACATGGAGCTCCTCCCTTTGACTCGCCCAACATCTCTTTGGCTACCTTTCGGATACAAGATGCTACTGCCTCCCACATCTCGTTTGCATTTCCGCTACAATCCTAAGATAAGTCTTCTAAAACCTTCTCCCCGAAGCTCGATTGCTTCAGTGGAAGATTCCACCATCTAGTTCTAGTGATCTTGGGAACCCTCCTTTTATTTAACAACCCTTTCATTTGCACATCCAAGACTAACAAGCGATGTTGGGTTGTCAAACTCTCTCCTGGGATTACTTTGCAGTCTTTACAACACAACCGATCTCTTCTCCTCAACGCAAAGTAATCTATATGTGTTCTAGTTGGCCCACTCTTATAAGTAATTAAATGCTCCTCCCTCTTATTGAAGAGAGTGTTTGCTATGAAAAGATCATATGTCGTTACAAAATCCAGAATGACTTTTCTCTCTTCATTTATATCCCCAAAACCATGTCCTCCATGAACGCTAGCATACCCTGAAGCCTCTTTTCCCACATGTCCTTTTAGATCTCCACCTATGCAAATCATCTCTTTGTGGGATTCCTTATAAAATCTTATCCATATCCTCCCAAAAAGCTTGTTTAGTCCTTTCATCTAAACCAATTTGCAGTGTAAACTGAGATGATATTCAGAATTTCTTCTTCAAATGCCAATTTTAGCAAAATAATCCGATCCCAGAATCTTTGCACCTCAACCACACAATCTTCAAATCCTTATGAACAACCACTCCAACACCGTTTATGCCCTTGTCTTTACCTGAATACCAAAGTTTAAAGCTTGTATTCTCGATCTCCCTTGCTTTCTCTCCAAGCCATTTAGTCTCTTGAATAATATATGAATCTTCCTTCTTTCCATCGTATCCACTATCTCCATCAATTTTCCAATTGTAAGTGCCAATATTCCAACTACCAATCCGCAACTTCCTTTGCAATCTCTTTTGGACTAACTTCTTTACTCGTATACGTCCATTATGCGAGAACCCTTGCAAATTTTAGACTACATCTGGGCGGTGATGCAGCGGAACTATCTTATTTACACGCATGTGTTCCTTATGCGAGAATCCTTGCAAATTCTGAACTACATCCAGGCTGCGATGTAGCGGCCCATGCCAATTTTTCATTGCACTCGGGAAATGCAACGCATCGCAAGTAGGGAACACCCCAACGAAATCTGCATATTTTCTTAAATCCGTGTTGAAAAGATCCGACTGTCATGAGGCAACTTCCTAAATAGCATTTTAAAAAATACTATTTAGGAAGTTGTCTCCGATTGTTCTACATTGGTTGTCGGCTACCTAACGCAACCCTCATTTACCCGGGCTTGGGACCGGCCATGGCTGGCGTCCAAATATATGTAGAAAATGTAATGAAAGGTATTATAACAAAGTCAAAAATATATCATGGTAAATATGCATTTAAATAGTCTGTTGAGATGCAGAAAGATGCTGATGTAAGCAGATTTTTACCATAATTGCGTCCATGTCCACTATCACAAGGGACACGACGACAAAGACTTAAATTTTAACTTAATAATATCAACCGAGAATGTGGCAGTGGTAAGGTTTGTCGAGATAAGGACAAAATATCTTAGGATGACAATAATCGAATACATGCAACCATTGTGAACGCACAGAGTTTTGCGGCAAATATGAAAAAAATGAGGATTTAGCTTTACTGAAGGCAGAGGAATTCACGGTGACGGAGGAGCTTGGAGACAGAGGAGCTTCGCGGCGGAGGGACGTAACAGTGGAGGGGATTTGTGGCACAAGGTGGAGGCGGAGAAGCCTCGGGCGGAGACTTGCGGCAAAGGTTGGAGGCATAAGGTTTGGGTTTCGTAGGGAGATGGAGTATCAAGGGAGAGAGAGAGAGAGGTGCTTTGGGAGAGAGGGATCATTAAGGGATTTCTTAGTCCTATCGGACCGGATCTTGAAGATTTGTATTCGATTGCCCAGCAAGACTTCAAGCGATCACACGAGCTGAATATGTCGTCGTATGGGCCGCATATGTGCAAAGGGCGACTAGTTGAGTGCTTCAGGTATTCGGTTCTCTAAGTAGAGCGCGCATATGTGACCGCATATGCGGCAGCATGAGCCGCTTTCCTGAACAATGAGTAGAACTGTAAGCTGCACATGATTGTGATCTTTTGAAATTCTTAATTGAAATGTAAAATTGAATTTAATTATAAGTATGCACTTAAATAAAAAAATTGAAAAAATTGTTGATCAATCTGAAATGAAGTGTGAATTGCCCTTTATATATATATAACGGAAAATATGATTAAAACACGTAAGTTTCCAGTTTGTTGAGTATTTAAATAAATGAAAATTTAAGTGAATCGAGAATATAGTTAATATATATTTATTTATCTAAAGAGTCATTCGAAATAGCATGTCACTTGCTACTATCGATTTGTGCTAAGTGTACATATCTGAAAGAAGAGTTGTTAAGACTGATTCTTTGAGTATAATTAGTGGAACAATGGTAGATACTCTAATTTTACTAAAACGAAATCCAAGGAGAGTAACGAAATCCGATGGCCTTGGGATAAAGTATCTACAGCTGGTTAGACCGCATGTAATTGATGATTAATCCCGGTGAATTGCTAGGGAAGTACTAGGAGGATTTCCCTAAAAATGAGGTTCTTATCTTTGTCTGTGATACTTTATCTATTGTTAAAATAGGATAATAACACACCTAACTCCCTTAGCTAAGGAGATAAGTGAGAATAGAACTCATAATTAAATTCATACCGAGGATGAATTTCAAGAAGAATATATTGGGGGATGGGTGAGTGCTCCGGAGGCGAGTGGGAGGGACAGCGCCCTGGAAGTGGTGGGTGGGTGGAAATGCAGCAGCGAAGACCCCCACGACGGCAGGGGGGTCGTCAGGGCAAGCTCTTCAATGTGCTAATCCATTCAGTCGAGGTTGTTTTCGTTGTGGATCGTTGCGTCATTGGGCGCGATCGTGCCGTGAACCTGTCAGATGCTTTGTGTGCAAAGGCTCGGGTCACAGAGGGTGTGTCTACTCGAGGCGGATATCTACGACTCACTCGTCGGGTCTATTGATCGGAGAGCGTGGAGGCACGGAGACCCTTTTCGTCGCATCCTCTGAGGTTGGTGTTGTTTCGATGGGCAGATTCAAGGGGGATATCGTTGAGCTTTCTCCGTGGAAAGTGCTAGCAAGGGGCCTTTCGGAGGAGGAGGAAGGTGGTTTATTACGATGGTCGGGTGAAGGGGTTTCGCGTAAGCGATGGCGTCGCCCCTATGCATGGGAGGGCGCTTTTGGTGGCAAGACCCTGGAGCGAATTTGCGTCAAAGGTGTGTCGTACTCGATGCGCAACCTGGAGGACCTTCGCGCAGTTTTGGGAGATATTTTGGAGGTTTTGAGGATGGAGTCCAGTGGTTGCCATCCCGGGGACCCACCCGATCCCGTTTTGCGGGTTGGGCGTCTTCGCTTTTCGTGTCTGGGCTGCTAGAGGATCGACATGAATGGGAGGTTACTGCTCTTGGAGCTTGCTTCTTCGAGCCTGTCCAGACGCCGGGATGACCTTCTTTGGTTTGGGCTGGGCGGAGAGATGAACCATGCTCATGGTGATGTGGAGATTGGCCATTTGTTATCGCTGGGGAGAAGGGGCCACATGTTGTTGCAGGGGAGAAGGATCTTCGTCCTGGGGTCGACCCTCGTGCTGTTCCGGCGGCGGCCGATGCTCGTGTTGTTACGGCGGCGGCCACGCTCTCTTCACCTGTAACCTCGGCGAGGCATGTCGAGAAGTCGAAGAGCCCTTCGGGTGGATGCGGAGCGGTTACCGCGGAGACCGCTCGTCTTCAGCGCGGTATTCAATTCGGGACGTTTCGTGGCGCAACAGAAGGGGGGATAATGGCTCTTTCTTTTCCGAGGGTGGTTACCTCGAGTAGAAGGGTGGGACAACCCTCATTACATGATGCGGGTAGGGACCATCCCATTTTCCCACATGGGACCGGTTACGCGGTTGAGCGGGCTGACCCGATTAGGGATCCTACCGAAAATCTGGAGGCCTACCAAACAAGTGCTGATATGACACATTAGGACGCCGATGGCCTGACTAAGCATGCTTCGACTGTGGACGATCGTGTCGGCTCTATGGCTAGGGCTTGTGAGCAGCTGGTGGCGGAGAGCGCATCTTTGCAGGGACAGGATGTGGTTGTTTCTGATGCTCCGGTTCTAGAGTCCGAGGTCCATGTGGGCGAGCCTCTCCAGGAAGCGGCTCCAAGCGAAGCTAGGGCTAATCTCGAGCCAGATGCTCGACCTCGCTTTGTGGCCTGCTATTCAAGAACAGTACTACCAAGGCCGTTGAGACGAAAACTTCGTCGGGCAGCATTACGTGTGCGCGTTCTCGAAGACGATGGAGCACGTGACGACGGAACCTGTGGCCCTTCAAGGCCCCAACTGGTGAACAAATTCAGCCTCCTTGATAGAGTGGTGGCGGAGCGTTTGGGGGTGGTGGCCCTGAAAGAGATGGCTAACATGTGTCCCAAATGAAAGTTCTCTCTTGGAATGTGTGGGATGCAGGTCGGCCCGAGAAGTGACTGGCAATAAAGAACCTGGTGGACGAATCATCGACCGGTATCTTCTTTCTTCAAGAAACCAAAGCCTCTAGTGGGGCGGCTGACCTGCGGAGGGAGCTTGGCATGGGGCAAGTTCGGAGTGGCTGACCTGGAGGCGTCCGGTGCTTTCGGGGGACTACTATTGGGATGGAAGGCCGATGTTTTTGACTCGATTGCGGTGTCTAGGCAGCAGTCATCTCTCTCTGTTCGGCTCAAGAGACGAGCGGATGGGCTCAGTTTTCTCGTGACAAATGTCTATGGCCCCATGGGGCAGGAGCGGGGGTCATTGGCTGCCGAGCTTGAATCGATTAGGGCGGAGCGTATGGATGGGATTTGGTTGGTGGGGGGCAACCTCAATGTCACTCTGGTCCCTGAGGATCGTCCCCACCAGTGTGGTTGTAGAGATGCGGCTTCGGAGGATTTACGAGGATCTATTCATGCATTAGGCCTACAGATTGTTGGCGCGGCGGGCTGCTCCTTCACGTGGCGGAACGCTAGATCTCGCTCGAGGCTGGACAAATTCTTGGTGTCGCTCGAGGGGGCGGAGGCCTTCCCATTATTACGGGTGTGGGCGATGCCTCGGGCTCACTCCGATCACATGTCCATTCTGTGGTCGTCGGGGGAGGAGGAAAGTCGCATGTTCCTTTTTCGGTTTGAAAAAAGTTGGCAGCTGGAAGAGGGTTTCCGGGAAGATGTGTTTGCTCGTTGGCAGGACTGGAACCCGATGGGGTCGACGGTTGTCCGCTTCAACGCGAAGCTGATGCTCTTACGCTCTCATCTTTCTCGATTTGGGAGGGAGGTACAACGTCGGCGTAGGCTGAAGACAGGTGAGGCCCAAGCGGGCGTGTCGCAACTAGATGGGCTGGATGATGCGCGCAGTCTGGAGCCGGAGGAGATGGAGGAGAGATTGAGGCTCTTAGAGGAGATCATGCTGGAGGATCGGAAAGAGGAGATTGAGTGGAGGCAAAGGTCCAGACAACGGTGGCTTCGCAAGGGGGATGCCAATACACGCTTCTTCCACAGCATGACGTCGGGAAGGCGTCGGAGAAACTACATCCACGACCTCTTGGTGGGGGATCGACGGATGGTAGGAGAGGGTAACATCGGTGCTGCGATCCGCAACCATTACGTGTGTGCTTCCAGGAGGCAACGGCGCAGTGGGTGGGGTTGGTTGGGAAGAGGGGCGAGGGGTTTAACTGGGTCGCAGCCGGAAGCGCTGGTGGCGGTGTTCTCGGAGGCTGAGATCAGAAACACGGTTTGGAGCCTGAATGCGGATAGGGCTCCGAGGACCGATGGATTCCCAGTATTTTTCTATAAGGAGTTCTGGGACTTGTTGAAAGATGAGATTGTCGATCTGATGAATGAGTTTGCGGATGGCAACAGGGGTTTTGAAAAAATAAACAAGGCATTATTATGTGTGCTACCGAAGGACTTCCCAACAAGAATTGAGGACTATCGTCCGATCGCGCTCTCCAATGCGATCTACCTGGTCGTCGCGAAGACGTTGGCAAACCGCCTTAAGATGGTTATCGACTCAGTGATCTTGCAGGGGTAGAGTGCTTTTATTCCTGGGAGGCAAATGGCGGATGGTCTGGTGTTGGCGTCAGAAATATGTCTACTTTGGAAAAGGTCGAAGACGAAAGGTGCTCTTTGGAAGATCGGCTTCTCCAAGGTATATGACTGTGTTGACTGGAATTTCATTTGGACATCTTTGAGGCGTAGGGGCTTCCCGGAGACGTGGATCGGGTGGATGAAAAGATGTATTACGACGGCTTCATTCTCTGTTTTGGTTAATGGCAAGACGGAGGGTGGTCCTTTTCAGCCTCAAAGGAGGGTGAGGAAGGGCTGTCCCCTGGCCCCGATGCTATTCGTCATTGTCGTCGATGCTTTGGCCGTTTTGTTTAATCAGGCGATGGAATCTGATATGTGTGCTACTTTCTGTCTGGAGGAGTTATCCACACCTGTGCTTCAGTATGTCGATGACACTTTAGTTTTGCTTAGCGAGTCGGAGACACAAACTGCGAATGCGGCAATGTTGGTTGACATATTTGGTGAGCTCTCGGGTCTGGTTGCCAACAACGATAAATCCAAAGTGCTCACTTCGTGATGAGCGGCGAAGAGAGAGAGGCGGTGGTTGGCATTACTCGTTGTTCTCTGGGGTCACTACCCCGGACTTACCTTGGCCTACCATTGACAGATGGGAAATTGAAGAAATCTGACTGGATACTGTGCTCCATAAGATGGAGCAAAAGATGGCGGGCTGGAAGGCGACCACTCTGTTCAAAGGTAGCAAACTTGTCCTGCTGAAACACGTTCTTTTCGTGATCCCGATTTTCTTCTTCGCCACGCACATCCTCCCTGTTGGCGTACGGAAAAAGATGGAGGCGATGATGAAGTTTTTCTTTTGGTCGGATGGCAGGCAACAGAAAGCAGAGCTTCATCTTGTGGGATGGAAGGAGGTAACGAAGAGGAAGAAGGATGGCGGATTGGGAATTCGAGACATTGAATGCATGAATAAGGCGTTGATTAGCAAACGGGCGGCCCAGATCTGGGGCCCCTCGTCCTCTCTGGTTCACAGGCTTCTCCGCAAGATCTATGGTGTTCGGGGCGAGTTGGTGGCTCCAAGGCTCCGGTGGGAGTCTCCCCTCTGGTCTGGCATCCGTGGTGTCCTCCCGACTCTCACAACCTTTTTAACGCTGAGGGTGGGGGACGGGCGTCTCTTTTGTTTATGGGGTGACGATTAGACCGGGGATGGCAAGTTATGCACTAGGTTCCCGAGATTGTTTGCTTTGGCGGTGGATCGCGAAAGTACTCTTTTCCAGGTGGGGGGGACCGGCACTTGGGCACATGTATTCGTCAATGAGCTATCAGTGCAGCGGCTGGAGGATTTCCTTGTGTTACAATCGGAGCTGCCGTCGGTCGCTGACACTCTCCATGGCCTGCACGTTGTGAGCTTAGACCATTTTGAGTGGAGGGGGATGAAGCTCGCCAAGAAAAAAATTTACGATCACCTGCGTTGTTCTCTTGAGGTGCTTGGAACGGACCTAACTCATGATTTAAGAGTGGTTTGGGCTGCAAAGATACCTAAAAGGGACAAGATTTTCCTGTGGTGCCTTCGGAGGGATCGAATTTGTGACAAAGTAAGGTGGGCAAATATTTTTGGTGTTCAAGATGTCATTTGCGATAGGTGTCATGGGCAGCAAGAGGATGCCGAACATATCTTTTTCATGTGTCAATCTTCGTCTGAGGTTTGGCGCGAGTTGGGCTTGTCGTGGCTGCGGTACGAGGATGCTGCGACTTTTTGGCACTCGATCAGGAGGGTCGGAACTGGCTCCACTGCTGATATCTCAATTGCTTTCGCGGCGCTGTGGGTTATCTGGCAGGGGTAGAAATGACTGTATCTTTAAAAATCAGGCGTTCTACTCGGAGAATGCTTATATCCGTTATAAAGCCCTTTACAACTCCTAGGTTTCTCGCTAACGTAACCTCACCCTCAGTTTTCTTCTAATCTAAAAGGCGGTAGCTCCCAACTTGGGAGGTTACCCGAGTTTGGTTTTCGAAAAAAAGAAGAATATATTGGGTTTAATTTTCAGTGAATATACATTGAAAATGATAAACGTAAATATTGTCAGTAAATTTGAATTTGTTAAGTAGTTGAATACCTAGCTTACTATGCTATTGATTATTTTCATGAAAATTGTAAATGAAAGATTCGCATATTGGTGTTACTTGATTAAATAGGAGGTCTCTCAAGCATGTCACTCTTAATTATTAAAATCATATTGTAATTTTACATTCGTAATATAGAATTCCATGATTTGCTACACTATATACATCCTTTGTGCTTGTATCACCTTACTACTATGATGGTAATACCGGCAACTTTGCTCATAGTATACAATTTGTGACTCGGGTAAACAAGTTCTACAGTAACCAACTATGGATGAATACTTGGACTAGTGAGCTACCTACAAGGTAGCCAAGTTTCACATTTTGTACCTTTTGTTTAACAATGTAAACGGCTCATATCATTTTGTCCTTAAATTGCACGTAAACGTTTTGTTAAATGTAACTCCTTTCTTTTATGTGTGTGTAAGAAATGCTTGTTGGGTTATGTGCAATGGATGCCAAAATGGCAATATAGTCATCACTATAGGCATTTTAGGAAGGACTATCCGCAGAGACCAAGATCGTCAAGCTCTTCTATAAGTACAAGTATGGTCATCACCATTTCTGCTATGAAACTGTCATGTAATATTCATGTTTGAATGAATGCAAAACTTTGTACATGATATATTTTTTAATATTAATTTGCCCATCTTTACACTGATGAGGAACTTGAAGAGGCAACTCCTGGTGATTAGGAATCGTTGGAGGATGATCCCAAAGTGTTAGTTGTTGTCACATTTGGAGCGAATGAGTTCGAACAACTAGGGTTTGAAGGGGATATAACCAGTCATTTTCTACTGATCGAACATGACGCTTTATAGCTCTATATAGCGTAGATACGAGCATCTTGCTCACCTCCACGACCGATAACTGATATATGGCTTAGATGCAGTATATTCAGAACCATATGCACTTCCGAAGGACGTTGCTGCTCTTTGATTATAAATGAAGGTAGTGTCAAAATCGAGTTCCAAAAAATGGTTAATAAATGGGGATTGACAACACAACCACTCAAGAAATCTTATAATGTCGCATGGTTTCGAGGCGGTACTCAACTACTAATTCATTGGTAATGCCTTGTTCAATTTTCGAATGGCTCAACATACAAAGAGGATGATGTTTGGTGTCAGGTGGCCCCTTTGGATGTTTGTCATAAACTGTTAGAACAACAATGACGGTTTAAAAGGAATACTTATAAAACCTTGACTTTTCGGCTCGAAGCTCTGACCGAGCCTAAATTTTTACTTGATCAGATGTATGTAATATAGAACTCATTAGAAGGGCCTTGCCGTCAGGATTTTTAATGCATCTAAAATTTTAAATTTTTGACTTTGTTCGAGGGAAATAAGACCATTTTAGTGATAGGGTATCCCGTCCCAAAAGTTGGAAGCGAATTTCAAGGTGCCTTGGATTTTGGGCTGCCCATAAGAAGACGTTGGACTATCATTGGAAGTATCACCCTTCTTCCTCCCTTCATCCACAACCTTCATAGCTTTCACCTTGGTCGTTGAGAACTCACCGAGATTGTCGGAGTGCGAGTTTGGATGCCATTCTCATAGAGAGTGTGAGGAACATGGATATCTTCTCGGTTTTGACTTTGAAGGTGAGTTCATCTCCCTAAGTCAAGTTTGTAGAATGAGTTCTTGATGACTTTGATCTCTTCCCAACAAAAACTCAACGGATGTATTTTAAAGGTGGTTTTCTTGCTCGGATCATCGAGGAGAGCATAAAGAATACGGCATACATGTTAAGTAACAATGTTTTCCTTCTTTTTGGCATATAGGTTTGATTCATGCTTGTTCTTGAAGAATTTGAAACGTCCTCCCTGCTATTATGGGAATCCCTCCTTGCATCCATATTTGTTTGTTTCCATGATTGGTTATTGTTGAAGTATGTAATAGATGGGTAAGTAGATCTCTCCAAGATCCAATTACCATCACTCATGTTTAGTCCCACGTGGTTGAGCGATGGAACTTTGGTCTATCTGAGGGGCTATATAAGAAGCCTCACACCCCCTGTACTCATTGAGAAAATCTAATAGAAGATCTGGCCCTTCGAGGCCTTCTCCCGTGGTTTCATCCCGCTCTTTAGGGAGTAAGGTTCCACGTAAAACAAGATATTTATGTTTGATTTTTATCTCTAATTATCAAATTCGCTTCCGTGTTTATTTATTTCAACATGGTATCAAAGCATTTTGATCTTGTGGTTTGATTCTTTTTCAAGTTTGATTATTAGCGGTTATTGTTCAAGCTCCGGAGATCTGTTCAAGAAACTCTAGGGTTCTCTATAACTGTAGGATGCAGGCAGCACTCGGCGCGCAATCTTCATATCTAAAGCGTGTGTAAATCATAAAGGGCGTGATCTCCTAAGATCTTCTTCATCCTGCACCACCATCAACATCTGGTTTGGGCTCAATAAACCCTAGCCGCCAACCTTCGTCCTCAATCCAGCCTAGGGCACTGAAACTACTCCAGCAACAACATGCATAGGGTTCCTGATTGCAGAAACCTAAGAAGAGGCTCCAACAGTAAGGCTCCAAGCCATGGCAAATTTTTTTGAAGCAATCCAAGCCATGGCAATGCTCCAGCCGTAGGGTATCTGAGGCGATGGCGGATTCACATCATCTTCCAGACATCGCTACCTCCGATCATCTCGCAAGACAACACCTTTTTTTGCTCCACTATCAAGGGGGAGGTGTCAAAATCCAGAATCGCATACTCCCCACAAATCAGAATAGAACGCCATGGTGAGTCCATGAACGAGGAGAACAAGAGCAACATCAGCGCTATTCAAGGGAGGCACAACAACAGATCGAGATCTATCACGAAAACATATGCCATCTTCAAGAAAAAGCTCTAAGATCGGAATCTATGGCGTGACGATGAGGTCCCACACCTTCCCAAAACATCGATTGAAACGAAGCCTAATCTCCACATCTTCTCAAAATCGTGGAACATATGAAGAGATGATGGTCGTCGTCGCTCCATCCATCATATTAGCATCTCCCAACCTCGTCGTTCCGTCCATCCCCATTCGTGTCACCATATCTTTATCTCCATGGGTAGAAGGCTCCAGACGGAAGGCCTTCACAACAACAGAAGGCTCCAGGACGCTTCCTACTTCAATAGCAATAGCGGTAGGGATGGATTACCACCCAGGGAACCTTAGATTTGGTTCGAAGAAGGGGCATGATTACCTCTTCCCAAGTAGGCTTTGCTTTGTATTCGAAAAAAAAAGATAACTGTATCGGGCCCAGAGCGGCTGCAATTTTAAAAAAAAAAGGAGAGAAGGAAAAAGAGAGAAAAGGGGGGTCTGAGTTTTTAAGCCCAATTGGAATGGGTTGCAGCAGAAAAAAAAAAGAGGCTCAATGGGCCAACTCATGTATTGCTGAAAGTGGAACAAAAAATGAAAGGGGTTGATTCAAAAAAAGGAGGAAAGATGCAAAAAAAAAGAAATGAATGACTTGAAAAAAAAAGAGAGGAGAGTTTGAAAAAAAAGGATATCGTACAAAAGAAGCCGTACGAAAAATAGAGAAAAGAAAAGAGAATAGCCAATAAAAAATGAAACAATTCCAAAAAAAGAGAATGATTTGTGCAAAAAAAAGAGAGACAAAAAAGAAAAGAAAAGAAATGTAAGTTTTAGTTTGGTTTCTCCCAACTTGATATCTATGCTCTTAAACTATTAAATATGAGAGAAAGGGGGAGCAAGAGCGGGCATCACATATATTCTTCTTGAAATGTATGTACAGGAAATTTACCGCCCGTCTTCGATTGACAGACTGACACTCCAGACTTCTACTGCTATCCGTCGTCTTCACTAAGCATCGACTACTTTGTTGGGGTGTCTTTATCCCTGACTATTGCTCCGCACTAGACATTCTTCTTCTACAGCAACTCTTCTCCATGCACGACGTGGTATCGCATCGACTACTACATGCACGACTGATGCTCTTTCCTGGTGACCTGAAAGTACCAGACCCACCCCCGAGCAAGATCTTCTACCAGCAGCGGTTCTTCAAACGGGGTGTCTCTCTCCTCGTCTCTCTCATATGTATTGTGTGAAGATGAGTTGTTTACATTTTCTTTTTGTTGCAAGCTGCAGCTTTCTTAGCTCCAGCTTGAGGGGGAGTGTTGAAATATGTAATAAATGGGTAATTAGATCTCTCCATTATCCAATTACCCCTACTCACGTTTAGTCCCACATGGATGAACAATAAGACTCCGGTCTGTCTGTGGGGCTATATAAGGAACCCCACACCCTCTATACTCATTGAGAAATTCTCATAGGAGATCCGGTCCTTTAAGGCCTTCTCCCGTGGTTTCATCCCGCTCCTTTAGGAGTAGGGTTCCATGTAAAATAAGATGTTTATATTTGACTTTTGTCTCTGATTATCTATTCGCTTCCGCGTTTATTTATTTCATCAGTTATGTCGATGTTTGGCAAATGCTTTATATGTATATCTTGCGATAAGTAAAGGTCTTGAGATGTGAAGGTGATTCATGTATGGAAATAAAAAAGAGTGGTACATGAGGATTCATATGCTTAAGAATAAAAAATGTCATACCAACAAGTATCTTAATCAATAAAAGTATTGTGTTATGCCTTGAGGAACCTCATAGATTTTATGGGCAAATATTGCATTACTGAAATATGATATTGCATGAACCTCTTACTTGTATCCATGAAACTAAGGCACAATAATCCTCTAGAAGACGAACTAACTTGTGTTGGTACCCATATAATTACATGTGTATGTTTGAACTTGTATGCGGGGGTGTATAGAGACAGAGACCACTTATGGGCATGAGGATTCATATGCTTAAGAATAAAAAATGTCATACCAACAAGTATCTTAATCAATAAAAGTATTGTGTTATGCCGTGAGGAACCTCATAGATTTTATGGGCAAATATTGCATTACTGAAATATGATATTACATGAACCTCTTACTTGTATCCATGAAACTAAGGCACAATAATCCTCTAGAAGACGAACTAACTTGTGTTGGTACCCATATAATTACATGTGTATGTTTGAACTTGTATGTAGAGGTGTATAGAGACAGAGACCACTTCAAAGCTTGTTTTAGATCAAAGTCATCTTATGCAATATATAAGAGTATTTTAAATGTTTTTGTTAGAGTTATTGTATTTTCTATTTTATTTAGTCATGTAACCCTCGGGGATAACACACACACACACACATATATATATATATATTATTCGCTCTCCAAGAGTTCTCTCTATATAAGAGACCCTAGACTCATGGAATAAATACAACGATTCATTCACTTCTCCACATGGTATCAGAGCAACGGACCTAGATCAGGGCATATACCTTAAACACGCCACAACTGCCAGCCTTTGTCCTCCTTTCTCCTTGTGCAGGCTATTCTCCCTCATCTAAGGGTCCCATGCGAGGCCCCAATGGTTGCAACCAGTGTTTTCAGCACCAGCCTTCAGGTGCATCCAACGCTACAGATGCTCCCCTCCAGCACCATCGGCCGCCTGTGAATCCAACACCACCCTCGGGTGCATCCAGCGATGTTGACGCTCCTCTTCAGCACCATGTGGTTCCTCCAGCACCGTCAACAGCTCTTTCCATCACCTCTTGCACGTTTTTTGTGTGTTGATTCTTCACACTTCAGACCTCTTGCGCATATGTGCATGAGTTCTAGCGCATTTTTCTGCCTTCCTACGCATATTTGATCAACAACAGAACTTCTTTGATCTCTCTATCTGACCACCATGACATCTACTTCTACCGTGACAAAGTCCTTATCCACTCCATCATCCATGATGGCACAAGGCACTACTATCAAACTGAAGGGTAACGAAAACTATGTGCTCTGGTCTTGTTCTTTTAATGTGTTCATTGGTAGTCAGTAGCAAGTCTATATCCTGACTAAAGATCCTCCAGATGAGAAATGTAGAGATAGTCTCTATTATTATTATTATATTTAATATACCTCGTTTTCTTTTTCTTTCTTCTATTTAGACATCCATGTAATTTACCCGTAAGGCCTCTCCCTATATAAGAGAGCCTAAGGTTTTCCTATGAATCATAACGAAGACTCCTCTCTTCTAACATGGTATCAGAGCCGCCCTAGGGCTCTTCTCCCTTCCCCACCCGCCGCCCCTTCTCTTCTCTTTCCCTCTCGTCTCGCCAGCGGCTCCCTCAAGCGCCCGGCGCTCCTCCGACAGCCCCGCGGCCACAGCCGCTCCCTCCAGCGGCCACCTGTCGCACAGCGGCTCCCAGTCGCTGCCTCCTGCGGGCCAGCCGCACCTTCCAGCGGCGCCCACAGACCCAGCGGCACCCCCTCTTGCCGCCTACAGCCCCCGGAGCCCCAGCGGCAAACCCCCCCTTGCCGCCTACAGCCGTCTCAGCGGCACCTATAACCCCAGCGGCACCTCCCATCTGCCGCTGTAGGGTTCCAGTGGCCTCCAGCAGTCCATAGGCGTTGTTCTCGAGACATTTCAAGGGTTGTACTCTTCCTTGGATGCGTGCCCTAGACCTCTCTTCCTCCGATTTATGGATTTGAGTGCGTAAAAGTCTACACACGTACTCAAATCCGATGCAGTTGGTGTAGACAGTCATCACATTGTCTATTCTCCCTTCGTCTTCTTCAAGCAGCATTATGTCAGAATCGAAAGTCGATTTGCCCTCCACCGGCGCATTCAAAGGTCCGACGCCGATAGTGAAGATGGACGGGTCTAACTATGAGTTATGGGCCATGCAGTTCATGAGCCTCATGAAATCAAACAGCAAGAAACACATTCTTACCGAAGATGAGCCTGCGGAGAAGACAGGGATCTATGCCTCATGGGAGGCCGACGATGCTTACGCAAAAGTATGGTTGTCTGGTACGTTGACGATGGAGATAGCAAATGATGTTCTCCATCAGCCCACTGCTAAGGCAATGTGGGACATTCTTGCTACTACGTATTCGCAGGTGCGAAATGAGACAAAGATGTTGCAGCTTCAGCATGACATCTTTACGATGAAGCAGGCCGGCAGACCTCTCCATTCTCTATACACATCCCTAAGAGGGATGTTTGAGAAGCTATACAGTACCATTCCTCTGACTGCTACTCCAGAGCAGCAGAAGACGTTCCGGAACGCTACCATGGTGGGCGTTCTACTTGCTGCCCTCGATCCTGAGTATGATGCTGCACGGTCACAGATCTTAGCAGATGTCGTCATTCCTCCGGTGGAGGATGTCTACAGAAGGCTCAGTCGTATCCCAGTTTCCTCCAGCTCTTCTACTCCACCCCCATCTGTGATGGCAGCTTCGCGTGGGAGAGGTGGACCACCTTCTTGGCGTGGTCGTGGACGTGGCCGTGGCTCTCAAGGAAGAGGCGGTCGAGTCAGTCAGACGTGCTCATATTGTCACAGATCTGGACACTCAGAGGAGACATGCTACACAAAGCATGGGTTCCCAGCATCGGCACGGGTTGCAGAGCATTCACAGTCTCCATTACCGTCTACTGCAGATCATAGATTTGACGAACTCGTGGCCCGTCTTCGTGATATTATGCCACAGTCTTCTGGTGATTCATCTGGTGGCTCTTCAGATATTGCTGCCACAGCCTCAGCCAGTTCATCCGCTGCAGCCAGTTCCTCAGGTAGATCATCAGCCTTCATATCTTCACATGATGTATCTGACTGGGTTATAGATTCTGGAGCTACACATCATCTGTGTCGAGATAGAGGTAGACTACAGGCCTACAGGGCTATTCCTCCAGGTCGCTCAGTACAAATAGCAGATGGTTCCCACTCACCCCTTGTTGGCCAGGGGGAGGTTTTCTTATCCTCCACTATGCAGCTACAGAATGTTTTATATGCCCCTGAGCTCTCACTGAATTTATTATCTATTAGTCAGATTACAAAGGATTTGAATTGTCGAGCTATATTTGACCCGTCTTCTCTCATTTTTCAGGACATACTCACGAGCAAGGTGATTAGCTGTGGCTCTGAGCAGAACGGTCTATATCGGCTGGTCCGGGAATCCTATGCTGGCATCTCCACTCACTCTGCTGGACCAGTCTCACCCTACATTTGGCATCTTCGTTTTGGTCACCTTCCGCTCCAGAAGATGCGCCATCTTCTGCCCCAGATCTCTCCAAGTTCGTCGTTTCGTTGTGAAACATGTCAGTTAGGAAAGCATCACAGGTCGAGCTTTCCAGGTCGTCAGAGTCGGAGCAGTAGCTCCCCTTTTGAGTTGTTACATATAGATATATGGGGTCCGAGTCGTGTTCCCGATCACCAGGGGCACAGGTTCTATCTTGTGGTAGTAGATGACTTTTCTCGTGTCTCTTGGGTTTTTCTTCTGAAGAATAAGTCTGAAGCAGGAGATGTTATTAAAAATTTGATTAATGAAGTGCAGAATGTTTTTTCTTCTTCAGTAAAATATGTTCGGACTGATAATGCCCTGGAATTTTGTAGACGTTCTCTTTCTCAATTTCTGTCATCGAAGGGTATTATTCATCAAACCACCTGCGCATATACATCCCAACAAAATGGTGTGGCGGAAAGAAAGCATCGCCATCTCTTGGATATCACTCGTACCTTATTGATTCAAAGCTGTGCTCCTATTTCTTTCTGGGGGGATGCTGTCCTTACTGCATGCTATCTGGTCAATAGAATGCCATCCTCTGTCCTTGGAGAGAAGATACCCATTTCTCTTATTTTTCCAGACAAGGAGCTATTCTCTCTGTCACCTCGTGTCTTTGGTGCTGTGGCGTTTGTCCATCGTCTATCTCCTGGACTTGACAAGCTCTCTCCAAGAGCAGTCAAGTGCGTCTTTGTTGGGTATTCCAGAACACAGAAGGGATACCGGTGTTATGATCCTACTACCAACAGGTACTTTGTTAGTGCGGATGTCACTTTCTTCGAGTGGGTTATGTAATTCTCGCCAGCTGGGGACAGAATGGTACCATCCACCATCGCTGATGATATTTTGGTTCCACCACCACCTACTTGTCTTTCACCTGACTCGTCTCCTGTGTCCGTTCCTATGCCAGCACTGCCACCACCACCTCCACCTCCACCACCACCTCCCCCTCCACCCGTTCCACGGCGAATCATTTCACCATTTCCTAACCACTATATGCGTCGGTCAGGTCCTGCTCAGACGACAGCTCAGCCAATCACTAAGCCTCAGGTATGTTCAGATGATGTTACTACTGACGGGTCAGGTTCGGTACATATGCAGGATGACTCCTTACAGGTGGACACAGATGATGATCTGGATGTTCCGATTGCTATTCGTAAACAGAGACGACAGTGTGCATCCTATCCATTTGCTTCACAGGTTTCCTTTCACCGACTCACAGGTGATTTCCAGAAGTTTGCCACAGCTTTGTCTTCCGTGGACATACCACGGACATACCAGGAAGCCTTGAAGAGTGAATGCTGGAGACTAGCAATGGAAGAAGAAATGGGGGCCTTGCAGTCCCGTGGCACATAGTCTTTGGTCCCTGCACCTCCTGATGCATCAGTTGTAAGCTGCAAATGGGTCTTCACAGTCAAATATCATGCGGATGGCACATTGGATAGGTACAAAGCACGCTTGGTCGCCCGAGGATTTACACAGACATATGGCGTTGATTACATGGATACATTCTCTCCAGTTGCGAGACACTCGACTCTCCGTATCCTCCTGTCTGTTGCAGTGGTCCGTGACTGGAGCATTTATCAGCTTGACGTCAAGAATGCATTTCTGTACGGGGACTTACAGGAGGAAGTCTACATGCAGCAGCCACCCGGGTTTACTGCTGAGGGGGAGAAGCATATGGTATGTAGACTTCACAAGGCTATATATGGACTTAAACAGAGTCCACGAGCGTGGTTCCAGAAACTGTCCAACCTAATTGAGCACCAGGGATTCAAGAGGTCCAATGCTGACCATTCGTTGTTTGTCCAGAAGTCCTCGGCAGGTACGGTTGTCATAATGGTCTATGTGGATGATATTCTTGTTACAGGAGATGATACTCAGGGCATAGCAAGGGCGAAGGCATTCCTAGGTCGTCAGTTTGTTACAAAGGATCTTGGAACCCTAAGATATTTTCTGGGGTTGGAATTTGCAAGGAATGCACATGGTCTGGTGATGACACAACGGAAGTACATTACTGACTTCCTGGTTGAGACTGGTATGGATGGGTGCAAACCATCTAGCATCCCCATGGATCCCAGCATGAAGTTATATGATGATGATACTGATGAAGTGGATAAGAGGAGATATAGAGAGATGGTGGGAAAACTCCTCTACATTACTATAACCCGTCCAGACATTGCATTTGCAGTTAGCCGGGTGAGTCAGTTTATGGAGCAGCCCAGACAGGTTCACATTGATGCTATCCACATGATACTGAGGTATCTGAAGTCTACTCCAGGATTAGGGCTACTATTCAGAAAAGGTGCAGACTTATCCATCTCAGCGTGTGCAGACGCAGATTATGCAGGATGTCCTAAGGACAGAAAATCAACCTCAGGGTTTGCAGTGTTCGTTGGAGGCTCTCTGGTTTCTTGGAAAAGCAAGAAACAAACGGTGGTGGCAAGATCCAGTGCGGAGTCCGAATACAGGGCAATGGCCCAAGCCAGCACGGAAATGATGTGGGTCCGCTCCGTATTAGAAGATCTACATGTAGCTGTATCTCTACCTATGAAGCTTCAGTGTGACAATCAGGCAGCATTGTTCATCGCCAACAATCCAGCCTTCCATGAGAGGACCAAGCATATTGAAGTTGACTGCCATTACACCAGGGACCTGATCCAGAGAGGATTGATATCCACGGCCCATGTTAGCTCAGGAGATCAGACTGCCGATGTATTCACCAAGCCTTTGCTCAGAGGACCTTTCCAGAGATGTTCATCCAAGCTGAGCATGATCGACATCTATGCTCCACCTTGAGGGGGAGTGTAGAGATAGTCTCTATTATTATTATTATATTTAATGTACCTCGTTTTCTTTTTCTTTCTTCTATTTAGACATCCATGTAATTTACCCGTAAGGCCTCTCCCTATATAAGAGAGCCTAGGGTTTTCCTATGAATCATAACGAAGACTCCTCTCTTCTAACAAGAAAGATAAGGACTACGATAACTGGCTCACAGACAACTAACAGGTTATCGACTAGATGACCAACAATGTTGAGGTACATATTGTCTCGAACCTGCTTTTCAAAGACACGGTCAAGGAGATGTGGGATGATCTTGACAAAACGTACTCTCAGAAGACGATGGAGTCGCGCCTTGTTGTCATTGACTAGGGGATCTGGTTTGCATCTCAGGGTGACTCTATCCTAGTTGAATACTACAGGTATCTCACTAGCATGTACAAGGAGCTTGCAATCTTTCAGCCCTCATGGTGTACCAAACGGGTACAAGAGCGCTCGGACTGGCAGGTGTATCGCTCTCTTAATAGCCTGCATCCTAGATATCATGCAATGAAGGAGCAATTTTTGATATACGATATACTACCAACAATGAAGATCATCTTCAGACGTCTTGAGGAACTGGAGACATCTGTTGCACGACCTCCTACTTTATCTCTCGTAGATAATTGTGCTCACATTGCATCGACTGGGAGAGGAGGACAACAGAGCTTCCGAGGAGGCCGCATACGTGACTTTGGCCGCAGTCGTGGACGTGATTTTGGCATGGACGTGACATGGGTCGTGGTGTGTTTTAGATCATACTGCTACTCAGTACCCACAGTCCACTCATTGTGGTCGCTGGAACCATCCTTCCAAATGATGCTGGTAGAAGTTTGGCATACCTTCTTATCTAGCCAATAGTGCCTATGAGGATGCCTATAATTTGGAAGAGGCATCTCCTGCCACAAACCCCGGTAGAAAGATAGTACATCTCAATAATGCAGATTACTCTCGTTTAATGCAGATTGTCCAGACTCATGGGCCTGCTTCTTCCTCTTCCGGTGAGACTACCACTGCTACCTTGGCTACTCCTTCAGGTACAATAGCCAATTTTGCAACCCCTCCTACTCTGGCTTAGATCATTGATTTTGAAGCCTCTAGTCATATAATCAGAGAAAGTAGTCTACTAACCTTCTTCAAACCCTCTTCCTCGGTGAAGTTGGTTCGAGTAGCCAATGAGACTCACTCACCCGTTATTACCGTTGGAACCATGGAGTTCTCCAAGTTCCGACTGTTTGGGGTTCATGTGCTCCTCAGTGTTGTAAAAATCGACCGACTAATCCGCTTAGTCGGTCCGATTAGTCGACTCGGTGGGGTAGCCGAGTCGACTAGCCATAGTCGCCATATAATCGGGTATACCCGATTACTCGGCCAAGTAATCGGTTTAGTCGGCCAAGTAAGCGGCCGCCTTTTGCATCAAAGAATTATCGGGTCCCGAAAATCTGATTACCCGAATAAATTGATTTGAGGACTTACTGTTTGACAGTAACCTCTTCTCTCGCTTTATCCTCTCGAACACAACCTGCGCTCCCGACCCCCGCAACCCTAACCTCCCAACCGCATCCCCTCCCGCTCGTCGCCTCACCGTTGCTCCATCGCCACCTTGTTATTGCTCCACCGCCACCTAGCCACTGCTCCATCGCCGCCTCGGCATCACCCACATCGCCGCTCGCCTTCCAGGTTAGGGTTTTTTTATTTTTTCATTTTTTTCTTTTTAGAACTTTATTATATGAATAGAACATGCACTAGATCCTATCATTTAGGTTGTATGTTGGCATAGCATACTTTATTATAATTGCATCACTAGAACCCTAATCATTATATAAACTTGTATGTTGGCATACCCTAATCATCTTTTTCCTTTTTTGAACTTTATTATATCATTTGAACACTGTATGTTAGCATTTAGGTCAACGTATATATTCTTATATGATTGGCATTGGTTAGCTTATATGTTCAATTTGTTCAACTTAGAAATTCTTATATGATTTTTTTTTGAAGCAAAAAAAGGGGGACGCACTCGTTGGTGCTCACCCCAATATATTAAGAGAAAAGAGGAAGGGGTACAACGATGAAAAAAAGAAAACAAATAGAATTAGCCACCCAGCGTAGGAGTCAAGAAGTCTCCCGAACTGGGCGGTCAGCAGCAAAACAACACAGAAAAGCAATCACATTAAACAAGGCACCAGTCAGCCACCAAAGCCCTCGCACGACAGATCACGTTCTCCATATAAAACCGCTGCCCCGAGAATAGGGCCTCGTTGCGAGCAAGCCAAATCGACCACAAACAAGCCACCGGAGCAAGAAGACGCCTTTTCTCCAACTGTTTATTCGTGAAGATGGAGTCGCAGAAGGACTTCACATCACGACCGAGCATCCAATCCACGAAGGGGTCAAGCCACAGCTCCCGGACCAAGGGGCAAAGGAAGAACAGATGTTCCAGGGTCTCCACATTAGAATCGCACAGGCCGCAAATATTGGAGACCGAAAGGATCAACCTGGAGCAGCGATCACGGGTCAGAAGCCTCTTTCTGCGGACAAGCCAGAGGAAGAAAGTAATACGTAATGGTAATCCCAAGCTCCAGAAGTAGCCGCAGTCCTGCACCATAGGGTCCGAACTTGTAGGCGAAGAACCAAGCAAGGATGCGTAAGCTTTCCGAGTCGAGAAGTCCCCGTCCCTCCAAACCCAGTGATCCCAACCGCCGGAGGGAGAGTCCGCGAGAGCAAGAATGTTCATCAAAGCAAGAAAGTCATAGAATCTCTGATCCGAAAAAGTTCCCAGAAATTGAGGAAACCAAGAAGCGTCAAGCCAACAGGAAGCCACCGAGGCGTCCTTATTATCCGCCAAAGCGAAGAGGCGAGGGAACCGAAGAGAAAGTGGCTCCCCCCCAACCAGCAATCCTTCCAAAAAGAGAAATCTCGGCCACCACCCAAAATAGGTTTAAAGGACGCTCTGTACTTCACAAAAACCTCCAGAAATTCTTATATGGTTGTCATTGATATGCTTGTTATTTAATCTCTTCAATCAACTTGTGATTTTGTTAGTTAATTAGAAAGTTCAACTTGTGAGTTTAGTTAGCTTTGTGTTTGTTGATTGCCTAAATTGTGAGTTTGTTGACTATGTAGATGCCTACACCTCCCGCGAACGTTGCTTCCGGTAGCGACTCGTCTTTTTACGTGCTGTCGAGATCAACTAATCTCGCGTGGCAATACGGTTACCTTACGAACCGTACGGATCCAAATACGGTCACTTACAGACTGTGCAAGAAGATTGTCAAGGGTGGTGTGTACAGCTTCAAGCAACATCTGGCACACCGAAGAGGGAATGTAGCTGTATGTCCCAAGGTGTATGAGGAAATGAAGAAGAAGATGATTGCGTACCTTGATGATGTTGCCAGGAAGAAGTTCCAGAAAACCGCTGATGATCATGAGATGAGGGAGGAAGTTGATATCACTAGAGATGCGGGTTCGACGAAGAGATTGCGAGTCTCAGAATCCATGGAGTAGATTGTCGCAGTCGAAGGGTCATCACGTCAGATGACCATCAAGGATGCATTCTCCAAGGATCGTCGTGATAGGGTTACCTCGTACATATCCAGATGGGGATATACATCGGCGATTCCGTTTAATGCATTGACGACGAAAAACTTCATGTAGATGGTGGAGACGATAGGGAAGTATGGGTCTGGACTAAAGCCTCCCACGAGGTATGAGCTTAGTGGTCCGCTTCTGAAGAAGACGGTGAAGGAGATTCACGATGACTTGCAATGCCATCGTGATACGTGGACGTTGGCGGGATGCTCTTTGATGCATGATGCGTGGACGGACAAGCGAGGAAGGAGCATCATAAATTTTTGTGTCAATTGCACCTTGTGGACTTCATTTTTGAAGTCCATAGATGCCTCAGATGAGGCTCACACTGCGGAATACATCTGCACGTTCGTGGAGGAGTGTCTGAATGAAGTGGGAGTGGATAAAGTGGTTCAAATTGTGGCGGATAATGCATGTCATTGTAACATCAAGAAGATTGTTGGTCACGAAATATCCGTAGATTTGGTGGACTCTGTGTGCTGTGCACTCCATTAATCTTGCTTTGGAGGAGATAAGCAGAGAGACGAAGGTGAAGAGTGCAATCACAAAAGCAAAGAGGCTTACGGTGTTCATCTACTCTCACACCAAAACTCTAAGCTTGATGCGCAAGTTCATCAGTAAGAGGGGCATTGCAAGGCCGGGCCAAACAAGATTTGCAACCACATTTTTCACTCTTGAGAGCCTAAATGAGAAGAAAAACAAGCTGAGATTGATGTTTTCCTCAGAAGAGTGGAGAAATTGCAAATGGTACGAGATCAAGAAGGGAGAAGCAGCGAGTTCCATTGTATTCAACCCTATATTCCAGAACCATACTACACATGCTATCAGAGTTTTCACTCCATTGGTTCGTTTATTGTGTGTGGTTCATGCAGATCGACGTCCATCCATGGGTTTTGTCTACGGAAGGCTTGAAGAGGCCAAGTGGGAGATAATTGCAGCATTTAATGGCGTGGAGTCGTCTTATATTTTTTTGTGGATGTTGTTACCTCCAAGACCAAAAGGAGACTCGATACTCCATTGCATCTAGCAGCTTATTACTTGGACCTATTTTTCTTTTACACTGAGTCTCATGGCGATCTAGATGTTGTGGTGAGGAGAGGGTTTAAGGAGTGCATGGAAAAATTTTATCCAGATTTGGATATACTTTTTTTTGAAAGTCTGGAAGGGAGGGGGAAACACTGGGTGGTGTCTGCCCCTTCAAAATTTATTGATACAGATTTGGAATACAAGATACAATTATCAGGGACGAGCTTTCGATATATAGACTTGGTCATGGAGATTTTGACGAGCCTTTAGCTGTGGGAAAGAGAATGACAAGTGATGGTAATTATTATCCAGGAATTTCAGTCATTATTTTCTATTAGTGTCAATCATTTATTTTATTATTTTGATTAATTCTCTGTTTCAATAGCTAATTGATGGTATAATCATGGAGATGACAAGCCTCATTTGAAAGCTACGGCTATCAAAAGCTTGAGTTTGACGTCTTCATCATCGGGATGTGAGCGTAACTGGGGTACATTTGACTCGGTAATGACGGCACTCCACCCACCCAATTTGATTACTAATGCTAAAATTTAAATTAGTAATTGATATAATTTTAACTTTTTTTGTTTTCAGATCCATACCAAGAAGAGAAATAGGTTAGAGATGAAGAAGCTGAACAATCTTGTGTATGTGCGTTTCAATTCCAACCTGTGGGAACGTCGAGTTGAGAAAGAAAGAGATCCTCTCTTATCTCGTGATCGTGTATACATGGTTGAATGGACCGGAGACCTTGATACTCATGATGAGGAGGTTTTTCCTGGTTCCGGTTGACATACGGTGTTGTAGCACATGCTAGTGGTGCTGAAGAGAATTTGAAACCAAGAAGGAGCCAACGAAGTGAATGTGAAAGGGGAGCTTCATCGTCAAGCTCCAATGCTACGCCGATGAATGAGGAGGATGAGCTACATCTTGAGGATATAGAAGAAGATGAAGAAGAAGAAGGCGATGATGAAGGAGAAGAGATGGATTTGGATGATGATATTGAGGATTGAATCTGTTGACTTGTGACATTTGTCTCACTTTTCACTTGTATTATTTTTTGGGCATGTTGCAGATGTTTGTTATTTTTGAACATCTGCTTGTACTATGTACCAAACATTTTATTCTTAACTTACTTCATTTTTTCTTCTCTTGCTATATTTTTTTAAGCTCTTAAAAATACTAAAACTGCTAAATATATGAATATAAATGAGAGTATATGTTATAAAAATTGATCTATACATTTAAAATAATTAAAAAATTCCAAACCGATTAATGCTCGACTGAATCCGATTACTCTCCCAACTGTCGATTAATCCTTAGTCGGTGGCATACCGACCATGTACCGACTGCCGACTTCTGCAACCTTGGTGCTCCTAATTTTCCTCTCAGCTTATTGTCTATTCATAAGCTTTATGTTGAGCTTAAATGTCATGTGATAGGAGCTTAAAGATGGCTTGTGGAGAATGTGTATCGATAATCGCAATATCAACAAGATCATGACAGGTATCGCTTTCTAAATCCACATCTAGATGATATGTTTGGCATGTTGTCAGGAGCCAAATTGTTTTCTAATATGGATATTCAGAGTGGATACATCATATTCACATTCTACATGATACAAATGGAAGACAACTCTCAAGACCAAGGAAGGTCTTTACGAACGGACAACCATGCCTTTCAATATGTTTAATGCCCCTAGCACTTTCATGCGCACCATGAACCATGTATGGTGATCCTTCGAAGGCAAATTTGTGTTTGTCCTTTTTTATCGAAAAAGAGGGAAACATGCTAAGGTGCCCGCCCTATGTGTATTAGATTAACGAAAAAATAACAAGTTACCTTACAAAAGCTAGGTCTCGAGGAGAGTCCTGCTATGAAATATTACATTTCAAAATAGAAACATTAATGGCAGAGATAACACCATTCCTTGCTAACCAGATAGCCCAAATTGCCGCTAATGATAGGAGAACTTCTTCAGACTGGCGACTTCTAGCTACGTAGATTGAGTCCCAGAAGACAACGAGGCTCTGACAACTCACCGAAGTTAATCTGAGGTCCTGCCAAATGGATCTTGTCTTCTCAAGGCCAAAGAAAAAGTGCTCAGTATACTCACTTTCCTCCTTACACAGAGGATAAACGTCGGTTGCACCCGCTAAAGATTTTGAACATCCTCTTGTCATGATCCGCCCTCTACACATCAACTACAGAAAGAAACTAATGCGAGAGGGACCTTGAGCTCCCAAATGAGATTGCAGTCACGAACCAGATTGACAGGGAATTTATTGGAGGTTTATCCTTATAAGCACACCTCACCGAGAAATCTCCGTCACACCAAATCCAATTATTTCTACCTCCAATTGGACCCTCTCGATTACTAATAGATTAAAGCAGCTCTAGAAGATCCTCTATTCACTGAATAGAGAAGTCAGTCAAAAACAGCAGTAACCACAATCCATTTTCTCAATAATCTGCCACTGAAGCCTCCCGATTTGCAGCCAAAGCAAACATGCGCGGAAAGAGAATTGCAAAGGACCCCTCATCTATCCAGTTATCTGACCAGATGAAAAAGAATCACCATCATCAAGGACATGATGGAATAGTTCGAAGAATTGTGGCTACAAGGATGAAATGTCCTTCCAAAAAGTCGAAGTAACAAAAGAGGGATGACGTGACAACCCACCCTAAACATTGATGCCATAAATTTCGCAAATGAGCTTGCAACAAAGGCTATCATCTTTGCCCCAGAGTCTAGCTATCCAATTAAGTAGAAGATCTTTGTTCATGGACTCCATATGGGAGATCTCAGGCCCCCTGCAGCCTTGGGGAGCATGGCAGTGTCCAATCAACCAAATGTATGCCTATGTTGTCAGGATCAGACTTCTCCTAGAAGAGTTTTAGCATAATCATCTCAAGTCGACGACAGATACCAATAGGAAAGCAGACGAGATGACATAAAAAAGACAGAGATTGTCGCAAGCACAGATTTCTCCATAACAAGCCCCCCCCCCCTCTAGAGAGGATGGAGAACTTCCAACCTGCAAGCTTTTTCTCAAACTTCTCAGTAATGGGTAGCCAATCGATGGTTCGAAGTCGGCCACTTGTCAAAGGAAGCATAGGTAGCGTATTGCGAGGGAGCCAACATTGTCCAATTCTGCACCATAACACAAAGCGGTATCATCTAACATACTAAAGAGGATTACAATCGATTTGCTTTGATTAAGGATTAGGCCAAAAAGATTTCCAAAGATTTTCAACTCGAAGCCATGCCATTAGCTTCCTCCCTCATGACCGCCGTCAATGAAGAATATCGTGTCATTAATGTACTGTAGCAATGGAATTGAGATATCTCCCGAAGAGTAGTCTGATGTGACCACTTACCCAACCATGCAAGCCAACACATATGCCACAATAACAAACAACATGCGGGCTAACAGGAAACCTTGTCTAACTCACCATTGTGGTTGGAAAAACCCCCTCACTTCGGCCATTACCCAGCATCGAATATGACACAGTGGTAAATAACACACTACTTCATCCATGGGATCCACATGTCAGGAAACCCTTTCTTTGACAATGAGGACCAAGGGAAATGCCAGTCCATGGAATCATAGGCCTCGGAGGAGTCCACCTTCTAGAGAAGGCCCTTCACCCAACACCTTTTCCAATCTGTAACGATTTCAGTAGCCATAGCCAGACTATCACCAATCTGTCTTCTCAGCAAGTGGTTGTCTACTTGATGATATCTTTTTTAGAAGAAAAGGTTGATATCCCGAGATGGGACTCACCTCAAACGTACAGTAGAAATTAAACGTTATAAGTTATACACATTGCCAGGTTGAGATAAGGGCCTTATATGCCCAAATACATTTTCCATATAGAATAGTTGGTGTCCTAAAGATATTCTCATTCTCGCATACCAGATGGCTCAGAGTAGCACAAACGCAGGCGAAACATCCTCCTAAGAGTTTCCATATACCCGTCTGATCGAATCCCAGAACACCATATTGTTGTCAGTCCTCAGCTACGAAATATCAGCCCTTGCCCAAATTGGAATTACTTTGATAATATCTCGATATACAACATGACTAAAGAAGACCACTTAACAGTACATGCCTCAAATTTTGGAGATATTAAGATCCCAACAATTATTTATTCACCTCAAGAAATGTTCTTTAATGTTTGACTCAATTCTTTCTTGGGATATATTGTGTCCACCGACAGACTTAAAGTTCATTCATCCAAGGTTTTAAGCGATTCAACATTGTCCAGTACCCCGAACTATCACTGAGATACACAGCTTCCTTGGATTGGCCTCAACCTATCAACGATTCATTCGAAACTTTAGTTCTTGCAATGCTGCAATGATCAATTGCACTTGTAAAGGCACGTCAACTTGGACCCCATAAGCAAAAGATAGTTTTTACAAACTGAAAAACCAAACTGAAAAACCAATTAACCCATGCCTCTGTTTTAGCACTTTCAGATTTCTAACTTTTTCATGATCGACTATGATGCCTCGCACATTGGGATAGGTGCCGTTCTAAGCCATGAAGGACGCCCAGTAACATTTTTGTAGTGGGAAGTTGAATGAAAACTGAGCACGATATTCTACTTATGATATTAAATTTTATGTCATGGTGCAAGCCCGTAAGTATTGGAGTCATTACTTAATTCAGCATGAGTTTCTCTTTAACTCTGGTCACGATGAATTGTGATATCTGAACTCCCAGAAGACCCTCAATCAACGACCATACTACATGGGTTAGCTTTTTCTAGGAATATACCTTCCATCTTACGCACAAGGTCAGGACCTTGAATCGAGTGGCGGATGCGTAAAGCAAATGTACCCATGTCTTAACCACGATGTCTGTAAATACGACGAGATTTAATACTCTCAAAAATCTTTATCTCCATCCTACTGACCATGATTTCAACTCAAGTGGATTGTATTGACACTAGACATGATCTCACAAACACCTATGTTCTTCATAAGGGATACTTATATAAGGCACATTGACTTTGCATCTATACCATTCACGCATGAGAACCTCATCTCAAAACTAGAAAACAATGCTTAGTTGGGCACTTTGGGTGAAATAAGTCATTGGCTCTCCTTCAAGAGTAGTTTTATTGGCCTTGATTGTGGAAGGATGTTACTTGATGTGTGCAAACATGCCAAACGTGGCAAAAGTTTAAATGACATGGGCAGAACACCGGATGCTACACGTCCATGTCAATTCCTACTCCACTGGGAAGATTTTTTTGAGGAAAAGGAATGTGTAACATCGAGAAGATGCCGCCCATAAATTCTATATTATTCATATTATCAAATATGTAGTTACAAGGACCAAATGTTTGGAAGCTTTTTGCATACTCTAAATCATTTTCCATGTACATTATTTCACCTTGGAATATGGACCCGTTCTGTGTAAGTCACGTACACTGTAGGATAGCCACACCCAAATTGATTCTATTTCGTCATGGTGGATAGATTTTCCAAAATAACATATTCCATTGTATACTAAAAAACCTCAAATACATCTCATATAGTTGATTTGTTTTTCATGATTTTGTCTTGACCTTATGATGTTCCTCGTTCTTTTGCATCTGATTGTGACACAAGATTTTTGAGTCATTTTTGGTGCACGCTCTGGTCTCACATTGCACTTGTCTACAATATAGCACATCTTATCATCCACAAATAGATAGGAAAATAAAGTTGTTAATAGATCTTTAAAGTACTTCTGGTGATGCCTTGCAGGAGACACTATGTTAAAATGAGATATAATGCTTTCTCAAAGCCGAGTTGCGTATAATGGTTCCACCAAGAAATCCACCAACAAATCACCATTTGAGAGTGTGTATGGCCTTCCAGTCCCTAAATGTATGGCTTTCCTGTCCCTAAACTTCTAGACCTTACACCTACAACTATGTATATGAGGACTAGTGCAGCGACTGAAGACCTGACCGAACACCTAACCCACCTTTATACCGAAATCGGTGCCAAACTTCAAGCCATGACCTAGAAATACCAAGCCCAAACCAACCTATACAATAGAGAGAGTAAGTTTAAAGTTGGAGAGTTAGTCGTGTTCCACTCAAAAGATGGAGGTTCCCTTTGAGGTGTACACCAAAAATTGAGTGCCAAAAATTGGCTCATTCCAAGTTCTCAAATGAATTAAGCAAAACCTTGTCTTTTGATCTACACGATGTCCAGACATCCCAGTTTTCAACATTTCTAACCTTTCCTAAATCACAAAGACAAACAATTTCAATAGGATGGCATCGGTCGATCCTACCCAATATTTTGTCCAGTGCCAGATACCAGTCATGAACAATGTAAACAAGATAAAGAATAATGGAAATGTTCAAGATATGACCATCTCTTCTGTTGTTGCTTAGTCGAATGGAAAGAGTACTTATTTTGATCTAAATGACATGCCTCTTGATTGGGATTAACTCTATATAAGATCATATGTACATTGTAAAGAGGACATAGATTGAATTGATTAACTAGACATATGTAAACATATATAATTATCTACTTATGTAGTCTCTTGTTATTTTTCATTCTCTCCAGTACTCTTTATGTAATATACCCATAGGCTACTCTCCTATATAAGAGAGCCTAGGGCTGATGGAATAAACAACTTCTTCTATTTTCCCAACATGGTATCAGAGCGACGGTCCTAGACCGGAGTTCTTGAAACCCTAACCCTAACCCTATCCCCACCCGCGTGCCTCTCTCTCCCTCTCGCCGCCGGCACCCACGCACGCGACTGCTTTGCCCCTCGAGCCCCGCGCACCTCGCCGGCGGTGAGCTCCTCACCGTGCGCGCTCCATCAGCGTGCTCTCCCTGCGCGCACTGCTGTGACTCATCGCGCATCTTGCACCTCGCCTCCAGCGTGCGCATCGTGCCTCCCAGCGTACTGCGTGCGCTCCTCGCCTCCAGCGCACTGCGTGCGCTCCTGTGGCGATCGGCGCATGCGCTTGCGGTGAACTTCACCGTTTCTCCAACGTGCGCCCCTGCCTGCGCCTCATCCAGCGTGACCTAGTGATCTCCAGTGCGCACGCCTCGCGCAAAAGCCTGCGCGCATCCTTCGCCTGCACACGCGATTTCTCGCGTGTCTTCGGTGCTCCCTATCGCGCACTCTCTGTTGTGCGTGTGATCTCCTGAACCAGCCCTACAAGACCAAGTTTCTAGCGCGCGCACCGTCTACAGAATGGGTTTGGTTGCTTGAAGTCTACAACTGCAACTAAACACGTCTATATCCGTGTAGACGATCTTATCTTTAGTCTATCATTCCAGTCTTCTGTTATCAGTATGTCAGAAAGCAAGGCGATATTCCATCTATAGGCGCCTTTCGAGGTCCAGCGCCTATCGTAAAGATGGATGGTACAAACTATGAACTTGGTGGGCGATGCAGTTCATGAGTACGATGACGTCGACTGGTAAGAAGCACATTCTTACCGAAGAAGAGCCTGCTGAGAAGACTGGAGTCAATGCCTCGTGGGAGGCAAATGATGCATACGCAAAAGTCTGGTTATCTGGAACTCTGGCAATCGAGATTGCCAATGATATTCTTCATCAGCCCACGGCCAAAGACATGTGGAATATTCTGGCGGCCACATACTCTCAAGCGAAGAATGAGACGAATATTCTGCAACTCCAGCATGATATATTCACTATAAAGCAGAATGGTCGCCCTCTCCACTCACTCTATACATCCCTGCGAGGGATGTTTGAGAAGCTATACAGCTTCATGCCCCTGACAGCCACGCCAGAGCAACAGAAGACTTACCGGGAATGCGACTATGGCGACCGTTTTCCTTGTTGCCCTTGATCCCGAGTATGAGGCGGCACGATCCCAGGTCTTGGCAGATTCTACTATTCCTCCCATGGAGGAAGCCTTTCACAGATTGAACCGCATCACCGTCCCTTCTACGGCCACGAATCAGAATGCTTCAGCCATGGCTGCCAACAGGGGCCGTGGATTTCATCATCAGACCCGTGGACGTGGATCTCGTGGTAGAGGAGGCCGTACTCGGCCAACATGTACCTACTGCCATCACGTCGGACACAATGAAGACACATGCTACTCTAAGCATGGATTTCCTGCATCTGCACGAGTCGCCGAGCAGATCGAGCCTCCATCTTTTGCCTCTTTGGATCAGCGGTTCGATGATCTTGTTGCCCGTCTAAGGGGCATTATTCCCCCATCTGGCCCAGCACCCACTACTGAGAATCCATCTGATGCTGCTGCATCTGCCTCTGTGTCTACCAGTGCATCAGGTAGCATACTTGCATTTACTATTAGTAGATCAGATACTTTACCTTGGATTATGGACTCGGGAGCCACACATCATCTATGTGGCGATCAGAGTTTACTTACAGGATACACTCAGATCCCTCCAGGCCGAACAGTGGTCATTGCCAATGGTACACATTCCCCAATTACTGGTCAGGGGAAGATTAGACTGACATCTTCTATGCAGCTCAAGAATGTGCTACATGCGCCTGATTTTTCAATGAATTTATTATCAATCAGTCAGATTACAAAGGATTTACAATGTCGGGCAATTTTTGATCCATCTTCTCTTGTTTTTCAGGACATCCTTACGGGCAACGTGATTGGTCGTGGCTATGAGTAAGGAGGCCTCTATCGCCTCAATCAGACTTCTTTTGCTGGAACCCCATCCCTACCTACTGGACCCGTATCTCCTCTGCTATGGCATCTGCGCTTTGGACATCTACCGCTTCAGAAGTTGCGTCGTGTGTTACCCCAGGGTCTGCCTCACACATCCATCCAATGTGAGGCTTGTCAGTTGGAAAAGCATCATTGGTCTACCTTTCCCGGTCGTCGGGGTCGGAGTAGTACCTCCAAGTTTGAGTTATTTCATATTGATATCTGGGGTCCGAGTCGTGTTCCTTATCATCAGGGACACGGATTTTATATAGTTATTGTGGATGACTTCTCTCGTGTGTCATGGGTATTTTTGTTGAAAAATAAATTTGAAGCAGGGAATATTATTATCCATTTTCTTAATGAGATTCGTAATATTTTTTCCACATCTGTTAAAATTGTGAGAAGTGATAATGCCCTGGAATTGTGTACTCATGTCCTAGCCAATTACTACTCATCCCAAGGGATTACCCACCAGACATCATGTGCCTATACCTCCCAACAAAATGGGATCGCTGAAAGGAAACATCGCCACCTACTAGATGTCACCAGGTCACTTCTTATACAGAGTCATGCTCCTTATTCTTACTGGGTTAAGCGGTTCTCACAGCATGCTACTTAATTAATCGTATGTCGTCCTCTATCCTAGGTGAACAGATTCCTATCTCCCTTATCTTTCCTGGTAAGGATCTGTTTTCCCTTACTCCTCGTGTGTTTGGTTCGGTTGCATTTGTCCACCAGTTGTCACCCGGTACTGACAAGCTCTCTCCTAGGGCTGTCAAGTGTGTGTTTGTTGGGTACTCCAGAACTCAAAAAGGGTACAAGTGCTATGACCCATTGCGCAGGCGGTATCTTGTTAGTGCAAATGTTACATTTTTTGAATCCGTGATGTATTTTTCATCCTCAGGTGATCAGTTGCTACCTCCAGCTACTACTGATGCCATCTATATGACACCACCACAACCACCACCACCAGCTCCTTTACCATCATCTGCACCTCCTATTTCTATACATGTTTCACCACTACCATTTCATTATACCCGCAGGCCTACACCAGCTCATGGTCATGACTCATCACCTAGCTCGCCTAAGGTATGTTCTGAAGATATTACTCTTGATGGATCTGATGATATTTCTGAGCAGGATGTGTTACAGAGGACAGATGAGGACACAGCTGATCTAGATGTTCCTATTGCTATACGCAAATCGAAGCGAAGCTGCGTCTCATATCCTTTAGCAGCTTCTGTGTCATTTGAACGACTATCTGGGGATTTCAGGAACTTTGTGGTTGCTTTGTCAGCTGTTGATATTCCACGGAATTACCAAGATGCCCTAAAAGATAGTAGATGGCGTCTAGCAATGAAGGAAGAAATGATGGCACTTCAGTCCAGAGGAACTTGGAGTCAGGTTCCTATACCTGCAGATGTGTCCCCAGTGAGCTGCAAGTGGGTATTTACAGTCAAGCAGAATGCAAATGGCAGTTGATGAATCCACGATTCATCATCTTAATATCTTGATCTTAGCAAAATCCCCAAGTAAAATTCCCTAATAAATGTCCATAAAATCCATAAATTAACAAAATGACTCTTGTAAATAAAATACACTAATTATTGTATATTAGATTGTACAAAATAAATTACACATAAAAAGCCACAAAAATAAAGGAGTTTTTTTTACTTATAAATAGCACAAAACTTCATGTATTTTTAATAATTTCATTTCAACTCCTTTTTGGTTAATTCTTTCTCTAACTTGTTCATAATAATGTACATAAAAATACAAAAATACAAAACAAATTATATCTCAAATAAATGCTCCTAGATCCCAATGGGAAAAAGCCGTAAAGACCAACTTCCAAGCTAAATTCCCGCTCCGTACGAACTCGAAATTCACCAAACTCACTTTTAAAGTTCAAGTTAGAAAATTATCTATCCAACGGAAGTGGTTTCATTAAAATCGGAGCTCGTTTGCAAAAGTTGGATTTTGGGACCTAGATGTACATTGTATATTATGTATATATTCTTTCTTTCTTCATTTTTTATTTTATCTTTCTTAATTACTAAAAATCCAAAAAAATCATTGTGGTGTTGTATTTTGATTGTACTATTTTATTGTATTTTCCTATTGTACATAGCTGCTATTAAAAAGACAAAAAAATATAAAAAGAAAAGCAAACAAAAAAATATGTACATGTTGTATATCCTCTTTTTGTAAATTCCCCACTCTTTTTCTTCTCTTTATTTTATTTTCTCTTTTTAGTAGCCTACTTTATTTCATTTCATTTTCATTTATTTAATAACATTCTCTACAATAACTTTTCTACCACCAACCTCCATTAACCTCCAAGTCTTCATCAACCTCCATTCAACACCATTATTCATCTAACTTCCCATTCAACCCCATCACTAATTTAACCTCCCATTCAACACCACCACCATTCTAACTTCCCTTTCTCTTCTCTTTATATTCATTTGTACATCCTCATTTTTGCCCATCCGCCATTCTAATAGAAAAGGGAGAGAGCTTGGAGTGTTTTGTTGGTGACAGCGGCAAGGCATATTCCTCAAGCGACGACCTCCTTCAGGCGAGATCCGCGGAGCTCCGCTCCGCGTCACGAGTTCCCCATCGAGCTCGCGTAGCTTCTCCGATTTTATTTCGCCAATCGGATCGAGGCGACGACAGGAGTCCAGCGTAGCTGCTCCGCCAATCAGGCGAACATCAGGTAAGTTATCCCTCTCATATCACTTCTTGTTTTATCTAACATTTTTTCTTGTTGTTCAGCCACCACATATCACCTCCACTATACCATTTTTTTACATCATCCCATTACCACCATCTTTATCTTTTTCTATCATTTCCTTCTACCAATTTTTTTCCTCATTCTTGTAAATATCCACTTCTGTTTCCTTGTTTAAGAAATCAAAGTTTTAAAAAAATATAAAAAAATTAAAACAAAAAAAAAGATCACTTTTATTACAGCTGAAAAATTTTAAAAAAATGAAAAAAATACCGTACCGAAATCTAGACCTAAGTTTTTGAATTAACCCCAAGTTGTTCCTTTGCCTCCCTGAGTTCGACCCCGGACTTACCCGGGATATAAATTAAAGCCGAGACACTCTTCACGGAGATCTTCTCTCAGTTCTGACCGAATCGCTAAGTACACGTGCTACAACGAATACGAATTAAATACCGTATCTAGCGACTCGTCAGCAGTATCGACAGATACAAGGCTCGCCTTGTTGCTAGAGGCTTTACACAGACATACGGGGTAGACTATCTTGATACATTCTCGCCAGTGGCCCGTCATTCCACTCTACGGATCTTGCTGTCAGTTGCGGTAACTAGTGAGTGGTCGCTATATCAGTTGGATGTGAAGAATGCGTTCTTATATGGTGACTTGCAGGAGGAAGTCTACATACAACAGCCGCCTGGTTTTGCTGTTGAGGGGGAGTGTTCCAAGGTGTGCAGACTCCATAAGGCTGTCTATGGCCTTAAGCAGAGCCCCAGAGCATGGTTTCAGAAGCTCTCAGACCTCTTTGAGAAACAGGGATACAAACGCTCTAATGTTGATCATTCCTTGTTTGTACAAAAGACTTCAAGAGGTATTATTGCAATCATGGTCTATGTAGATGACATCTTGATTACAGGTGATGATGTACAAGGGATAAAGAAGGCGAAAGAAATGCTGGGTAGCGAATTTGTCACCAAGGACCTTGGAGTTCTTAGATACTTTCTGGGACTGGAGTTCGCCAGAAATCCGCAGGGGTTGGTAATGTCTCAGAGAAAATATGTCACTGACCTGTTGAGTGAGACAGGAATGCTTGGATACCGACCTGCTACTACACCGATGGATCCCAGTATGAAGCTATATGATGGTGATACAGAGGAGGTGGATAGGAGGAGATACAGAGAACTGGTGGGCAAACTCCTATACGTCACTATTACCAGGCCCGACATAGCCTTTGCTGTGAGTCGAGTGAGCCAGTTCATGGAGCAACCACGTCAGGTTCACATGGATGCAATACAGATGATACTCAGGTACCTCAAGTCATCACCAGGTGCGGGTCTACTGTTCAAGAAAGGCAAGGTGATCTCCATCTCAGCTTGTGCAGATGCAGATTATGTAGGGTGTCCCAAGGACAGGAAGTCCACCTCTGGGTTTGCTGTGTATGTTGGAGATTCCCTAATCTCGTGGAGGAGCAAGAAACAAACTGTGGTAGCAAGATCTAGTGCGGAATCTGAATATAGGGCTATGGCCCAAGCCAGTACAGAAATGATGTGGGTAAAAGCTGTGCTTACAGACCTACATATAGAAGTCCCACTTCCTATGGCTTTAGAGTGTGACAATCAGGCGGCATTGTTCATTGCAAACAATCCAGCATTCCATGAACGAACCAAGCACATTGAAGTTAATTGCCACTTTATTCGTGATATGATACATAAGGGATTCATTGCTACATCCCATGTTAGTTCAGAAAATCAAACTGCAGATATTTTCACCAAGGCATTACTGCGAGGCCCATTTTAGAAGTGTGCGTCCAAGCTGAGCATGATTGACATCTATGCTCCATCTTGAGGGGGAGTGTAAACATATATATTATCTACTTATGTAGTCTCTTGTTATTTTTCATTCTTTGCAGTACTCTTTATGTAATTTACCCATAGGCTACTCTCCTATATAAGAGAGCCTAGGGCTGATGCATGATAGAATAAACAACTTCTTCTATTTTCCCAACAACATAGATTGAATTGATCAACTATGGTTTCATCGTCAACTTCATTCCTCACTCCCCTCTGCCCATTGATCCCCTACTTGACCCCATTTCTTCTCCATGTAGCTTGATGTGCTCCATCCATCATGTGCATTTCTGCACATTCACATCCATAACACCAAGTGACAAATGTGTTTCTTATCTTTCTTATCCTTTCTCGCTTTACCAACCCCCATTCTTCCCACCATTCTTCAAAAATTTAAGATGTGTTATATAGATATATTTTTAGGGGAAAAGGGGGGAACACGCGAATGTGTCCACCCTATGTATACTTCATAGAATGAGTTATATAGAGACATTACCATCCACGAGATATACTTATTCATTCAAACAACATAATATTTCACCTAAAAGACACCTGCAAACGTCATGACCCTCAAATTTACACAAACAAAATTACAAAAAATGGAAAAAATGAAATAATCCGAGTAGTCTGACAGAGCTGCATTATTCAGGCTTACATATTTTTTAGTGGTTTCAATTGATCCAATTCGAAGTAAATCCAACAAAGTTGTCAGGACAGATTTGTATCAAAGATTCAAAGGATAGACTGGGTTTAGACCCGGGTCATTATCTGCACTAACCAATCACTTAAATGTCATACTCAAGTACAACTTTTCCTACATGCTACAACAAAGTGAAGACTCTTCAACAGATGCGGTGTTGTGGTGTTGTGGTAGAAGATATGGATCACATGTTTTTCTCATGTCCGTCCTCGGTTGAGGTGTGGGGTAAGGCGGATATCACTTGGCTTGGAAGCTGGGAGTGTCTGAGCTTCTGAAGGGACGTCAGATCGATTTGTGGTTCCAGCCATGAGGACAACGCACTCCGCTTTGTGGTGGTCTGGGCGATTTGGTGCGCGCGGAATAGCACTATTTTTGGAGGGGGTAACTTTTATTCTGAGAATGTAATTGAACATTGTAAGGCGTTGTGTAGGTCTTGAAACATGTAGCAACTTGTATCCTTTTCTTTTATTTTTATAATGTTATATCCAACCTTTGAGGTGGGTCCCATCTTGGGAGGCCACCCGCATACTTCTTTCAAAAAAAAATACACAAAAAATAACATCGCGCTATAACTCTGTATAAAGAAGGCTTTTTCCTTAAGTTCAGAAGTGAATCAAAATTGTTCCCCTTAAGGAATCCGGCTATTCCCATTTATTTCGGCTATAACTCGCGCTAAAGTCGGTTATCTCGGCTATTCCCATTTATTTCTTCTCGGCTCGCGGATTGCCCAAAGGAATCCGTATCCGCCTGGAGAAAGCTATGAGGCGCTTCTTATGGGGCAAGAATGGTTCGGATCGAAGGGGGCTGCACTTGGTTGGTTGGGACGAGATCTCTCGGCCGAAATGTCATGGGGGTCTTGGCGTTAGGAGCTTGGAGGCGACTCGGGATGCGTGGCTCCTCAATTGGGCGGTGAGGTTGCTGGGCCGGGAGGAGAGCTTTATGCTTCAATGCATTCGCGCTATTGCTGGGCATGCCTTTGATTCCGTATTTGGCGATTCCTCGGTGGGTCCCTCCCACTCATTCTGGCGTGATATCCTGCTTGTCTTCAACAATAATCGTTCTCTGGTGGCTCCGGTTCTTGGCGACGGGAGGTCATTCCGCTTCTGGACTGTGGATTGGTCCGGGAAGGGCATTCTCATGAACCTCTTTCCTCGCCTATTCGCGATGGCCGGAGACAAGCACGCTACGGTGGCTTCTTGCTGGGACAATGGCGTCTGGTGCCCTATCTTTTTGGGCACCTTATCTGACCAACGATTCTCTGATCTCACGGCTTTGTTGACTCTCCTTGCGGACGTTCCCTCGCCCTCCTCGGGCCGTGACCACTTTGTTTGGATGGACGGGACTTTCACGTCTCGTAAGGCCTACCTCTCGGTTCTCCCGCCGGTTTTGAATGCGGATGCTTCTCTTTCTCATCACTGCAATCTTATCTGGGATCTCAAGCTCCCGGAGAGGATTGGCGTCTTCCTTTGGATCTTCAGGAGGGGAAGATTGCTTACGCGGGACCGTTGCGCCTCCCTTCTCCCGAACGTCTCCTCCTCCTGCGGGATTTGCGGCCTTGACACTGAAACCTCCACCCACCTTTTCTTCTTGTGCCCATTCGTGCAGGACATTTGGGCTGACGTGGATTGGATCAATCGCTCCTCCATGATGGCTTTTTGGGAGAGCCTTGCCGCTGCCTCCTCTCGCCCCCGATCGGTTAGAATTATCCCCGTCGCACGTATTTGGAGCATTTGGTTGGGAAGAAACAAAATGATATTTGCGGGTCAGCGCTTCTACAAGGAAAATATCTGTATCGCTGCAAATAATTTCTGTAGGGACTGGTTATCCATGTAATTTTGTATTGGGTGGCGGATGGTATGTGCTCCATCCACCGCGACCTTTGTCTTTTTAATTTCCCCGCTGTAAGTATCTCCTTCATCTTTCCTTAATAAATTGGGGCGAACACCGTTGAGTGTCTCCCCCTCTTTTGAGCGTCAAAAAAATTGTTCCCCTTAAGTACTTCCTCAGCAGCCTAATATCCAAATATGTCAAAATCCATGGAAACCCAATTAACTAACATAATCAATTTCAACCAAAGCAAACAAAAAGTTGAGCGATGCAACTAGTAATATATAAGCTATTGCCTCATGCCAGCATGCATTAAGGGATTGGCTATCAAAGAGCGACATATTCTCATTGTATGCAATGGTTGCAAAGGGATCTTCAGCCCGTTTTGGTTCAGCCCGACCCAAGTTTGAGGGTGGCTCTGGAACCCTTGCTCGATTCGGGTGTGCATCAGGAGCTAGAGAAGGTGGTGCCCTCTTCGACCACCCCAGCAGCGAGGTGCTCGTCAGTGGCGGTAGACCTTTTGTCGAAGATCCTGTTGGAGGGTACCTCTCACTCCCTTGTTTCTAGTTAGATCGAACAACTGGAGGTTCTGGATACCATAGCATCACTCTTGGTGGTGGAAGAGATCCGCCCCTTAGAGGATATTGTCCTCTCGCTCCAGGCTCCTCCCCTTCTGCACCCAAGGATCATGCTGCAGATAGGGTTGCCACTCTCGTCTCTTCTTTGGATTCCATAGCGGTGGGATTCTCTACTAGCAGAGGAAAGTGATATAGGGCACATAAGCGATCGAAAGCAGTTCTCAAGGAACTGGTTGTGCAATCCAAGCAGAAAGCAAAGGTTGCCGCGACAGCAGGCATGGTTCGTACTGCAGGTTCATCATTTGTTCCTTAATGAAGGTCCTAACTTGGAATGTGAGGTGTCTGGGTGACCCGGATAAACATACATCTGTGGGGTCTCTGTTAACTAAGCGAGGATGTGATGTAGTGCTGCTACAGGAAACTAAATTGTCATCCATTACGGATATTCTATGGAGTCAATAGGCGCTAGCTTGCTAAGCGGTTACAAGTTGTTGGACGTTGTTGGTTTCGCAGGAGGGCTAATTGTTGCATGGAAAGACTCAATTTTCAGCATCGTTGCAGAGCTAAGAGGTGCTCATACCCTTACAATGTTGTTGGAGCACTGTTTGACGAGCAACAAGTTTGTCTTTTCTTGCACCTATAGTTCATGCGCCCATCCTCTTCGTACGGCTTTGTGGGTTGATCTCAGGTCCGCCAAAGGTACTTTTCCAGGAGTTGTGTGGCTCGTGGGAGGAGAATTCAAAGTCTCGCTGCTTTCTTCGGACAGACCATGTCTGAGAGACGGGCAGGACCCTAGATGATCCGACTATTGTGAATTAAACGACGATCTGGAGTTGGAGGTGATTGATGTGTTAGACATCAAGTACACTTGGATAAACTTTGCATCTCTCTCTTGTATCGATCATTTTTGTCTTCCATGGAGCTGTTGGAGGCTATCCCCTTGTCTGTTTCTTCTTCCAAAGCTCATACCTGATTGGACCATACACCTCTGGTCTGGGACTCGGGGACTATTTCCCCTCCACGGGGTTTCTTTATAGTTGAGAGATCCTGGTTTCAGGAGGATGGTTTCAGGGATCTAGTTTCCAGTCACTCGACTTTCGTCGTCCCCCCAGGCTCTACGGTGTCCCGATTGTCTCAGAAGCTTATCTCCCAGCGCACACGCATTCAAGAAGGATAACAGGGTGATAAGAAAGGCCCGGTGCAGTACGTGGATGCAAAAGAAGAGGTTGGTAGACTGGATACACTGGAGGATGCCATAGATCTTACAAATGGGGAGCTTGTGATGCGAGCTGCAACACATAAAATTGTTCTTGAGGAGGACAAGAAAAGTGTTATGGAGTGGAAACAAAAGTCCCATCACACTTGGCTGAAAGAGGGCGATGCAAGCACTTCCTATTTCCATAGGATTGCTAACAGGAGGCATTGCCACAACCAAATCGGTTCGGTATTGGTAAATGGCAACAGAGTGGAGGGCGACCAAGAGATGGGGAGAGCTATGGCGGATCAACTTCCATGAGCTCTCGAGGAGGACAGAAAACAGACCTTGGAGATGGTCAGGGATGGGAGCTTCCACCTTATCTGAGAGTCACGCAACTCATCTAGTGCAGAGCATAACCTAGGAGGAGGTGAAGGCCGCGGTATGGAACCTGAATGCCGATGGTTCACCTGGTCCAGATGGGTTCTCGATCTTCTTCTTTAGGGAATTCTAGGACTTGGTGGGAAGGGAGGTATTCGACGTTGTGGAGGAATTTACCAAAGCAAATGTGGGTTTCAATCAGCTTAACAGAGTGTTGATTTTTTATTGCCTAAGAAGGACGTCTCCGAGAGAATCGAGGACTTCCGTCCAATCACCCTTTCCAACGATATTTATCTTATTGTAGCAAAGGTGTTGGCAATTAGGCTAGACCGAGTGTTGGATCACATCATTTCGTCGAATCAGTGTGCTTTCATTCCTGGAAGACAAATTGTAGATAGTGTGGTCATGGCCACAGAAATCATTGTTGAATGGAATAGGAAAAAGGGGATCCTCAGGAAAGTTGATTTTTCAAAAGCATGTGACACAGTTGATTGGTGGTTTCTTTGGATGACGATGTCAAAACGTGCCTTCCTTGATACGTGGATCTCATGGATGAAGTGTTGTGTCACCATGGCATCCTATGCAATGTTGGTGAATGGTAGACCGAAGGGGGTTTCTTTCAACTACAATGTGGAGTCAAACAAGGTTGCCTGCTCGCTCATATACTCGTTGTGATTGCAGACGATGCCCTGGCTTGTATGGTAACACAGGTGGTACAGGACGAGTTATCAGTCGGCGATAATACTGGAGAGCTTTCTAGGCTTGTCCTTAACCTGGACAAATGTACTATTGTACCTTTTGGTCTTTCACTTCAGATATTGATGCTCGAAATTCTTCCATCGCACTTGGCACTGTAAGTGATTCTTTACCGATCAGCTATCCAGGCCTTCCTCTTACGGCAGAGAGCCTCAAGATGTCGATCTGGCTTCCTATCATTGAGAAGTTGGGAAAAAAACTCTTAGGCGGAAAAGCGTCTATCTTTTCAAGAGGTGGTCGTCCGATTATGGTGAAGATTGTTCTTTCTGATATCCATGTGTATTTCATCCCATCCCGTCTATTGTCTGTTGGTATAAGGCGGCATCTAGAGAGGCTCATGAGACGGTTTCTTTGGGGGAGGATGGGTCATGATGGCTTTGAAATGCACCTGGTGGATTAGGATACAATTACCTTACATATAGAGTCTGGTGGCCTCAAGGTTTTGCGCTTGGAAACGATGAATGAAGCCCTCTTCTTAAAATAGGTCAGCGAGATCAAGGGCAGAACTGAAGACCTTTGTTGTAGACTCATTCGCATCATCTATGGAATTGGGGTGCAATACCTGCTTACTCAACATCGGAACTTACAACCATATGCCTTCTAAGGTATCAAATCGAAGCTACCCCGCTTTCATGAACTCTTTAGCCCGACACTTGGTGATGGTTTGACCTTCGCTTTCTGGACTGACAACTGGACAGGTGAGAGAACTCTCTCTTTCAGATTTCCTTGTTTGTTTGCTCTGGCTACTAATCGCGATGCAAAGGTGGTGGACTGTTGGCTTGATGGGAACAGGATGCCCACGTTCCTAAATGACTTCTCTGATTAGCATCTGGAGGGTTTCCTTCTGCTTCTGGACTCCACCAAACAGACTGCTAGGCCATCGGTTGAGCAGGACCACTAGGTGTGGAAGACTGACTCATTCTTGATTAAAAGAGCCTGTGGTGATATTTCCAGACCTCCTTCGATGAGGACAGATTCTCTAATTCATGATCGCAATTTTATTTGGAAATTAAAGCTGTCGAATAGGATTGGTTTCTTTATATGGTTGTTCGAAAGGAAGTGTATCATGACAAGGGATCGCTGCTCTAGACTTTTTAGAGATGTCTCTAGCAGGTGTCCGCTTTGTGAAACTCATATTGAGACGGTAGATCACCTTTTCTTTCATTGTGAGAAGACATCATCGACCTGGAGGGAGATGGAGACTGAATGGTTGTTTACTCGGAACTTCGACCTGTTTTTGGAACTCTTTGTTTATCGCAAAGGATCGCCCTAAAGACGATGTCTTGAAACCACTTGCTATGATCTGGGTGATGTGGTTAGCCAGAAACAACTCTCTTTTTTTCTTCACATCAGTTCTATAACGAAAATGTAATCTTCCTTGCTAAGACTTTTCTCGAGTTTTGCCTTTTGTAAGCCTTCTTATTCCCTCTCCCTGCTTGTATTGTTTAATAAATATAGGGCAGATACCATAGCGTGTTTCTCCCCTTTTTATCCCCAAAAAACAAAGGGAAGCAAGGTAGTATATGTTGATGCCCTCTTTGAGAGTCTAGCCTATGTTGTCTCGAAGACCCCATTCTTCACTATATAAGCTATTGCCGCATGCCAGCATGCATTAAGGGATTGGTTATCAAAGGGCAACATATTCTCATTGTATGCAATGGATACAACGAGAAGCAATGTATTATATGGCGATGCCCTCTTTGAGAGTCTGGCCTATGTCGTCTTGAATACCCCATTCAACACTTCCTATAAATGAGGCAATAGGGCCACTTCCGACCTTACTGTGGCGTGTGTGCAATGCTCATTCAAAGGATATGGAGAGGATGATGGATCAAGACATGTTTCTCATACCCTCATGTTATGCGTAGGTATTGGCAGTGACACATAGAAATTGTGCAGACCTTCCATGGTAATGGAGGTAGATAGGATGTTTCTTTTGATGATTGGTGCTCTAGGCAAGTGCTGGGCAAACAAGCAATGAGAAAATCGACGTTTATAATCCGATTTAGGCAATTCCTACCCATCTCTGGTACCTAGAGGTGGTGAAAGTGATGGCAAGATGTTTTCACCAATTCACAATAAGCATTAGCTTTTGGTGACGCTTCATATAAAAGGGGAAGCTCCCTTAGTTGAGGTGGACATTAAGTGCCCAGAGTGGAGTCAGTGTAAGAGGGCATCCAGCAGAAAATATATAGCAGACATCTCTGAGTCGGGTTATTCACATGAATACGACAATGGCTCTGGTGGTCGAGTTGCAGACGGAGAGATCAACAAGCCCGAAATTCCCACCCCACAATCCACGTCGTTTAACTAAAGACTTGCTTAAAGAATTGCTCAAAAAGAGACAAAAATGCAAAGGGCGTGAGCAATACAGCAACAATTCCTTCTCAAGAAGCTCTTGGCATCGAGGAATTGCGAAGACCTTAACTCTATTTTCTCAACCTCTATTTTCTCAAGACTATAAAAAACAAAGGGAAAATATGGAAACTTTAAAACCTTGCAAGTGCTGAACTCGGTGCTCCGGTACTTATCGTTCTCCTTGAACAACCGCGAGTGCAGCATCGGCGTGTACGCAGCCTCCGCACCGTATTTCCGGCACAGCATACGGAACGGGAGCTCCGAGTTGTCCACCATCGGCGCCACCACGAACCTAGGCGCCCCGAGGCCGCGCCAGTGCGCCCACGCGCGCTCGATCCGCTGCAGCGTACCGTCCAGTGGGAGGCGGGGGACCTCGTCAAGGGGCCGCTGCGAGAGTTCCGGCAAAGGGGGGCGGTCCTCAGGCGAGGAGCAGAGGGCGTCGTCGGGGCTCTCGGCGGCGGCGGGGACGGCCATGTAGGAGGAGTTTTGGGACCGTGGGATTGGGAGGAGTTGCGGTTTGGTGCGCCTGCCGAGTGAGGTCCGAAAAGAACGGAGCCACATAATTCAATCTCAGACATCACAGACGGACTTAAAAATCACACAAGTTCCAACATTGAAGGGTATTTACGTAATTTCGAATGTTCTTTTTGATAAAGGGCTTCCCTGCGCAAATTTTCCGCAAATTTTTTCTTTTTTTTTAATATCATCATCCATATTCATCTATATATCCCTTTAAGGGTTTTTTTATATAATTATTAAAATATTTTTAATTAATTAAACAACCATCAAGTTATTATATTTAAAAATATAGCCATCAATTGGTACCTGAGGTGCTGATTTGGGAAATAATGCCCAAATCGGCACCTCAAGAGCCGATTTGGAGACATGAGGGATAGAAGTGTAAAATAGCCAATGAGATGCCCAAATCGGCACCTCAAGTGCCGATTTGTGCATCTCATTGTGTTCATCCCTTATTTGTTATCAATAATTTTTTTAACTAACCTCTTTTTTTTATCAAAAGTACAACATTTACCATAAGAATACAATTACATTTGGATAGTAAATGCAATTCCTTTCTATTCTAAATTTGTTCTTTTCGTAATTTTAACTTTTTAGTTTATAATTCTTTTCCATCACTATATTATATATTAAATCTCTTATTCTAATTAATTATATTTATACTTATAATATAATTTTTGGGAATAACGCTATAATATATGTAAAATTTCGAAGTCTTCTGTCCGAGAAACCAATGTAGACGAAGCTTTCAACATCCGTCTACATTAGTTTCTTGGGATGAAGACTTCATAATCCAATTATATGTTTCCCTAAATAACATTGATTTTTATTCGATCACACTCGTATTCGATTTTTACTCGATCAATATTCTTATTCACTTTTTATTTGATTCAGATTCATATTGAATGAATATTCTATATGAATTCGTATCCAGTTATATGGTTCCCTAAATCCTCATCCGACTCATATCCGTGCAGATTTTTATTCGCATTCAATATAGACGATGTGAATAAGGATTAGGAAATTGATATATCTAATACGTATCCAATCTCTTTTCATCGCTAGTCAACATTGTTTTGATTACTCTAAAAGTAAATTGAATAAATTACAATGAGGATGAGGAGCTTACACCAAGGTGCATGTAATTTTACATGCACCGTGGCCTATATCTTCCACATTTTCTTACTTTTTTGAAAAATACCATCATGTATATTAATATATATATATTCCTTCAATATGTCATTCGAATTTCGTCAGAAACAGAGACTCCTATGACCTCTACCTAGAACGGGTAATTTTAACGGTCTAAGAATTGTTGAAATCGACCTGTTCTAGATGGAGGGTATAGGAGTCTCTGTTTCTGACGAAATTCGAATGGCATGTTGGAGGGATATATAGATGAATATACATGGTGATATTTTTCAAAAAATAAAAAATGTGGAAGATATAAGCTCCGGTGCATGTAAAATTACATGCATCATGGTGCAAGCTCCCCATCCTCAATTACAATTATTACGTATAAATATAATTAATTAGAATATAGGATTTACTATATAATATAGTGAATGAAAAGAATTATAAACTAAAATAAATATAATTAATTAGAATATAGGATTTACTATATAATATAGTGAATGAAAAGAATTATAAACTAAAAAATTAAAATTCTAAAAAGAATAATTTTATAATAGAAAGGATATACATTTACCATCCAAATGTAATTGTATTCTTATGGTAAATGTTGTACTTTTGATAACAAAAGGGGTTAGTTGAAAAAAATTATTAATAACAAACAAGGGATGAACACAAATTACCCAAACGATGAAAATGCAAAATACCCAATGAGATGCCCAACATCCTCATTGGGTATTTTGCACTTCCGTCCCTCATGTCTCCAAATCGACACCTCAGGTGTCGATTGATGGCTATATTTTTAAATACTATAACTTGATGGTTGTTTAATTAACTAAAATATTTTAATAATTATTTTTTAAAAAAAGTCCTCCCTCTAATGTGTCATTCTAAATTCGTCAGAAAGAGATACTCATATGCTCTCCATCTAGAACAAACAATTTTAATGGTTAAACATTTTTGTAATCGACCTATTCTAGATGAATGGCATATGAGTCTCAGTTTCTAACGAAATTCGAAAGACATGTTGGAGAGATATATAGATGAATATACATGATGATATTTTCCAAAAAAAACAAAAATAACATGGAGACATCCCATCAATCCCATTTATTAAAGATATGGTCATACAAATCGGAAATGCATGGTTATGTGCATTAAAGAAATTATATTGCATACGATTTGGTGTGTTTAAAATATATGATTACTCGTACAGAAAATATAGTATATATGGTTATAAGCATGACAAATAAAAATATATTTGTATATGGTTGTAGTTTATATGCATTTTTATTTTGATAAAAGAACGTTATAAATATTTTCTGGTTTTCTATATATACAAAATGAAATTTTAGAAAGATAATAGGATTCACGATGTTGATGTCAATAGATATCGATATATCTCTATTCGTTTTTAAAAAGAGGAAGTGTATTAACTGATATAGACGTATATATGATTATGAGTTTTTTTTTGGAGATACGGATATGGATACATATATCATTTTCATTTTTTGAGGACATGGATATAGTTATGTATTCGTCTGGTGAATACAAACATAGCTATTTATATTCATGAATCCATATGTGTATATTGTATAGACATATAATACGTTTGAATACATATTATATTGTATTACGTAGTCATTTTAAAAAGGAGAAAAAAATATATCTTTATGCTATTTGATTTTGTTACACAAGCAATTAATTTAGCACATCACTTTATTTTCTTTCTTATTTTGGTGTATTCGTGGTTTGTATACTTTCGATTTAGTCAACTATTAATTTTTATTTTACAAAAATATTTCTTTTGAATGTAAGTGCTATGAGACATTTATTATTCATATAACAATATGTATTTGTTTGTTGAATATACGTATGTGAATTATGATTATTTAATTTCATATATATAAGGATATGATTTGTGATTTTCAATGTCTAACAAGATATCCGCTTCAATATCTATATTTAGATTTTAAAATGAATAAGAATATGATAACACGTGTATTCATATCTATCCATTTTCATCCCTCCTAATCGTTCAACTTTAATATATAATATATATTTATATAAGCTGATATTATATTTTTTCAGAATACAACATAAATTTACAAACATAAATTATAAATGTAAATTACTGGTTGTTAAAATATCGATAAATAATAGTGGCACATGTGTAAGAAGTATATATAAAAACTCCCACACCACACACCACGTTGAAAAAAGCCACACCAAACAATTATATATTATAATACAATCTTTACATTCTAATTATTTAAAATAATAATCAACCATATAATACACATATTGTTACAACAACAAACTCACCATCTAAATATCATAGTAAAGTAATAACTTGCCTCATTACTAGTTTAATATTGCATCCAGGACGAAGTCAGGATTTCATATTCGAAGGATTAAAGTGTGATTGTGATTCATATTATATAAATATTCATTTTTTAGGAGTAAAATATAGACACTTGGTTATGCAACTAGTTAGTATTTTAAATAAGATATGAATATTTTTCTTATAATATTTTTGGAAATCTTTCTACATATAAATTTATGATTTAGAATTAGTACATAAAAATTTGCATTTATAGAATTTGCAGATATAATTCTGATTATGAAACTGTTCAAATCAATTAACTTCTCTATGATTTTGCATTATCTTTTAAAAAGTAACGTGTGTTTAAAACCTTATATTAAAATAACTTCAACTCAGAATTGAGATTAAAGATACAACATTAAATTATTTAAATCAAATATATGCAGAGGATCACACTTCCTTATGTATACCACAAGTAAAGTATAGTACTGCAACAAAATTGGTCGCATACATTAAACAATTTCAATTATTCATTGCCACATTAACAAATGCAGAAACAAAAAATTATTCATTGTAAAATTGTTATTTTTCTCGTAGTGAGAAACAAATTTATTTGTTGCTACATGTTAACGCGTCAATGATGGTCGGCTAACATTTTCATTGAAAGTTATTTTAATTATTGCTAAGGTTAACAATGATTAAACGAAGAAGATGCATGTAAAATTGAAAAAAAAAATACTAAAATACTAAAAATATTGAAATTGAAAATATTCTCAGAGATTTAAGGAAATGAAATAGGGTGGGGGCGTGAGGAGGGAAAGGAAGAGAAAGGGAGGGGGAGAGAGATGCATGTGACATTAATTGGTTTAGGATTTTAAACTATGTATATTATATTTATGCAATATAAACATAATCTACACACATATATATATTATCGAATACAAACATTTATCGAACGAACGAACTTATACAATATTCGTGTTCAATTCCTTAAACTATCGAAAGAAAATTTAAAGTTCATGTTCAGTTCTTTAAGAAACGAACAAATTTGTTTCGAATGATTGTCAAATGAACTTTAATCAAATATGAACATGTTTGGTTTGATCAGCATCTTTAATTCTGGAATAGGATCGAAACTGATTTACATCTTCAAAAATCGATAATCTCCATTATCCGCAATGTGCACAAAAAAATGATAGAAGATCGAGAAATCGTTACATGTGCTAGCACACACCTCTGATTCGCATGCTCGATTGCCCTATCACGGATTTTGATGGAGAGACACATTTCCCTTGTGACGATGCTCCTCATCCTCTTGTCCTCACAAAGCTTTGGAGGTTTGCACTGTACAGATTGTTGTTGTGGCACGTCCTCCCTTCGGTTCTCTAGAGAAAAAGATTAAGCATGGATGATGGATGACTTAGGGAGAGGGAAAACAAAAAGGAGAGATTTATGGGGGAGATGGACGTGATCCCCAATATTAACTCACGACCAATCCAACTCAAAGTAACTAATTAATCCCTTAAATTATAATGCCCCCCAAATACCAAAACACTCATTACGTTCATATTCGAACTCAGAATCAAGCATTGTTGGACTGGATGGAAAGCTTTCGACGAGCCAGTTATTTTTTAATGTAATATTTAATATATTTTAGACTCGTATGAGAAGTCGAAATTATAGGTGCATTATATTATACCAACCTTAAAATAAGTATCATCATCGAGACTCAAGAACAAAGGCGTACAATATAACAACCTTAAAAAGCTTGAGTCTCGTTTTATACGATGATAACACACATAAGAGAACAAGACTAAATGTTAGAACTTATCAAAAAAAAAAAAGACTAAATGTTAGAAATTATCTTCAAAAGAATAGTCTCGCTGCATGTTTATCTCGGGATCTCAAATGACATCCTTAGTTCTATCGTTGTCATAAGACTTTTACCATGGATATCTCCCTATGCGTCAGTTGCTTCATCGAGAAATGGATGATCCATGCCGCCCCCTCCAGGTAACTCGAGTCAATGCCCACCTGAAGATCACCATAACTAATATATTTGAGATTCGTATGGGAAGATCACTGTAACTTCCTCAAGTTAGAGACATGAAAAAAGTCATGCACAGCATCAAGGTGAGGGGAAGTGCAGCATGTATGTAACTCTGCCTATATGTTCGAGGATCTCAAATGACCTAACGAACTGAGATGTCAATTTCCTTCACTCCAAACAACTGAACCCCCTTCGTGGGAGACACTCACAAGAAAACAAAGTCCCCAACTTTAAAGCTAAGATCAATACGTCGTATATCATAATAACTCTTTTTCCTACTTTGTGTAGTAGACAATTTCTCTTGAGCCATCTTAACTGTCTTCTAGCTATCTTCTCCAAGTATTGTACCTTATGCAAAAGGTTATGCCCAGTCTCTTGACATCCCAGAGGTATAGAACGTTGCCTCTCATATAGTGCCTCAAAAGGGGTCATGCCTTGTGAACCTCGGTTTCATCATATTAATTTTCAGATATTAACCCCCTAACTTAAATTGATATCAATAAAAATCAGATAAATTATTGTATATATTTGAGCCTTTAAATAAATTAAAAATACAAAAAATGACAAAAGCCAAATTGTAGTGTTTTATACCCTTAAAAATGCTCATAAAAATATTTTCCCTTTGTTTGACATCTTTTGCATTTTTGGTCAACATAAAACTTGTAGATCTCATTAAGATCTACAACTTTTATATTTTGAGTTTTTCTAGATTCAGCCTCCTTCTTCTTCTTTTTTTACATTTTCGTTAAAATAACCTCATTGGGCCACGTGGCTCCTTCTGGTTGAGCCACGTGGCCCGCTTCCCCTTCCGTGATGCACCATTCGCTTTCCACCGTCATATCACCTTCTGGATCTTCAAATCTCAACCGCTTCTTCTTGCAGCCATTCTCCACCCTCCAATCATCTCCAGATAGCATCTGGACCGAACGTTGCCGCCCTTTCGTCAACCATTGGATCAATAGATCCAATGGAGACATGTGTCTCGCCCCTATGTCGTTAGATTTCCCTCTAAGCGCCTTCATCACATCCGTTCATCTGTGCTCCAATCTGCACCCTTGATCGCATCTCCGTGGATCATCTCGACAAGCTGCTTCCGCCTGCTTCTCCTCACGCCACACGTTTGATGAGTGAGAAATTCATCTGAAGTCGTGTCATTCCACAAGGCAGAAGGATAGTCGCTGATATGACCTCGGAAAAAATCCTTGTTTAATCAACAGATAACCCACAATAATTAATTAAGCAATTAAATCTCAAAAATGTGTGTGCAGTTAAAATTTATTATAACTCTACAGCATAGGTGTATAGTGTGTAAGTATGTGTAGAGGTCGAACACATGGAGCAAGCAGTAGAAGGAGGCGTGAATAATGCTCAAAAATTCTATCTTGTATCTCTCGTCCAATTTATTATTTTTGTAGGTTTTGATTTTATATATTTTTTAGTTTTTTTTGTTTGATATCTTATATTTGATTCTTATATTTTTCAAATTTTTATATTTTCTTGTTACATTTTTTGTTATTTTTTCTTTTATATAAACTATATAGCCTATATAAGGCTTTATATATTCGATGTATAGTAGTATATGTATAAATATTAGTAAATATAGATAAAATACACATAAAAAATGTTTTGGGATTTTTATATTTTCCTATTTTTCTGGAATTTTTGCTATTTTTTACGTATTTTTAAAGTCAAAAATATCCCCAAATAATGGATTAATTAAATACCCAAAATTGAATTGGATTTTAAAAATAGTAAATAACTCCAAAATTATTCAAATCAATTTTAATATATAAATATTTATATAAATAGAAATATAAAATAGAAACATATATATTTGGATTTTTTAGGAATTTTTAAATTTTTATAAGAGAATTTGGAGTTTTTAGATTTTTAGCCTTTTTGTTTTTCTATTTTTAGTGATTTTTTATCTGTAAATAAAATAGATAAAATATAATAGATATAATTTTATTGGGGATTTTTAGAGACATTTTTATATTTTTTTGGTATTTTATAAAACAAACAGATAAACAGGCTCCTTTTATTTTTTTTAATAAATAGATTAAATACAAAAAATGCCAATTAAAAATAATGGCGTGAAAATAGAAGACATGAAGCATCTAATCCTATTTTTGTGGATTTTAGGAGCACATTAGCTATATATAAAAATTAGGGAAAATACACAAAATTATGTGTCCTATGGGGGCATAAATGCAATAAAAATAAAAGTTCAGGATGTTCCGTGCAATTTTTCCAATATAAAACAACCTTTATATAATTCTTATGAACTGATTTGCAATATACAAAAATGCCAGGGTAAACATTGCAATTTTTCCCAATCACGCGGGGACAACATGTGACTCTAAGAGGGACCAAAGTGTAAATAAAAATAGTTTAGGGTCCTTTTTTACAAAATGACCAATTTATTTGCAACACTACTTTTTATATAAAGGGTTAAATATTAAAATACAAAAGTGTGGGGTTAAGTTTGCAATTTACCCCAAACGACGTGCTGATGGACGGTTGGGATCTCTTCACTAAAACACATGGCGCATCCACGTTGCGCGATGACGCTTCGCCCGCTGATGGCTCTTAGTGGATCACACGAAGCGATCCGACGATCATGGTTGGCCTTGATCGGACGGACGTGATCAAAACTGGGGCTCGGATCTTGATCCAACGGCGAGGAGGCACGGTCGAAGAACAGGGAAGAATGCTCGTCTGGGCGAGGTTCCTCCGATCCAAACTCCCTCCTTCAGCGTTGCTTCAAGCTCAGAGATGGCCCAATGCATTCCTGGCCAGGTCCTCTTCGTGCTGGGAGTGACAGAAAGGCTGTAGGGTCATCGGAGCGCCGCCACAAGTTCGAGGGAGATGTGGCGCTCCAGGTACAACAGACGGGCTTTGAATTCAGCTCCGGCACTTATTTGCGCTCCTATCCTAACCTGCACAAGAAAGAAACACAGCTCGAGGAGATGCTCCTCGACCAGGCGTGAAGCTGGAACGCGTATGAAACGAGGTGGGCGACGAAGCTCCGTTGAGGGGTGGTTGGTTTGGCTTTGATTCGCAGAACCACATGGATTCCGATTGGTCAAGGATGGCTGGGAGGTGGAGAAGCGTAGAGGGAAGGATATGAGGTGGATTGCAGTGTCGGAACACGCACGAGGCACGATGAAATGTTCGCCGGAGCAGAGCTCCGACGAACTACGAATCGAGCTGACCAGGCTACCACTACGATCTAAAAGCTAAACTAAATGTGCAAATAAGATACTGAGATCAAAATCTACCTACAAATCATAAAAAAAACACAACTCTAACCTGCCGGCGAAGGTAGGGAGTAGAGGTCGCCGGCGTGGGAGGCATTGGGCGCACCTCCTCCTCCGCGAGCTCCCAGCACCTCAGGGGACTCCCCCTATCATGGGGATACGCTCTTTGGTCGATATGGGGTGGCTCTTGGGCTTGAAGATGGCAAAAGAATCAATGGAGGAGGAAGGATAGTTATTTATAAACAATGGGAGCGCCCTTATTTGACTGGCCGTTTGCAACGAATCAGCGATATGTACAGGGGATCTATAAGGCTGGTGTGGATGTACAAAGATTACTGATGATTTTTCATGAAGGGAGAGAAACCGCAAAAATGGAGAAAAAGCGAGGAGTAGACTGTTCTGACAACCTCGGGCGCCTAGGGGCCAAGTTGACTGGCGGTCAACAGCGGACTCAATCCTATTAGTCCAGCCAAGCCCGCTACAGGATAAAATAGCCATTTTATTAAAGAATAATTATTTCAAAGTAATAAACGATTTTATTAATTTCTGAGTACAAAATAAAAAAATGTTTATTATTTTATGTATTATTTTATTATGATATTTATTTACTTATTTGGCTTTATTTATTAGTAATTAATTTTTAATAGTTTATTTATAGGTATATTTGCCTATATTTTATACATTTTTATTTTTATTTTATTATTTTATTATTTTTTTATATATTTATAACTTATTTTTGTGAGTATAAATATATTTTTATTTTATGTTTATGATGTTATTTGTATATTTAAATAAATAGATATGTATATTGTATTATAGGTATTTTACATATGTTTTATGCACATATTTTTATTTTAATATATTTTATTGAGGTTTATTTTGGTTTTATATTTTTAATAAAATATAGATAGTATTTATAATAATATTAGAATGTAAAAGAATAAATAATTAAAGAATATGTTTCCCTTTTATTTATATACAAGTAATAACATGGGCATTTTGCCTATGTTCACACATAGACTTATTTTATTTTATTTTTATTCTTGTTTTTATTTTAGTTTCAATATGCACATATGTTACAAATAATAATTACAAAAATATAAAAATATGAATTTGTAAAAAATATTATATAATGAATTAATTGAATATTTTAATCGGTATAATATATAATGAGAGCCAAAACCCTAACTTTCACACAGTAACTCCAAAAAATACAAAACCACCACCATTAAATAGCTTATGAAAAGTTATATATAATTAGAAGTGATTTTGGTATGTTTTGAGTTTTTATTTGAAAGATATGGTCTGGGAATTGGCTTTTTATTTTGTATATAAAATGAACATTGTGTATTATTTTTTGTACACACTCAATTTTATGTTTTTATTTACATTATTATCCACAACTTTCGTATACAAAGTTTCTTCATTTGATGATTAAATAATAAAGAATAAAATAAGTGTCAAAAATGTCTAAATAAAGAATGAAAGAATTGGGTTTTTATTCTATTTTTGGCCCTTATCCCCCCCTACTTTATTCCTTGTTGACCAACTCAATTCTTGACTTGGTCTCGGGGTTTGGGGTCATAAAATATTTTCAGTATTTTATTCTTTTTTTCTTTTCTTCTCTTTATTCTAATATTAGCATTAAAAACCTTAGTTCATACACAATAAATACAATAAATAATGAATGCTATTATGCACAAATTGGTGTTATTTACATACATTAGCTAGGGTTTTTAAGGCCAAAATGATAGAGTAAAGGTGATGAAATGGAGATTCATCACCCCCTATACTTGCCTTTGCTAGTCCCCAACAAACACTTATGCAAAAAGTATGAAAAGAATAAAGAAGAAAAGAAAAGAAAAGAATAAATTGAATTGATTTTAATAATTAAACTTGTCTTCACAAAGTCAAAGTTTGGAGCTCAGGTTAGACCTTGATGTGAAAATGTGTGTGGAACCTGGTTGGGAACCAAATTTAAAACACAACAGCCTTCGAGAGTTACATAACTCGGTTCAAACCACCTCAATAGCCAGGTCAGAACTAGCCTACATCATACACAAACCCTTATGACTATGAAGCTGACTTGTACGGTGTAAGTGACAGTGGCTCTCCCCAAGTGAAATGACAAAGGAACTGACTTCTCCAGAATGACAATCCAATGATTCCCCAATCCAGCACTGTCCTCGAGGAGTGGGGTTTTCCCTTCTAAGTTCAAGTGACATCCAACTCAAGAGAAGGAGGTGAAGAAAAGAATGGACGGTAGCCAGTGTAGCTACCTATCCTAGGATGCATGACCAATGTAGTCAAGTCATCCAGCTGCAGGCTCACACGGTGTAACTTTGTTGATCAAGCTCGTTTATTTTCTATATAACAAATATACATACTCTGACAGGTATTTTATTTTTATTTGCTGGCCTGTCCATTTTTTTGGAGTTTTTTTGCTAACATACTATTTACAACAGCATTTACATAAGGAAATTTTCCTCTTGATCCAGAAGACTATCCCTCTTTTGAAGCTTTACCCACATTCTCCTGTCATTCGACTTCATGGCAACTGGGCCAGGGTGAGGTGCACATCCCTCCCTATACGAGGATGAATGTTTCCACTCGTGTGCGTCTCAGACTGGCAAGTTCAACTCCCCCACCACTCCAACTGAGTTGAGCCAAGTGAAAGGTGCAAGTGTCCAAGTTAGGTCACCGCCGACAAGAGTCAGGTGTGTGTCTCGAAAAGTTCTAGTTAGTCAGTTGAGGTGACTTGAACCCAGCCTTGAGTCTCAAAGAATTAAGTCCTACTGGACCTGAAGTACCTTAAACCTAACTCCCATAAAGTTCAAGTGCAGTTAGGTGCAGTAAGGTCCAACCAAGCTCCAATCTTCGACTTTATTGGACTAGTTCAATCATCAAGCTCAATCAAAGAATACTATGCAAATGCTATGTACAATGCAAAAAGAATGATGCAATTTTGAAAATGAAAAGAATTTTTACACAAAGAATTTTGCAAAAAGAATTTTTGCACAAGAACTATCAAATGTGTACAACTACTTACACGGGAGTGTCGCTTTTTATTTATAAGGGTTAATAATTTAAAGGATTTACTGGTTTACCAAGTTATTTTTATAGGTATATATACAATTAGTAAAGAATTATATTTATTTATATTTATTTTTATATATTTGTCTTTATTTAATAAAGCATTTATCCCTCAAATTTATTTGCAAACAATTTTGAAAACTATAGTACACAATAATTTTTGCAAACATTTACAAACATTTGAAAGCTATTTTGCAAAGATTTTTCACACAATATATATATATATATCACAATATTTTTACAACCATTTTCAAAATAATTTAAAATAGGTTTTCAAAGCTTTTATTTCACACAAAGAAAAAGAATCTTTACAATCAAAATATTTTTACAAAGGTTGGAAATATTTCACAAAAAGTTTTCCAAATGGGTCACACTATTTTTCAAACCATTTTGTAAAAATATTTTTAATCTGATTTATTAATCAATATATACAGAAATAATTTGAAGAATAAATTATGTTATTTATTGAATTAATAAATTGTACATGTATAATATATAAAAACCCCCACACCACACACCACGTTGAAAAAAACCACACCAAACAATTATATATTATAATGCAATCTTTACATTCTAATTATTTAAAATAACAATCAACCATATAATACACATACTGTTACAACAACAAACTCACCATCTAAATATCAGAGTAAAGTAATAACTTGCCTCGTTACTAGTTTAATATTGCATCCAGGACGAAGTCGGGATTTCATATTCGAAGGGTTAAAGCGTGATTGTGATTCATATTATATAAATATTCATTTTATAGGAGTAAAATATAGACGCTTGGTTATGCAACTAGTTAGTATTTTAAATAAGATATGAATATTTTTCTTATAATATTTTTGGAAATCTTTCTACATATAAATTTATGATTTAGAATTAGTACATAAAAACGTACATTTATAGAATTTTGCAGATATAATTCTGATTATGAAACTGTTCAACTCAATTAACTTCTCTATGATTTAGCATTATCTTATAAAAAGTAATGTGTGTTTAAAACCTTATATTAAAATAACTTCAACTCAAAATTGAGATTAAAGATACAACATTAAATTATTTAAATCAAATATATGCATAGGATCACACTTCCTTATTTATAACACAAGTAAAGTACAGTACTACAACAAAATTGGTCGCATACATTAAACAATTTCAATTATTCATTGCCATATTAACAAATGCAGAAACAAAATATTATTCATTGCAAAATTATTATTTTTTTTGTTATGAGAAACAAATTTATTAGTTGCTACATGTTAACGCGTCAATGATTGTTGGTTAACATTTTCATTGAAAGTTATTTTAATTATTGCTAAGGTTAACAATGATTAAACGAAGAAGATGCGTGTGAAATTGAAAAAAATACTAAAATACTAAAAATATTGGAATTGAAAAAATTCTCGGAGATTTAAGGAAATGAAATAGGGTGGGGCCGTGAGGATGGAAAGGAAGTGAAAGGGAGGGGGAGAGAGATGCATGTGACATTGATTGGTTTAGGATTTTAAATTATGTATATTACATTTATGCAATATAAACATAATATACTCACATATATATATTATTGAATACGAACATTTATCGATCGAACTTATACAATATTCATGTTCAGTTCATTAAACTATCGAAATAAAATTTAATGTTCATGCAGTTCATTAAGAAACGAACAAATTTTCTCGAACGATTGTCAAATGAACTTTAATCAAATATGAACATGTTTTGTTTGATCAGCATCTTTAATTCTGGAATAGGATCAAAACTGATTTACATCTTCAAAAATCGATAATCTCCATTATTCGCAATGTGCACTAAAAAAATGATAGAAGATCGAGGAATCGTTACATGTGCTAGCACACACCCATGATTCGCATGCTCGATTGCCCTATCAATGATTTTGATGGAGAGACACATTTCCCTGGCGACGATGCTCCTCATCCTCTTGTCCTCGCAAAGCTTTGGAGGTTTGCACTGTACAACTTGTTGTTGTGGCACCGTCCTTCCTTTGATTCTCTAGAGAAAAAGATTAAGCATGGATGATGGATGACTTGGGGGAGGGAAAACAAAAAAAAGAGGAATTTTTGGGGGGAGATGGACGTCATCCCCAATATTAACTCATCACCAATCTAACTCAAAGTATCTAATTTAATCCCTTAAATCATAATGTCCCCCAAATACTAAAACACTCATTACGTTAATATTCGAACTCAGAATCACTCATTGTTGGACTCGTTGGAAAGATTTCGAGGAGCTAGTTATTTTTAATATAATATTTAATATATTTGAAACTCATATGGGAAGTCAAAATTATAGGTGCATTAAATTATAACAACCTTAAAACAAGTATCGTCATCGAGACTCAAGAACAAAGGCGTGTAACATAACAGCCTTAAAAAGCTTGAGTCTCGTTTTATACGATGATAACACACTTAAGTGAACAAGATTAAATGTTAGAAATTATCTTCAAAAAGATGTAGATAGTCCCGTTGCATGTTTGTCTCGGGATCTCAAATGACCTTCTTAGAGTTCTATCATTGTTATAAGACTTTCACCATGAGTATCTCCCTATGCGTCAGTTGCTTCATCGAGAAATGGATGATCTGTATTGGCCTCTCCAGCTAACTCGAGTCTATGCCCACCTGAAGATCACCATAACTAATATATTTAAAACTCGTATGGGAAGATCACCGTACTTCCTCAAATTAGAGACATGAAAAATGCCATGCACATTATCGAGGTGAGGGGGAAGTGCAAGCATGTATGTAACTCTGCCTATATGTTCGAGGATCTCAAATGACCTAACAAATTAAGGTGTCAATTTCCCTTCACTCCAAACAACTGAACTCCCTTCGTGGGAGACACTCACAAGAAAACAAAGTCCCCAACTTTAAAGCTAAGATCAATATGTCACCTATCAGAATAACTCTTTTTCCTACTTTGTGTAGTAAACAATTTCTCTTGAGCCATCTTAACTGTCTTCTAGCTACATTCATCAAGTATTGTACCTTATGCAAAAGGTTATGCCCAATCTCTTGACAGCTCAGAGGTATAGAACACTGCCTCTCATACAGTGCCTCAAAAGGGTCATGCCTATACTGGCATGGTAATTATTATTGTATGCAAACTCTGCTAACAGCAAATGATCCTTCCAGTATCATTTCCACTCCAACACACATGCTCGAAAAAGATCCTCTTACATCTGAATTGTCCTCTTGGACTGTCTGTTAGTCTGAGGGTAGGTAGTAAGCCGAACTAAGGCACAACTGCACTTCCAAAATATTCATAAACTCTTTCCAGTAATGAGAGGTGAAGCTCGGATCACGGTCGGATACGATCTGCTTCGGTGGATAACGAAACATGACAATCTACTCGATAAAGATCATGTTCTCTTGCATATGGTCATATGAGTAAGACCCAGGACCACTCTATCAATCTTGCAGGGCTACATCTAGGGACTCATATCTGTTGTAATCCTTTTTATTTTGTTTTTGTGATTTCGATTCCAAAATCTAACCTTATAGATTGAATCTTACATCAATACTCTACATATCCTCCAAATTTTGCTCAAATCTGAACTTATTTGCTATTTTATCTTAATGGTGAAATATTCGATCAAGATCTAAGCAACTTAAATTCCATTTAATAAAGACCCGGATCATTAAGATAAAATAGAAATACACTCGAATTTGAGCAAAATTTGAATGGTATGTAGAGCATTGACCTAAAATTCATATGTAAAGTTGGATTTTGTAATCAGAAATGTCCAAGAAAAAATTACAGCCCCTACATATAGGCCCCGCACCTACATCTAGACCCACCGACCCCTCATGTGCAGCTCCCCACTTGCAGCAGTAACGTCGACAATCCAATGGACCACCACTTGCAAGTTGCAACACAAATGCGAAGATCCACTCATCTGCATCATCATCACACCAGGCAACAACTCTGTTTTTTTTTAATTTATACAAATATATTTGAACTATCTCGAAAAAAATTCTGAACCATCGTTACATCATGATCAAACCCATAGAAAAAGAGACGAAACTATTTATACAAGTACACGTATAGGCTTTGGCATGGGAATGGAAAGCTCGAAAAGCCCAAAAAAAACCCAGCAAGCCAACATAGTACCAAATGGTTTATTATCTACTAACATATAATCTATGGGTTGAATAGTAAACTCCTATCTAGAGCGGATCCTCTGCTGTATAGTAAAATCTGTTGTACAAGCAGAGCCGCTCGATCATGATCGAGGGACTCTACCTTGTACAACAAACTCTACTGTACAACAGAATATCCGCTCTAAACTCCTATCGCCCAGAAAATCAGGATTCAAATGTAGTCAAGTCTCTCGAACTCAGAAACTATCGTCGAATCTCCACTGTTGATACGACGACAAGAAGCTGATGACCTCGCCCCCTCCGTCGATAACTTGACTTGCCATCGGAGCATGATACTGGTGCGATGGCCACACCACGGCGGCATCGGTGAGTAGCTGCATGTGCTCCTTCGCTGCCTGCATGGAGATGGAGTGACAAACAATGGGTATAGTCCTCACACCATCTATCCATCCTATAGACATTTAGATATTTATGATAATATCCGTTGACTTTGACTGAAATAACTTTACAGCTTTAAATATCTGTCGATGTGAGATGTTAATTTCCGTTTTAAGGGTCAGACTCAAATCTCAATACCGAACTTTATAAACTATCTTTAAAGTTTAGGTATGATATTGAAATTAATAAATAATTTAGGGTTTTTTTAACTTTATCAAAACAATATCCGCGTTCAAACTTTAAACTAAGAATACTGTAATAATAATAGTAATAATAATAATAGGGAAAAAGAAGCCTACACCGGTGGGTGCAGGTAACTACCTGCACCCGGTCTAATTTTTCATTATTTCTTGATTTTTTTTGAAATGAAAAATTGGGGGATTTAGATCACCATGTATCACCGTGTTGCCATTCCAAATTCAACTTAACTCGAGACTTCTATCATCTCCATCAAGACTACCAAATTTTAACAGTCTCAGAATTGATGAAATTGACCCCTTATAGATGAACGTGTTAGGAATATTTATTTTGCATGAAACTTGAAACACTTATTCCCCTCAACATATTAAGTAAATCATCCCAACTTTTAATTCAAAAAAAAGTAAAAAATAATCGAAAAATGAGGTGGGTGCAGGGAGTTTCCTACACCCCAGATGTACGCTCCCTTCCCCCATAATAATAATATACTTCTAAAATAAGCGACCAATATAATTTAGAACAAACAGATTAGTTTGGTCAATTACATGAAGCGGTGGAGCCGCGGCGACGGCCGCTGCCGGAGGCGGGAAATCGATGAGCAAGTCGTCGATATGCCAGCCGGGCAAAACCTTCATGAGGTACTCGGAGAAGCTGCTGCTTCCACCATCACCGCCACGTTCCTCATTCTCCGGCGTCAATGGGGCGCCTTTCTTTCGCTTTTTGCCAGCCTTGTCGGAGTCGTCAGAAGCCGAAGAAGACCCTCCCGAATCCTCCAATGCGGCGGTGCCCCCGGAGGATGAGAGCCTAACGCCGGTAAGGAGGAACCTGCTGTGGATCCTCGTGTGGTCGTTGACGGAGTGGATAGCGCGGTCGCAGTCTCGGCACAGGATCGCACGATCCTCTCTGCAGAACAGGAAGGCCCTCTTCTCCTGCAGGTAGAATTCAATGTTGCAATTCTAAGATAAATCACATATGGAAAAGAAGGAGTTTGTAATTTTAATATTCATCTGCTCATAATCATGTGTAGACCTCACAATCATTAGTCAATATGCTCATACCTGGCAGATGTCACAGCGAGGGGAGAGGGCGGAGGCGGAGGGGCTTAGGAGGGAGAAGCGGGGGTGCTTGCCGGCGAGCTTGTTTGCCGAGTGCACACGGCGGTCACAGGGATCACACAAAGCGGCCTCATCGGAGCAGCAGAAGACGGCGGATTCCTGGCAGCCGCAGGCGTCGCAGAGGATCTTCATGTGTTGGACTGTGGTCTTTGATGGTGGAGGGGGAGGGGGAGATGGAGAGGTTCATATAGGAGCGAGGAGGAAGCAATGTGGAAGGTAGAATCAACGTGAACAAATGGTGCCAGATTGTTTACATACATAAAAAATAGTAATATAATTGTATTGACAATGAACATGTTTTCATCTCATTCGGTTTTGGCACTTTTGATTTATTGGCAATTGAAGCTGTAGAGCTCCTTAAGAGGGATCAAAAAATTATGCATAGCAATGTCATGGTCTACAGGTTTATGGATATTGTATTTCGAAGAATTGGTTTTGCCATTCAAAAGGGATTGATGGCGCAGCTTGTTGCCCGTCTCGCATCATTTTCCATGTAATGATAAATTTATCATTATACCATTAGCAAGTAATAGAACTTTGGGTAGAAATTATTTTAAGGAAAATTACATAAGCAGCATGATGATAACATTGATAAGCAACTTGCAATATCATGATAACGAAGACATGGTTGGCACTTGCATTGTATAAATGAATGCATCCATAGTGGGAGAGCATATGAAATGGAAAGTGGAGAGCCTCCTCGTTGAAAAACAACCCCCATCAAATAGTGTTGTTCCCACCATGTCAACGTTCGAGAGCAGATCCTCTGCAATTAGGGCTGTCAGGAAAGCTCGAGCTCGATGAGCTCAACTCGGACTCGACTCCTTAAGGGCTCACGAGCCGGACTCGAAACCTTAACGAGCTCAAGCCCGAGTTGGATTATGGCTCGTTAGCTTATCGAGTCGAGTCTGAGTTGGGCGTTGTTCAACTCGGAAACTCGACTCGATAACTCTTTCCCCTCTTAATAAAAAGTTGAAAACATATATACCCAAATTTCCACATTGAGTATGATATAAAATAGAGGTTAACATTTTGTTTGTCCAAAAGGCTACGGAAAAGAGTATAAAAAATCAAAGTTAGAAATAGCATTTGCATAATTTAATGTATAAAATGGAACAATGACTCGTTAAGAGGTTCATGAGCCTGCTCATTTTAAGGCTCGTGAGCCAGCTCAGAAACTCATGACTCGATAAGAGGCTTGTGAGCCATCTCATTTTGAGGCTCGTGAGCCAGCTCAGAAACTCATGGCTCGATAAGAGGCTCGTGAGTCAGTTCGAACTCGACGAGTTCGAGTTCGAGTTGGTGATCCAGGGCTCGACCCTTATCGAGTCTGAGTTCGAGCCGTAGGTTTCTTATCGAATTCGAGTCTGAGTTGAGGCCAACTCGGCTCGTTGAATTCGATAGACACCCTTATCTGCAATAATGCAGAGGACTGCTGTAAATCGAGATCACGCTTCAGTCGTTCAATCTTGATCGAGTGGTTCGTTCGAATTCTCAAGGTAAGGATCCACAAAAACATCGATTTCGTGCGAACAGTAGCCGAGGGTTTTACAACAGTCCTCTGTGATACTGCAGAGGATCCGCTCGCGTTGACATTCTACTTCTCGCATTTTTGTTTCACGATCGTTCTATTTATTCAATTTTTAACGAATTTACTGTTACACTGAGAAAAGATAATATTTTTTTGCCTTTGTTTCTGATTTTTCTTATTATTGAAATGGTTTTTCCTTTTTAAATTCCACGATTAATTCAAGTGAATTTTATTTATAGCATATTCACACTATATATTCCGAATATCCAACAACAAAAGAACATGAATAACTCAGCTTTGTTTCATTAATGGTTAGACTTTGTCTTCTTCTTCTTTTCATGAAAATGGTAAAGCTAATCAGTATTTAGTTAGTAACGACATATAGATAATCATACATTACCTGTCAAAATACAAAACATATACTTTTTGTTATCTCGAACCTAAAATGATACGATTTTACAATCAGGATCCCCTTGATATTTATATAAAGTTTGTTTTCTTTTTTAGTTTACCAAAATTTTGACTCGAATGGAGATGAAAAGGTCTTGCAAAAGTTGGATTTTGGCTGTACTCGGAGTTTCAATATTCGCATGCTGATTATTAAATTCAACACCGAAAAAAAGACTCGTTTTGCTTATCTTTTTTAAAAAAATAAAAAATCTAATCAAATATTGGTGCTCGATTTACGCGGTGGCCAGTGCGTCTACGTGTCATATGTTTCCCTTACGTCTATGCTTCTTTTCCATCTTACCAAACTAATTGTACCTTTTTCTCTAGAGGAAATTAATGTTGTTTATGTCCACATAAAATTTTATTAATAAATGCAGCATCTATTATGCACAGCGAATATCACAATTATACTAGGCATGAGTACGTGGTGCTATACGTTTGGAAGGAAATACAAAATTATGAGGAGAGGATAGTATTGTAATATCTAGCTTAGGTTCTATTTCCGTTATCGAAAAAAAAGGGTACTGACAGCTTGCTGAGCTTGAGTCCGATTGAACCCGTTAACTACCATGCAAAATGCTTAAGTTTAAATTGTTAAGTAGTAATCTACGACACTTATAACTCACAAATACACATCGTGAGTTTTAGATGTGGAACTATGATTGAGGGCTGGGTTGTTGGGGTGTTACGACCTCCCTCACTTATATTCGTAATCTCCTCATTGCGACATTGCCCAACACTTATTCCCAGTGATAGTGGTGGTTGCACGCTTCGGATAACCTTTTACTCATATCTCTTTGTAGGGGTGGCTCCACCTCTTGGATATCCCTTTCAACTATCAGAGGGAATTTGGTCTTAATATCATTTGTAATGTTCGAACTTAGATTCACAACCCATTATCAAGGAAAACTAGACGTGATAACTTATTAAGCTCATGTCCAGGTGGACATGTTGACAACCATCCAATATGCTAAAGTTGTTAAGTAGTAATATCTACCACTTATAACACTCGCCCACAATTCGAAAGTTTTAGATGTGAGACTAAGTTTGGGGAATGGGATGTTACAACCTTTCACACTTATATTCACAAAGTATTCGTTGTGACATGACCCATCAGTACTTATTTTTAGTGATAGTAACTGGTGCACGCTCCGGGTAGCCTTTTTGTCATATCTCTTTTTAGGGGTGGCTTCACCTTTTGGGTAGCCTTTTCCATTATCAGAGAAAAATTGCTTTGATACAATTTCTAACATCCTGAGCTTAGGTCATTGGTTCGTTATCGAAGAAAACTGACCCTGACAGCCCAAAATGCTTAAGCCAAGTTGTCAAATAGTAATCCCTGTCATGTATAACCCAGTCTCGCACTTTATGAGTCTCCGATGTGGGACTTTTTTTGGGGTTGTTGCAATCTCCCCCACTTATATCCGCAACGTCCTCGTTGCGACATGACCCATTACTTATTTTCAGTGATAGTGATAGCAACATACTCCCGGCTCAGGTCATTTCGGGTAATCCCTTTCCTCTATTAGAGGTAACCCTCTCTGATACTATTTATAACATCTAAGGTTTCAGTCCCAAGTTCGTTTAACTGGCCCTGAGAATTTGTTGAGCTTGAGGTCAATTGAACCTATTGATAACCACCTAAAATACTTAAATTCAAGTTGTTAATTAGTAATCCCCACCACTTATAACTTACACCAACCCTTCGTGAATATATGATGTGAGACTATTCGAGATTGAAGATTGGATTGAACAATTCTTGTGCTAAGATAAATCTTATACCAATCCTCAAATACTATCACAACAAATTATATTTATTTTCCACCCAAACTTTAAACCCTCAATCAATATGTAGAAGAAGTTTATCATTCTCGAGGACTAGACTACTTAAGTGTACAAGCTTATATCAATTTAGTTTACCATTGGCTTTGGGAGGTCATTGTAACACAACGACTACTTTCATCCCATGCTTCATAAGGTTGACATATATTGCTAGCTCAATTTTTTGTCGGTGAAAGTTGACATCACACATTGCAAGTATTTTATTTCAAATGCTTTTTAGGTCAACCGTGGATTTTATCCAAATCATCCTTGATGAATAAAAAAAGTGTACTCAGCCTTGCAATCCATTCATAGACATGCCATTTGTATTTCTAATGCTAAAATCTTATCTCAAAAGTTTACTTATTCTGGATTCCGAACTCACCTTGATCATGCTTATAGTATCATTACAACAAAATTAACATAAGACTATAAATAATTGAATCTGCATTGAGATATATAATGATGAGAAATTATAAGAACGAATTCTATTCATCACATTTTTATTCCTATAATTTGCAACGATAAAATCTAATATAGCGACAAGTATATGTAGACTTTTTCCTTAAAATATGTACTCATCAGTTCTAATTTTACATCAATTAGAAGAAAAAGGCCGATTTTATATGATTAGTTACAAGCAATGTAGAAATATATATATATATATATATATATAATATTCATTCTGAATTTAAAGAAAAAAATAATTTTGGAACAAATAATATCCATTATTATAAAATTAATAATGGAAGATATAGTGACAAATATTAAATTATTCTTTCTGGAGATTGATTTTGTGGTTGAGTTTTTTTTATGTAAATTAGTATTTTCATGATTGCGCCCATATTTTGTGTTTCGGTCCTTTTTCTTAAAAATAACATAGTATGTAAATTAGTATTTTCATGATTGTGCCCATACATATTTTGTGTTTCGGTATTTTTCTTGTCTAAACTGGTACTAGAATGAAAATGAATAAGGATATATTCTTGTCCAAACCACTATCGTATTAGTGTTACATCAATTTTGACATTTGTATTTTTATCTATTTTAGAATAGACACGAATATGGATATCACTTTGACATCTGTAAGTACTCGTATTCACATATCCATTTAAATATATAAGTATAGCTAGATATTTATTAATAATTATATGTACAAAATCTTATGGCTTTATTCACCATTTTGATATAATTACTATGAAACGGAGTGTATCTATTTTATGTGGAATCATCTTGAACAAGTATATTTTAATTAATCTTTAGGTATTTTGGTTATTAGATTCGTACTCGTTTATAATCGTATTGACTTTTAAGGATATGATAATACATGTTTCATATTCGTATATGTATTTTAAAATAGATAAAGATATGGTTATACATGCATTCGTATCCCTAGCAGACCAATTTATCCTTAATTGGAACAAGTCTCATGTATTGCATCGTTCAATCTTTAAATGTGCAAATCTTTTATCTTGTCAACCGATATACCTTACCGAAGGAAAAAAATTGACTACAAACTTATTTTCCTTGAAATGAGAAAAACGAAAACGAAAAAACATTAAAGTGTCTAATAAATCGTATTTAATGTATTCAGTTCATTTCGATTTTCAGTTTCGTTAATGATTATCGATGAAATATCGGAGCCTTACAAGCAAGAAAATGGCAACTTGAGTGCATATTTGCAAGTTAGATGGAACCACCACATGGAATACTCGCAGCAGCAACATATTGATTCGTCCAAATTCAAAACAACTAATCCTGATATAATAAACACAACTCCAGCAGGCAGTACATGAGTTTTAAATTTGAATAAATTACACAAAAGTTCCTAAATTATACATCTGATTTCAGTATCATACATAAACTTTAAAAAATAACAATGTGATATCCGTTCTTTAAGATTTATCTCAATGTAATTTTAAGCTGTTGTGATTTAAAGTTTGAAAAATCAAATAATCAAATTCATATTAATATTTTTTAAAGTTGGGATATGACATTTGAATGGTGTGTATGGGTCTGGAACTTCTGAGTAATTTATTCTTCAAATTTGGACGGCTAATTTTCTGCGGATTCCAATTCGACGATGGACAGAATTTGCACGTTTCCGATCTTATTGAAGACCAAGTGGGAATGGTTGTGAAAAAGCACTGTTTTGGCGTTATCTGTGATTGTCGTATTATTTACGAAGAAGTTGACATGCTACATGGAATTACATATATATTTACGCGGAACCGCAGAGGGTTTGCACGTTCTCGACGCAGACAAAATTCATGTTTTAATTTGTGCGTGTTGATGCGACACAGAGAAAATTTTCATTGTTGACGTTTGAGCCTCTTGGAGATTGATGCGTAGATTGTTGTGCTTGTTTAGCACAGGAAAAGTTGAGACCATAATTGTCGACCTGATAACTATGGTTGACTTTGAAAGAAAATGCCGATTCCCAGACCATTCTTCCTTCGTAGGTTGGGCAAATTCAATATGTCTCGATGGCCATCAGATGGACCACCTTCAACATCTTGAATATCGTATGGAACCTCATGTTATGAAGGAGGGCGGGGGGGGGGGATTTTAAATAAAATAAGGAAATAAAAATATTAAAAAAATATTTTTCTAAGCAAATAAAAAGAGAAAAATAAATTCAAATTCAAATTCAAATAAAAATAAAAATTTAGAAAAGAAAAATAAGAGAAATGGGTTCAGCTCTGAAAATAAGATTTTGATTATTTAGAGAGAGAAAATCAGTAGATATTTTTCCTCAAAATATAACGGAAGTGGAATTCGAACCATCTTTTAATTCTTGTATTTTGAATTCGCATCCATGATTCATCTACTTTATATGCAAATCTTAGCAAAATCTTCTCAATAAATCACTAATTAAATCTTCTAAAATTAATTTATTAACAATCATTAACTGTGTTAAAATTAAGGTTAAAATCTAAAAGTAAATAATATGTATTTTGCCTCGATTGAACTTATTGTTTTATGTACAAAAATAAATTATTCTGATCTAACTATTTCTCTATTATATTCTTTAATTGATTAATTAACTTTGCATCAAGAAATAAATCCATAAAAATAAAAAAATCTAGTTAAAAAAGAGAAGTTCTAAACCTATATATTTTATACATATTTTGTCTTTGTTGATTTTATTTTACAATTTTCTAACATATAAAAACTCATAAAAATTAGATTAAATAGATATATGTATATAAATTAAATCACTAATTAAAATCAAAGTAAAATACAAAAAATCACAAAGTAAAAATATTGTATTTTATTATCTATAAAGTACCATGTACCATCGAAAATACATTTTGTATAGATGATCTCTTTTGATTTTGGACCCTTCACAAAAGTTGTACATCTCGTCAAGACGATCAATTTTCATGTTGACTACTTTTTGATTTTGCATCATTTACTATTTTTTATTAAATTTTATTTTATGTTTATTTTTAAATTTTCTAGAAATGACACGTGGCAGTTCCCGGAGCCGCTACATGCCATCCCTCTTTCATTCATTTATTATTATTATTACTTTATTTTACTTTTTTATTTATTTTACTTTTTCCTCTTCTCTCCTCTCTCCTCTCCCTCTCTCTCCCCAAGCATGTACACAACACATGCCATCTCCTCCCTCTGTCTGCATGTGTTGCGCACGTGCCTGCTCTTCTCTCCCATGTCGTTTTAGTTGCACCCCTTCCTCCTGCAATGGTCGGTGCCCCGCTTCCCTCCATACGCAACCGTTGCACTTTTGGCCTCCTCTGCGTAACCACCGCCGACCTCCTCCTATAAAACCTTGGCCTCGTTGTCCCTCATTCGCAATCCATCGATCCATTAAGAGAGAGAGGGAGAAGGTGGCAGCTTCATCCATCAGCGTGATCCAAGGTCACCGTCGACCTTGACTGTGGTTGCTTCACGCATCGGATGAGCTCGATCCTCCTCGCCAGACCCTCGAGCGAAGATCAAAGGTGGGCTCTTATCCTCCCCTATGCGAGCTTCATCCCCATGTATCTTCTCTTTCTTCCTCCTACTTCTCTTTCCACTTTTTCTCTGTTCTTACCCTTCTCTTCTTTCTTCCTCCTCCCGTTGACACCTGTCCACGTTCATATTTATCCTTTATCGCCTCACTTGCTCTCGTGCTACACGCTAAGCGAGCTTCTTGCACCTTCATACATCCATTCCATCTCCATCAACCATAGCCGCCGCTCCCCCCTCGCCTTTTTCCTCTTGTGCAGGACCAGCTCCAGCGATCGCTGAAATCATGCACATGTAGCTTCGCTCGCCGATGTGCCTCGAACTCCACCACTGTCCACCCCAATTCCTGGAGCAACGAGCTCCTCGCACCATCGACCACACTACTCTCACTCTGCCATCGACTACCCTCGGGGCTTGCATGTCATCGCTCATCTCCCTCCGCCCACATGACCTTTGTGGAGCCCCATCTCCACTAGGTGTACCGATCGTGTCATCGGAGTGCAGCCCAGGACCCCACCGCCTCACCCCTTGGGCCGGTTCATCCTCATCATCCTTCAGCCGAGCTCGCACCGCCACCGACCACCTCAGCCCGCTCACCACCGCACTCGACCGTCGCGTCGCCCGCCTTCACTGCCCTTACCGCCCTACGTACAATAGCCATTGGATCAGGCATGTCCCATGATCCAACAGCCCTATAGCCACCACATGGATTCTCCCGAACCTCGAGGACCCATGCCTCGAGGTTCGAATGAGCCAAACCTGCCACCTTCAGTCACATGGAGGCTCAGCTACCGCACCCCAACCTCAGTGCCCACGCCTCCCTCGAACCTCCTAGAGTCAGCAGCGTGGAGGCTTGGTACCCGAGCCTCTACCGCACCAACTGAACCTCCATCGCCATGCATAAGGCATGCACGAGCGGGGGCTATTTGCAGCCGAGCCCCCCTGTTTCCAGAGGATATCACAAAAGCCCCCGACTCTACACGTGCGGCATTCGGAAAATTACAAGGAGGCACTCATGGATTTTGTAAATAACAAAAGAGCCCTCTGCTTGCAGACCACATGCGGCATACGTGCCTACTTGGGCAAATTGCGTAAAAGCCTTGGTGGCTTTAAATAATTACACATAAGTCCTACAGGGACCATTTTGAGAAGAAAAACTTTATTTATTATTGTATTTTAGTCTCTAAAACTTTATATCATCACGTCTTTCTCATTTGATCTCCATTTTTAGAGCACAGTATGTCATTTTTAAGCTTGTTATGTACTCTACCGTCTTACATTTGAACATATCATGCCATGATTTAAGTCAAAGATTATTTTTGGATCTATTTTGATTTATGCAAGCTGAATTTTGACCTTCTTGCATCACTTTATCTTACGAAAATTTTTATTTAATGTGTAGGGGCACATTTCAGAAGATCTAATTCGATTATTTCTCTATTGATTATTACTGAATTTTTTTAGGAGTTAATCTCTACACGGGCTTAATTGAGGCGGAGTAATTAATTTCCCTGATATTTTTTGTGATTAAAATTTATTTGATTTGAGGACTAATTCATGAAATTTTGAGGTCATTTCTATATAAGGATCATTATTTGCATGATTATTCGTTGATTAATCTTATTGTCTGCAGCTTAGAGTTAAATTGAAAATATTTCTTGAACATCTCTTTTTCAAATCTGTGATTAATTTTGAGGATTAATCGATTATCTTTTTATTGAATTAAAAACCATAATCACATATCCCATGCTTCATTGTCTCATCAACTTGCATTGCATTATATTTTTACCATATCTTGTATTTTTCACTTTATTTTTTGACACAGAGATTAACATAATAATTAATTAATCACTTAAATTAATTTACAACTGTGCAACTAAAAATCACCATTCTCGGTGTTTGACCTTGGTACACTTACCAAGAAAAAATATTCCACAATATTAAAGATTTGTGCTTGTTATTGATATAATTTCCGCCTCCTATACTACAACTATTGATTATTAAAGAGGTGGATTTTTTATTCATTAAGTCTCCTACACTAATTGATACAGATTGGCTTGATTCAATAAAGGCACGATGCCTTTATGCCATCTCTCCTTCCCCTACAAAAAGGCACTGTTTAGGTTGAAGTTTGAATGTGGGTGATACCGACGTCACAATTCACTCTTAAGTCCCGATGAGCCGAATGCCAATCCACCCTAGTCTCCCAATTGCAAAATGCTGGAGGAGGATACTGTTTCCACTCAGATGATCCACTCATACTCGAGAAAATTCGACATGATGGTGGGAAGTCCCTACCCTAGATTGGGATGATAGGCAACACTCTAATCCATACTCCTAAGACAGGTCCACGGCACTGATTGACTTCACAAACAAATGCTTAGAGATTTGATCATTAGTCCTTACTGGCATGCGCCTCTCTCTGTCTAGAAGTACCCGCAATGATGTTGGGGTTGTGACCCCCCATACAATGAAGTCTGAGTTATTTTTTTATCGGGCCAAGTCAAATCAGCAGTCCCCTTATTTTAATCTAGTTATCTCTCGATTTAATTGGTTTTAAGGGATCACTTATCGATTTTTCTAAATCCTCAAATTTAGGAAAAATGAGTGAAATATGGAGGGAAAATCGATAAAAATTCAATGTAGCGGGAAACATTATGATGTACAAAAGATAACTTACAATAATTCCTCGCAATGTTCATTGGAAATGCTTGATAGAATTTAAAATTTATTCCCAATAAATGCTCTAGAAAATTGCACCTACATCATAAACTTCTATTAGCCGGGATGAACAAATTATATTTGAGCTAAGTTGAGATCATTATAGTGGGTGCATATTATTAAGTGCAAAAAATATATCCGTAGTTTTACGAGCGCATATAACCCTAATGTAACCTTAGTGGCAAAACCACGAGAAACGAAGGGAAAAATATGCGATAAAATTGGTTTTCCCATACTTATAAATGCACAGAAATATAACCAATGTTGCAGTATGCGGATCTCGGATCTCCAATTCAAAATCTAGATCCGTTAATAGAGGAATAGGAATAGGTTATGTCGGCAAAGTAATCGGATCTTTGCTTACGGACGTCTATTTGACCATAGATTATGGCACACCTACGTAAAGACGCATGTGCTTTTTATTATATGGTTCTTGTGGCCAATCAAATCAACGATCACATTAATTTATATGCTTCACCAAAACATGCATTACATGAAGACAAGTTGAGAAGATGCCTCCAACTCTATGGCCAATATAGTCAAACCATCATCCTAAGCATTGTTTAATGAACCGGATCCGATCGGACCGGAGGGTTGACCCAAATTGTACACGGGGTTTGATGGTTTCAGATTAGTTACAGTAATCAATTGTTTTTTTGGATCATGAGATTAAAATATTTTGAATATCATCTGGTAAAAGGAAGAAGAGTGGCTTGAATATTAGTTTTGATCTTCCTTCACAAAACACATAAACAATACAAGAAGTTTTATTATCACCGTGATGTATATATGGCTGAATGGGTACCCATCTGCTCAACCTACACATGGTTGGACTTTAGGCAAATAATATGCTATATAATTTGATATGGTTTGATAAACTCAGTGGTTTTTCCATCAATTTCACGGTTCATAGGCATGTGTCATGTAATGGTTTAAACTACATTTCTCGTTGTGAATTATTGCTACCATTGTACTAAGTAACCATTTCATTATCATGATACTTTGTCAACATTCCACTTTACAAAATTATAAATAATTATTTTATCAACACACACATAGGGGTAAAATGGGCTGTCCTTTGGGAGAGCTAACTTGGCTCCATGACTTCATTTTCTCTATTTTTTATTTTTTTTAAAAAATTGTTCTGTCGAAATTCACCAATATATCATTATCTTATGTCATTCCAGTTTCGTGTGAAACAGAGACTCCTACGGACTCCACCCAGACAATCATTTTTTAACGGTCGCTGAATTGTTGAAACTGAACCCGTTTGGATGGAAGCTGTAGGAGTCTCTGTTTCGCACGAAACTTGAATGACATAATATATGGATATAGTTATGAAAATCTAATGAATAATCTTTCAAAAAAATAAAAATGAAAAAATAAGGCGTGGGAGCCAAGTTAGCTCCCCCAGAGGACATCCCGATTTACGCTATATATACATGAACATTATATCCAGTTCTCTCCGTTCAGAAAATCGGTTTGATCGATCCGACAAGTGAATTCAGCCTGATCTGATTTTTTTCGAACTAATAAGAATGATGATGTCATATTGATATCATTGCTCATTCGACTCGATCAGGCCAAACCTAAGATCTACGGTTCAACATGCGGTCTGGTTTTAAAAACCCTTATACTTAAGTGTACTCTACTAAAATAAATGGAATTTTTATCCAATTTATGGAGAACACATTTTAATTGGGAGCGCCTTTAAATGTTCAAACGTGCCAACACACTGTGAGTAATTAATTAGAACGAAACTGGTGAAATATACCTGACATCTTTCTAAAGCATGTTCCTCCTTAGTTACTTTATATATCAAGAAGAGTGATGTTGTGAGAGCAAAAAACTGTGAGAGCATGACAACAGTATTCTAGATTATCAGATTCTGTCTACTCTCTCCCGATCTTCTCTCTCCATTAGAGAGAAAACAGAATCTATTAGTCTAGAATTTCCGTTCTCATGCTCTCACCGTTTTTTGCTCTCTCAAAATCACTCCTCATATATCAATATTTTTTGTCAAGGTTTAAACGATCGGATCGGATATTGAAGTGATACATAGGAGGGGGGTCCGATCAATGCTGCAGATTGGAGTGCGATAAGCTGATTCCTTCTCGTTAATGCCGCCCATCTATTTCCCGAGCAATGCGCACATATTTTATCTCGATTACACGCATCTCTGCATGGTCGCTGCACGACACATGAGCACATGGAGAAATATCGGGCTCGAAATCCGAGGAGGAAAAAGCGCGGTTTTTGCATTACACATGACACATGAGCACATGGAGAAATATCGGGCAACAAGGTTAACCCACCTCTCCAAACCCATATTTTCTCCCTCCACGTGGGCCCCACTTTATTCTTTTTTTAAAAAATTAAATAAATAAAATTTACATCATCAATCCTATCAAAAATCAATATATTATACCATCATCTCATCTAAAAAATATAAACTACTCCACTTCTACTCACTTTTTCAAACTCCAATACAATCACATCACAATAACTACTCACTTTTTCAAACTCCAATACAATCATATCATCATAAACCCACTTCTAACCCACCCCCAGTTTAACCCTCTATCCAAACACCAAAACCCAAAAATGGGTTACCTGCAACCAGTTTAACCCACCTAAACCCACTATCCAAACACCCCCGAAGAGTTGGGTGCACTACACTAATGTGTTTTTAACAGTTATGCCCTTTTTAGATTCCACAATGTCAGTTATGTCCCTCCATTTCTTATCATATCATTTGTGCTCTTATATTCTTACAAAATCTAGTGTTCTGTCCTCTTGTGATATCAGTTATGCCCCTACTCTACTTTGACGGAAGGGCGTAACCGTGAATTTTGTAAGAAAGGTAGGAGCACAATTGATATTGCAAAAAAGGAGAGACATAATTGATATTGTAGAAATTAAGAGAGGTATTATTGTAAAAAAATCTATGTAGTAAAAATAATAATGTTCTTTGATATTCGAGTAGCTTCCCCATATTCATTAGGTCATATGGACGTACGAGTATATTAACTACCTATTTTATTTAGTTCATATATCATTAAATTAGACGGGTCAACATAGAAATAGGGTTGAATAGACTATAGCTCTAGGGGGATAAGAATGATGAAGAATAAATATGTAGCGAAGGTTCCAAGATTTGAACAAGTCGAGTTGAGATTTACCTCAGGCTACGTATGGTGTTCCATGTTTCCTTGAGTAACGAAGAATATATTCTTTTTTCTCTTGTAAAAGTAGATTTTTGAACTAAACTTTAAATGTAATAAAGTAGTTATTATGAATATGAGTAATATTAGGATTGAGAATCCTAATAGAGATGAGATTCCTTCTTAATAATAATTGAGTTGTATTCTATGTGTAGTCCTGATGGGAATATGATCATGTATTTATAATTGAGCTATTATGGAGGGGATGGGGGCATTGCCTCCACTCGGTCTTTCTTCTTCTTCTTCTTCTTCTTCTTCTTCAAGTGCTCCCGTGGTACTGGTCAATTGCCCATCCACACCCGTAACTGATGGTTCATCACCACCCATTGGTATCAAAACTACCCATTGGTATCAAAACTAGAGGTGAAATTGCACGTATCCCAACAATAATTCTCTTAGACTTTAGTATAGGATATTTACATGATAATGATTTTTCAGTTAGCATTAGAGTGATGATAGTGTACTTTGTTATCGCATGTCAGATTATGTCATGCTAATCTCACCTCTATACAAATTATGATGAAAATTAATACGATCCATGTTCACACTATTAGTAATCTAAAAAGATGTGAAATCTATTAACAAGCCAAACAACCGAGAAATCCATTCATTCGCTAATTAAGGATAGTGAAATTCCAGATATAGTACACTAAGATATTTGTTAATTTAATGGTATGATGGCTACATATAATAAAATATATTTCATCTCACTTATAGATGATAGAAATAAGTATATATCTACTTAGAAGGAAGGGCATAGCTTTAAAAGAATTATTATAGTTAAGAAAGAAGTGAAAACACACGCAAATAAACATTTTATATGGCTAATTAGATAAGATAAAGGTAGAGAACACAAATCTAAACTGTTTGATGAATAATGCAAGTCCTTTGGGATTAGTCATGGGATCACATCATCACATTTTCTTTATTGCAATAGTATTGTTGAGCATAACAACAAAACTTTAACCCCTATGATCAACGCTCTTCTACAGAGTTTTTTTTGGACTACCGATAACAGAGAAGCTCTAAATACATTTTGTTATATTCTAAATAGAGCACTCCTAAAATATAAAAAAGACAACACTTCTAAATTGTGGATATTTAAAGAAGAGAAAAACCAGTTTAAAATGTCAGATAGTACAGCTACCTTACTAAGATAATCACTGAACACAAGAGAAAGAAGTCAAGTTCTTAAATTGTTGACATGATTTTTTTAGGTCGTGGGGAGAATACATATGCTTATAGGTTTCTAATAATAATTGATCTGATTGTTTTGAATACTCCTAGTTCGAGGGCCTAACAATACAACAACCTCTTTGGGAGCTTTTCGACTTCTCTATAATGCCATGTTATGATTTTCATGTTTGAAACTTGATCTCATACACATATCTATCCACATTCTCTAATGCAAGTACGCTAGCTTTCACCTAAATTGATTTTTCAGTTGAGTCTGATACTATCCTTGACTAATATCAAGTTCCACTTTTGTAAAACTCGATATTGATATCAATCTAAGGATAGATGAATAAAGAATAAAGGTTATTCGATTGATTTATTGAAAATATTTGGTTAAGTATTTTTTTATTATTTTAAGTATAAATATTATGTCTAATATATCAAATCTTATGTATTTGTACATGTATCGTCATTAATTAAAAAGATAAAAGTTCCAGTTGAATACAATCAAATCGTACTCGTCTAACTTTTACTTTACATTAAAGAAAAGTACGAAAAACTAAATCAATCACGTCAGACGACTATTATAACATTGTCAAGCTTCTACTGAAGGTCCATCGAGCCCCACCGAAAGTTTGCTAAAAATATACCATTATTGAATGCATGTAAAATTCTGCATAGGAGTAGTACTCGGAGTCATGTGCACGAGTCTACAAATAGTGGGACTAGAAGTCATTAATCCACACTGATTAAGAGGGAAGGGAACAAGAGAAGAGAATAAAGAGAGTTGTTCTTTCTTCGTTACGATGATGTCTCCTCTTCATTGGAAGATAAATGTTAAGGTAGTGATGCACTCAAAGAAATACAAAGATTTTTACACTTGTGCCTTTCTGAGTTTTTGTCATTACTCTCATTCATTTACCTTTTCTTTGCAATAGCTATGACGTCTCGAGATCCGAGTTACCGATTTACACATTATTAACAGTATTGTATTCGCAATGGATCACATTAGATTACCAAAGTTAAGATAAATTTCTCACGTTTCGAAATGACATTCACATTAAATGTACAATGCTTTTCTTCTCTTGTGTATTTTGAGATATATGTACATTATGCATTTTCTTTTTGTTACATGTAATATATGTGGAAATTAATAAAATGAGTTGGTGGCGCTTCTTGTTAGCTCCGTGGTTATTTACATATGAGCATAATATTCATATACTTTGGATCGGGTATGAATTCTCAAAATTCTTGAGATACGATCTTAGTTTTTGACTAAATTTTATGATTTTAAAATACCAAAGTACATCCGATCGACGAATGATCGATTCCGTTGGTCTTATTTCATCGAATTGGATTTTTGGATGGTCTCAATTTGTTTTGCTATTTTCGAATTTTGCATCGTGGCTTTTCCGATGGCATGCATTACGATGCGATCGAACGAATTTCGATCTGTGATCAATGGATCGATCTGAGATTATTCAGCATCAGTTGAATATTGATTGATCGTGCTCACCTTTAATCGGACCGGATTCGGATTATTCGGATCCGGATGTCACAATAACAATCGTGCTCTTACCTTCTTTTCATCGTTAATACTTGCACCTTTCCGATAACTTTTTACCATCTATAAGGGTTCGTTTGGTTGCATGGTTGGGAAGGGTTGGCTTGGGTTGGGTACTATTCACAGGGGTACCTCCTCCTCACAGTTTACTATTCACCCAGCCCTGTGAATAGTACCCAACCCTGCCCAACCCTGCAACCAAACGAACCCTAAGATTAACCGTGCCATGGTTTCTGCAAACCATGGCATGTTCTTTCACAATTGTACCCGCTGCGATTTTGACCACGTACCCTCTCCCTCTCCATCCCCTCCCACGTGGTTGTAGCTATCGCTCCATGACCTCGGTTTCCCTTGATCTCCATCTCTTCGCCCAGCCCTGTAGAAAGTCTATGTCACACTCAACTTTGTTTTGGTGCACAAAAAAACTCACATTTGAAGGCATAAATTGAAACTGACTGAACGATATTCAACTGGAAACTTTGATCATGTAATAAACGTTCATGACTTGCCATGGACTTTATTGACAGTGTATCACTCAAACATGTCATTCCATTTCAAAGGAGTATTAAACACATGAAAGATTCTATCACTCAAACATGTCATTCCATTTCAAAGGAGTATTAAACACATGAAAGATTCGACAACAAGAACCTAACTTTTAAACCAAAATTTAAGCATTCTAACCGACCCTACTTAACTGTGAGAACAATTTGTTGTTTTTTTTAATTTTAAGCATTAACCAATAACAAGCAGAAACACGACGACTGCCTATAAGCTGAACAGTGGAGGGTAAAGAGAAAAAGCAAAAACAGCTTCAAGCATCAAGCATCTTCTCTGTTGTACATGACCGAAGGAGGGATCTACAACGTGCCCTTGATCTAATTTGACATGCACAACATAGTAGTGATTAGGGATGAAAACGGTCGGATACGGATACGAATATAGGTATAATCATATCCTTATCCATTTTAAAATACGAATATAAATGCGGATACAAATATTGACGGATGTGAAAATTGTGTTACCATATCCTTAAAAACGAATACGATTGTAAAACGAATATGAATCGGATATGGATAATAACAAAAAATTTTAATAGAGTAACTAAAATATACATGTTTTGAATGGCTTATACATAAAATATATATACTGGATATAGTAATTTCATAACAATTATATCAACAATGGTGAATGCAATCATAATATGTTGTTACACACAGTTATAAATAAATATATTACTATACTTATGTATGAAAACGAATATACGAATACGAATATTAGCTAATGTCAAAGTGATATCCATATCCACATCCATTTTAAAACGAATACGAATACGAATGTTAAAATATGTATAAAATGAATACGATAGCAAATCGGATATGAATATATTCACATTCGTTTTCATCCCTAGTAGTGATTCACCTTCACTAGCCTTCATGCCTGCCAATGGATATCCTCCTCTCAGCCACCGTCACAAGCTAACAAATCCCTCATTTGTCCATTATAATTCATCGAGTAGCTGTAGCCCCGACCGCGAGCTCTGAACTCAGCACCATCACCATACAACAGAGCTCGCAACGGTTACCGTCGAAGCTTGTCTTCTACAATACCCATCAAGCAGCGAACCACCTAGTATCACGCATCAACTTTCCGTTGGACGAGGACAGCGATTGAGTAGGCCAAAGGCTACGTGCGGCGGCGGAGACTGGGCTAGAGGAGGATGGATGGGACGAGTGTTTGGACAATTATGACCCTCTTAACCTCACCAGGTTAAGTTCAACTTATTGACAACTAAAATAACAGAGAGGCACAAGTGATAGAACAACAAGAGTTTAGGAGCTGAATTGATATTCCAAAAAAGTATGGGGCATAACAGGTATTGTAATATCGCAGAGCGACACAATTGATAAAAACATTATAAGTGTTAAATAAGAGCCAATTTAATTATGAGATTTTCGCTTATAACATTTTTAGATTTTTCTATAACATTTATGTAATTTTTTTGCTATTTTACTTAGATCGTTATATTCTCACAAAATGCACATTTTGCGATTACACTTGAATCCTTATATTCTTATAAAATTAACAGCAGTACCTTTACGTTATTATACTTATGCCTCTATATTAACTAACGAAATAGCAGTAGTATGAAGGCAAAAGTATTAGTGCAAAATGTTAGTTTAAGTGTCATTGGAAAGGGATTTTTACATCTATAACCTGAGCAATTTCGCAATTATCATAATCTCGCGAAATCACAAATTACACCCAGGACCCTATAAAATGCTTAACTCTTACATGACATAACCATGTGTCAGTTGTCATTTATTTTATCTGTTAACTCTCACAGAAAAAGTTGCATGCTGCCAATTTTACCCTTAAAACTATATCACATTTATAAAGTATGCCATTGGTATACAAAATATAAGAAAACAAAATCTACACTAGGGGCGAGGGCTGCTGGAGCCGTCGACAAAGCCCCCTCCCTGCTCATGGAGCTCCCCCGCAAGTCGTCGACGAAGCTCTCCCTCCTTCCCCTTCTCGGTCTCCCTCGAGAGTCCCCGATCGCCCTCGGGAGCTTCTCCTCTGCTTCTACTCCGGCACGAGGTCTCGCTTCTACTGATGCAACAAAGGGTACTGGAGCTCGCACATCCTTTCTGAAAGAGGAGTGTGCCCCTCATGTGAAGAACTTGACCCTTCTCCTCTCTATTCTTCTAGCAATGGGACCAAGGGGAAGATTGGTAGAAGCTACTGCGCGTGCTGGTGGCTCCTAAGGCGGAGGACCCACGGCTGCTTCTCCGTGCACGGAGAGGTAGTTCGGCTATTCTCTCTTGACTGCTGCTTGCAGTTTGGTTTTCAATCCGGTGTCACACGACGCGGGGGTACCTAAGGCACTACAGGTGGAGCTCATGTTCCTTCAATCTCTAGTGGTTGATGTTGATGACACCAATCTCCAGATGCTCAAAGGGGACCTCGATCCTACAGACGAAGAAGGTCTCAGAGGGAGGTTAGTGAGTGGTCCCTGGAACTTGATGAGTGATCAGGAAGATGGTGCTTGAGCGAGTGGAGCTCAGGGAAATCTTGCTGGAAGAAGGGGGTCCGACATTGAGATCCCTCCTCAGTGACCTCGACCTGCAATTGATTAGAAGGTGCATGAGCTTCAATCTCGGCTTAGAAGTGAGTATACAGAGGTGGAAGCGGATAAGGATCTCAGTTTGGGCAATGATGTAAATGGATTTCTCATATTCGAAGCTTGTGGTTGCCTAGACGGAGCCCAATGCTGCGAGGTTGTAGGGGATATCAATCAATGGAGATGACTTGCAGAAGAAGGATGATAAGTGAAGCTCCATACTAGAGTGGGGGATGGAGAAATGCTCCCTCTGTCCGCCAGATGCACCTCCGCCCCGCTGCCTGCCATCTTTCTTTCCCCACACATGCAAGTCCCCAAATCCATAGGGAAAATAATTTCCTATTTCTTTTTTTTTTTACTTTTTGATTAATCCCAACCGTTAGATCATAGATTGGTTAGATTAACTCAATCATATGGTTGAGTTAATGAACTCAACTGACGGAAGGTTATGGGTGTAAAACGGAGCATTTATTAAGGGTCGTGGGTGTAATTCGCAATTTCATGATGTTATGAATGTAATTGTAAAATTACTCAAGGTTATGGGTGTAAAAATCCTTATTGGAAAAGCTTGAAAGATCACAGGTGTAAAAAACCCTAAATTCTCTGATGAGATCCTCTAAAATAGTCAAACTAAAGATGTGTACTCTGTCGACGCTATCAACATCTTTATCCTTTTGTTTAATTTAAATACGTATACTAATTATAAATTTCACGTGAATATATAAACAGCAGGATCATATCCTCAATACGGAAACACTAACATAAAACGAATAGTCATAATCCAAATACAAAATTTGACAAACGAAGACCCAGTATCCAATATTAATATATTTAAGCATGTGAACATTTTGATAATTGCAGGTTGCAACTTGCAAGATATGAGCTTTTAATAAAGAAAGCAGAGTGAATGCATTAAAAGATAGTCGAAGGACGAAAATTTTCTTGATATGTATCTCTGTGATGCAAAGTTTAGAAAACTATGTCCATATCTGTGAGACTTACGAAGTTTTGATATCCAAGTCTTCTTTTAGACGCATGTGAATATGAAATATAACGGATATATTCGCATTCTTTTGCATTCCTGGCACACACTGCGCAGAGGGAAATAAAGCCTGTGAAGGAGAGCATTGGACACATTACACATACCTTGAATGTGAAGAGGATATGCAATTATTCTCCTTGTTCTCTTAACCAAGACGAGCATAAACGTCGGATCATTCAGAATAGAAACGCGAAAGCGATAACATTTTTTGATTTCGATTAAGAGAAAAAATCGACAAAACTACATGCCAGTAAGAAAATACATGTATGCACATTTTTCATAAAATATGCCTAACAAGACATGCTTAACCTAATCGAATACGATTTGGATCTCCAAGTTCTGAAGTCAGCGAAAAAAAAACCTCAACCAAATACTGCACTTCAAAACTTGATCAGAATGAAATAAAAAACTAAATCATAGAACTCACCATGTAGATACATCCGTGTAAGTCTTTGATTTCCATGTTCACCACTGGATTGAGAGAAAAGGCTGATTCTGCAAACACAGAAAAATTTGGAAGAATTTTGTTGGAACCGATTGCACAAATATAAAATGACTTTGAAGAAAACAGTATTTCCAGGCAAGCCTTTATAGACTATTCGCCGCGCACAGATGTCTACAAGCTTTGTCAGGAGTACCTTTTGAAACAATTTATAAGATGGCTAGAACCTTAACAAGATAAACAGCAGAAAGACCAGGCTGCTGCCATCGCGACATAAAAAGAACATTATTGTGGCAGGTTTCTATGTTTTGTTTGCCGTGATAGACAGAGAGACAAATAAAACTGCACCCAAGGCACTAAAAACCTCCTGAACAGAAGCCATGGATGAGAATCATGCACTAGGCTGCGTGGAAGGCGGCAGCTCCTCTACTTTCGACTCTTTGGACGTAACTGCTTCAAGCGTCTTGTAGAATTCCTCAGGAAGGACCGGGGGCCGATGTTGAGGAACATGCTTTGGGATGGGAGCATTGTTCTCGATTACTACACACTCATAGTCGTCTGGAACATCCCATGGATCCCATTCTGCAACATACAACATTAGATATGATATTGCCTTGAGAACATAACTTGTCACTAGTTATAAGGTATTTGAAGAAACAAAACGAAGAACATGTAGCAACAAATATTATGGAGAAAAATTACTCTACCTTTGCAAAGAATGTCCACACTATGCTAAGTAAATTGCAACTAATTAGATAAATATGGAGATTGCTCAAGATCCAAGCCTTCGCGAAAAATGTCTTTGGATGGCCCCGCTCAAGTTCATGATAGAAGGAAGAATCTAAACACTGATAACTGATAAGTGATATGCAATTAACAAAATAGGCAAGTAGGCAGCTCAAGATCCAATAAGCAATACTGTGCTTTATGATTAACCTCCCATTATAGTTGACAAAAATAGGGTAAATGACGTGTCTGCATATACCCATGTAACAATAAGAAGAAAAGAAGATCCAATCGTATTGGATAGGATCTCTTCTCCCACGGTGTAGGTAAATATCATCTCATCACAGCTTATAAATATTGGTAGGTGTTGGAAAAAATAAGAGTTGTGTTTATTCCTTGAACCTTAGACTCTCTTATATAGGGAGAGGTCTATGGGCAAATTACATACGGTAGACAAACGAAAAGAAAAATGGATAAAAGATACAAGAACATAAAATAAACTTCTACACTCCCCCTCAAGATGGAGCATAGATATCTATCATGCTCATCTTGGATAAGCACTTCCGGAAGGGACCCCGAAGTAAAGCTTTGGTAAGAATGTCTGTCGTTTGGTCTCCTGAGCTAACATGGGTTGTAGAAATGAAGCCTTTCTGGATAATATCACGGATATAATGGCAATCAACTTCGATGTGCTTTGTCCTCTCGTGAAATGCAGGGTTATTTGCAATGAATAATGCAGCCTGATTGTCACATTTTAGTGACATGGGAAGAGGAATATCTATATGTAGATATGTCAGAACCCACATCACTTCTGCACATGCTTGGGCCATAGCTCTATACTCCGATTCAACATGGATCTCGCAACTACTATTTGCTTCTTACTCCTCCATGAGACAGACAAGTGACTCTCCAACAAATATAGTAAAGCCTGATGTAGACTTCCTATCATGTGGGTACCCTGCATAGTCTGCATCTGCGCATGTTGAGATAGTAATAGTGCCCTCCTTCCTAAACATCAATCATGCACCTGGAGATGACTTAAGAAACATTAACATCATATGTATAGCATCCATGTGTACCTGACGAGGTTGCTCCATTACTGGCTCACTTATTTACTGCAAATGAAATATCTGGTCTGGTAATAGTAACATAAAGAAGCCTCCCTACCAGTTCCCTGTATCTCCTCATGTCAACCTCCTCAGTATCGTCATCATGCATCTTCATGCTTGGATCCATGGGTGTAGAAGCGGGTCGACATCCAAGCATACATGTGTCACTTAGAAAGTCAGTGACATATTTTCTCTGAGTCATCACAAGTCCTTGTTCCTTTCTAGCAAACTCCAATCCCAGGAAATATGTAAGTACTCCTAGATCCTTGGTAACGAATTCATGGCCCAAGAATTCTATTGCTCTTTTTATTCCATGCATATCATTTCATGTAATAAGTATATCGTCAACATACACCATAATAACAGTCATACCTCTGGATGTCCTCTGTACAAAGAGAAAATGGTATGCATTCGACCTTTTGAACTCTTGCTTCTCAAACAAATCTGAGAGCTTCTGGAACCAAGCTCTCGGGCTCTGCTTTAGGCCATAGATTGCCTTATGAAGTCTGCATACCTGTACACACTCCCCCTCAGCAGTAAACCCAGGTGGCTGCTGCATGTAAACTTCCTCCTGAAAGTCACCATATAAAAAGGCATTTTTGGCATCCAATTGAACCAGGGGCCAATCTCGAATCACAGCAACAGATAAAAGAATCCGTAAGGTAGAATGACGAGCAACAGGAGAAAACACAATCTACCTCGGACGTCTGAGTAAAGCCCCAAGCAACCAGTTGAGCCTTGTACCTATCAATACGGCCATCTGCATTTTGCTTCGCCGTAAAAACCCACTTGCAACTCACAATAGATGCCCCAGTAGGAGCTGGAACAAGGCTCCAAATACCTTTCTACTGAAGGGCGACCATCTCTTCCTCCATAGCTAGACGCCATCTACTATCAGCTAATGCCTCCTGGTGAGTCTGTGGAATGTTCACAACGGATAAAGCAACTACAAACCTCCTGAAATCTCCTGTCAGACGCTCAAAGGTAACATGAGAGGCAATCAGATATGACGCACATGACCTCTTCTGCTTTCTCAGCGCAATAGGCAAATCAAGTTCTGCATCAGTTGTACCACCATCTGTATCATCCCCTACCAGCTCCTGCTGAGAAATACCATCAGTCCCATCATTAGAATTAAGTTATCAGAACAAACCTGGGGCATGCTTGATATTTGACCATGATCATGAGCAGGGACGAGCCGTCGACTGTAGTGGTGTGGTAGAGGAGGAACCAAAGATATGGAAGAAGGTGGTGGAGGTGGTAGCGGTGGGTGGTGGCCGTGGTGAGGATGGTGGTGGAGGTGTAGGAGCTTGTTGTGGTGCATACAAGGGTAGAGAAGGAATATAGATCTCATCAGTTATGTTTGATGGCACCAACCTGTCACCTGTAGGAGACAAAAACATGACTGACTCAAAAAATGTGACATCTGCACTGACATAATATCTTCGACGTAACAGATCATAGCAACAATACCCCTTTTGAGTCCTGCTATACCCGACAAAAATGCATTTGACAGTCCTAGGAGAGAGCTTGTCAATCCTTGGAGACAACTGGGGAACGAATGCAACGGACCCAAAGACACGAGGAGTAAGTGAGAATAACTCCTTGTCAGGAAAGACAAAGGAGAAAGGTATCTTCTCCCCGAACACAGACGAGTATGCGGTTAATGAGGTAACATGCAGTGAGAACCGCATCGCCCCAGAACGAGTGCGCAGCACAACTCTGGATAAGAAGCATACGAGTGACATCAAGAAGGTGACAGTGTTTTCTTTCCGCGACACCATTCTGTTGGAACGTGTAGACACAAGACGTTTGATGAAGAATACCATGAGATGAAAGAAATTGAGATCATGTTTGAGTATAGAATTCAAGGGCATTATCAGTTCGCACAATTTTGAGAGAAACAAAAAAAAACATTATGTACTTCTTTAATAAAATTCATAATAGTGGTGCCCGCTTCAGATTTATTCTTTAACAGAAAAATCCAAGACAAACGACTAAAATCATCCACAACAACTAAATAGAACATGTGTCCCTGGTGATCGGGAACACGACTTGAACCCCAAATATCAATATGAAAAAACTCAAATGGAGAGCTACTGCTCCTACTCTGACGACTAGGGAAGACGGACCGATGATGCTTCCCTAACTGACATGCTTCACAATTGAACGACAAGCGGCGTGGGATTTGAGGAAGGACTTGACGCAGTTTCTGAAACGGAAGATGACCGAAGCGCAGATGCCATAGGTAAGGAGAGACATGTCCAGTGGAATGAGATGATGCTCCAGCGTACGATGTATGGACCAGTCGATATAGCCTGCCTTGCTCACGGCCATGTCCAATCACGTTGCCCGTGAGAATGTCCTGAAACACAAGAGATGATGGGTCAAAATCGCTCGACAATGTAAATCCTTAGTAATCTGACTAATTGATAGTAAATTCATTGAGAAATTAGGAGCAAGAAGCACATTCTGCAACTGCATAGAAGGTGTTAAGGCGATCTGTCACTGTCCTGTGATGGGAGAATGAGTCCCATCTGCTATGACGACTGTCCTTCATGGGGAAACTTGCTTGTACGATGTGAGTTGGTGTCTATCTCCATACAAATGATGTGTGGCACATGAATCTACAATCTATTCTGAGGTACCTGAACCCTGGTAGAAAGTAGAAGTATGAGCATTGCCCAAGGTACTAGCTTCTGCAGTAGCAGCAACGTCCAAGCTACACTCTGAAACATATGAAGGAGTACTGGTAGGAGGCATGATATCTCGCAATCGAGACACAAGTTCATTATATCGTGGATCTAATTCATGTGTAGCGTCTTGATGCTGGATCTGTTCTGCTACTCGGGCATATGCTGGGAAACCATGCTTGGAGTAGCATGTATCTTCCGTATGACCAATCCGATGACAGTAAGTACACTGTGATCCACGACCACGGCCATCCTACCATGTGATCCTCATCCACGAAACTGAGATGGATTGCCTCTTCCGCGAGAGGCCGCCATAGCAAAAGAATTTGGCACAGTAGCCAGGGTCGAGACGTTGATTCGGCTCAATCTCCGCAAAGCCTCCTCCATTGGAGGAATAGTAGCATCCGCCAGAATCTGAGATGAAGCAGCCTCATACTGTGAGTCAAGAGAGACTAGAAAAACTCCCACCATCGTGGCATTCCGATATGTCTTCAACTGCTCTGGAGTAGCTGTGAAGTATGAAGCTGTGAAGCCTCTCAAACATTCCCCGCAATGCAGTGTAGTGAGCATGCAGGGGTTGACCATTTTGCTTTATCGTGAAGATGTCATGCTGGAGCTGTCGAATTTTTGTCTCGTTCTTGGCTAGGGAATACATGACAGCAAGAATATCCCACATGGCCTTGGCAGTGGGTTGGTGCAATACATCGTTACCAATGTCTGGAATCAGAGTACCAGACAACCATACCTGCGCATATGCGCCATTAGCCTCCCATGAGGCATAAAACCCTGTTTTCTTCGTTGGCCCGTCCTCGGTAAGAATATGTTTCTTACCCATCGATTTCATTAGGTTCATGAACTGCATGGCCCATAACTCGTAGTTGGATCCATCCATCTTCACAATAGGCGCATGACCTCTGAAGGCGCCTGTAATGGGGATCTCTACATTGCTTTCTGACATTTGTGACTAGAGACAACTAGAGTTGTAGGCAAGATAAACTTTGGTCTACACTGACATGACTAGGTTTGGTTGAATGTGTAGACTTTTACGCAACCAAACCCATCATGGAAGCGTGAGAGAGGAGCCCCTTAGGAAGACAACGACCGAACCCTAGGGGCGGTGGGACCCTAGGGACGACGGCAGCAACTTACGGAGAAGGTGCCTTAGGGGCAACCGAACCCTAGCCCACTGGAGGCCTAGGGCGGCGCATGGGGTTAGGGCTATCAGGAAAGCTCGAGCTCGAGTTGGGTCTTATGGCTCGTTAGCTTATCGAGTCGTGTCCGAGTTGGATATTGTTCAACTCGGAAACTCGACTCGATAACTCGCTTCCCCTCTTAATAAAAAGTTGAAATATATATACTGAAACCTCCACATCAAGTTTGATATAAAATAGAGGTAAACATTTTGCTTGCCCAAAAAACTACAGGAAAAAGTATGAAAAATCAAAGATACAAATGGCATTTACATAATTTAATATATAAAATGGAACAATGACTCGTTAAGAGGTTCATGAGCCTGCTCATTTTGAGGCTTGTGAGCCAACTCAGAGACTCATGACTCGATAAGAGGCTCGTGAGCCAGCTCATTTTGAGGTTCGTGAGCCAGCTCAGAAACTCGTGGCTCGATAAGAGGCTCGTGAGTCAGCTCGAACTCGACGAGTTCGAATTCGAGTTGGTGATCCAGGGCTCTACCCTTATCGAGCCCGAGTTCGAGCCTTAGTTTCTTATCGAGTTCGAGTCCGAGTTGAGGCCAACTCGGCTCGTTGAAATCGATAGACACCCCTACATGGGGTGGCCGAACCCTAGGGTCGAAGGGCGGCGCGTGGAGGGGGGGTGAAGGGCGCCGCGCGTGGAGGGGGGCGAAGGGCGCCGCGCATGAAGGGGGCCGAAGGGCGACGCGAGGGGGGGGCACGGGGCTTGAAGACGGAGGGCTAGGTTTAGGGTTCCATACGAGAGCTCCGGTCTAAGACCGTCACTCTGATACCATGTTAGGAAAAATAAGAGTTGTGTTTATTCCTTGAGCCCTAGACTCTTTTATATAGGGAGAGGCATATAGGCAAATTTCATATGGTAGACAATGAAAAGAAAAATACATATACAAGAACATAAAATAAACTTCTACAGTATGTTTGATCAGATTATTTATTTTAGCCATGTTTTCCACGGTAACAAGATATTTGAATTTCTGGCTGGCCCCTCTCAAGCTCTTTTCTTCCTTGAGAATACAAAGGATGGCTACCAAAATGGGCAGCCCTCCAAGTTTCATCAAAAGAAAGAGATAAAAGAAACGGGAAAAAGCTAAAATGCCACGCTTACCCTACAAGCAGTACATCACCCACTCCGAATACCATGTCCTGGCATTCTCGTCATTTTTCTCGGTGTCATCAGACTCGTGACTAGTTATTCGATTGTTTGCTAACATATTGTCATTCTCACCTGATGTCCATGCAAGTTGCTACCCCTAGAAGAATGTTTTTTTTTTTGAGGCTCCCTAGAAGAATGTTTTCCATGGATTGTGAGCATAGTGCTTAAATTTTGTTTTTATGGAAGGTGATAATGACTAAGGCTTGATAATAGAAAAGTAATTTGTTTGCAATTTGCAACTTGAAATCATTTTGCCTGAGATTTGGAACCTGTTTATACTTATGGTGCAGGTTACGTTCACTAGAGGGGAAATCTGGTATTGGAGGTCATTAAAAACGGCAAAAGAGGAACAAAATTTATTCCGATTTTGTACATTCGTGTTGAACATTATAAAGAAGGGGAGCAAAAGGCTTTTTATAGAAGTCTAATTTCAATAAAGCTTTTGGTTGTGTACGTGGAAGATCTGTTCAGTGACCTTTGACGACAGAACCTTCCCACACTTTGGCTTGTTGTATTGAAGGTTATTTCGGAACATGAATGAAAAGGTATCTTGTTGAGGGAAATAGAGTTGTTATTCCATAGTGCCCAAGGGCTCTCTTATATAGAAGAGAGAAAGAGAGGGCATAAAATTAAATAGAGAAAAGAGTAACATAAATTTGGCCCATATGTTGCCACTCTTATCTTCGCAATACCATTCAGCCTCCATATGTTGCCACTCTTCTTATCTTCAATAATAGAAAATGGATTTGGGATAGTTGCCTAGTAAATTTGTTGTATATTTGTGGTCCTCTCGCCTTTTGCCTTTTATTTGTTCTAGCTTGCAACCTTATTTTAGGGATAAAATTGAATCAGTTGCGTAATAAAATGTGACACACCCATCTAAGAAGAAATAAGCATTACTTCAATTTTATTATAAATTTGATATAATTTTTTTATTCATAATTTTCACAGAATTTGCATATTTTGACTATAGATATAATCTTACAAATAAATTCCATTTCAAGTTCATTTTAAATGAGAGACATGATGCCTAACTGGTGGGCTATATAAGCAAGTTTAGGCTTGCATACTCAATCGAGTATGAACGTTCTATGATTCTCATTTTTTAATAATATATTATAGAACCTTGAAGGACATTCTTGCGAGTGGTTGGGCTTTGATGTATCGTAACATTCTAAGTTAATCATGGACTTCATCAATGTAACATTCTAAGTTAATCATGGACTTCATCAACAGAGATCACATTTTTTATTTATCTATCTGTCAGTGTATCCTTATTTAGTAACTTGTATTGTTCTTATTCGGAACATTTAATAGAAATAAAATGCAAAAAAATAAACTAATGCATTATTTATTAAAAAATAAATTTCAAATTCAATATATCCTTTAGTTTGATTGTGTAGTCTTCAACTTTTTATACCAAATTAAGGGAATTCTTCAACTTTCAATTGATTATGTGATTTTTCTCTTCTTTTCTTTACATCTATTTATATTATCAATTTTTAAGTCATTATTCAAATGTTCGAGGGCTAGTGTGCAATAAAGTATAAGCGTGCGAGAGTAGACTATTGAGCAAGAAAATGTAAGTGTAAAAATCCGATCCAATCCGATTTAATCCGTAACCCGATGGATTGGATCGGATAGAATTTAGATATTTGATGGATTGGATTGGATTCGAAAAAACAAAATCCCATTAAGGTTGGATTGGACACGGACTAAGATAAAATCTGATCCAATCTGATCCGTGTGCACCCCTACTACAACCTTGATGACTTGGAAAACTAGACCAGAGATGCTTTCCAAATTGACATGGTTCACACTGAAAAGTGAACTTCAGAAAAATGCTAGGGATGAGTGCAGATCTTCTGCAGCCGAAGATGATCAAATCAGAGATGCCAAGTATATGGAGAAATCGATCCAGCAAAAAGGGAGCTAGCACCAGCATAAGGAGACTTGATCAACATGTAAAGCCATCAATGCCCACGATCACATCCAATCACCATGTTCGTGAGTGTACCCTGAAAAACAAGGGAAGGATTGTCAAATATGGCACATCAATGTAAATCTTTTATAATCTGGCTCATAGAAAATAAATTCATTGAGAATTCTAATGCATGAAAAACATTCAGCAGGCTAATCAAAGGAGTCAAATAAACCTCCCCCAGTCCGGTAGAGACAGAATGTGTCCCATCAGAACCAACGCCGAACTACTAGGTTATACAAAGCTATAAGAATTGAACTGGGTTATCTCCATAGAAATGATGAGAAGCTCTAGAGTCCATTATCCATTTCGAAAGGTATGATCGGAAGCGACTAGTAAATGAATGAGTAAACACACTGGAAGATCCAGCAACAGGGGCCATGATCTCTCGCAATCATGTGACAAAGTCATCAAAACGATGATTTGTAGAATCATGAGCAGATTGGGCCTCTCAGTCGTACGGGTTGATTGTGGAAAGCCGTACTTAGAGTAGCATGTGTCCTCAGAATCCTAGTTCCAGATTTTGCGAAATTTCATCAAAATTCCGAGCGAAATGGCGATATCGGGGCCTTTTCACGTCATTACTTCACAAATGCTGACCGATATGGGCGAAATTTTTTATTGACGTGGTGTCGATACGATATCCGATACCGATTTTTTGAACCCTTGCTCAGAATGACCTGATTGGTTACAGTACGAACATGATTGTGGATGCGAGCCTCCACTGTCTTGTGTGTCTCGTCCTCTAAATTGAAGCAAACCACCTCTACCATGAGAAGCAGTCGTAACCGATGATGTCTAAGAAGATGTAGCAGAGGGGATGCTCATCATGCTCATCTTGTAGTACGCCTCCTCCATAGGCGGTATAATAGTATATGTAAGTAACTGGGAGTCAGCAGAGTCATACTCAGGGTTCAAGGCTGCCAGAAAGACCCACAATCATTACAGAATCTCTATAGGCCATATACTACTCTGGTGAAGCCATCAGAGGTATGTAACTATGGAGTCTCTCAAACATACCCCTGAGAGATGAATACAGGGCATGAAGAGGACAATCACCCTTTTTGATCATAAAAATGTCATACTGAAGTTGCAAGATCTTCGACTCATTCCTCACAAGAGAGCACGTAGCTGCGAGGACGTTCCACATTGCCTCCGTTATGCGATGACTCAAGATATCATTGGCTATTTCCTCAGAGACAGTACCAGATAGCTAAAATTTTACATAAGAAGCATATGCCTCCATGAGGTATTGATCCCAATCTTGTCTGACGGTTCATCCTTCATCAGAATATGCTTCTTACCATGGCCCTACAAGAGATTCATGAACTGCATCATCAACAACTCGTAGTTTTTGCCATCCATCTTGACAATAGGTGTCGGATCCTTACACATACTTGTGGATGGAATACCAACTTTGTTTTCTGACATAGTGCCAGATTGGCGCACGACTGAGACCATAGAAAGACGATAGAGTGTCTACATGGACATCAAGGAGAGTGGTTGTCAGTGTAGATTCATATCAAAACCAACCCTAAAAAAAAGCGTTCGTGCTAGGGCTCAACGAAGACCACATCAGTCTGATTTCATCCTTTTCAGACCAAAATCAAACCAACACGCTCACACTAGGGTAGCGGAGGGGTTGTTGGGAGGCAACAGGGTAGTGGTGATATCGATGGGCGGTACCCAAATGGCGATGGGGCCATTGGACGGTGCCGCAGAGCGACATCGATATTGTTGGGTGGCGGCGATGCCGATGAGAGGCAATGGCAGAAGAGGCCCAAGGCATGCGCGGCAACCGAGGTGCCTCTGGAGCAGTCGAGAGTCCAAGCGACAGGCTTGAGAAGCGAACGGCGGTAGCGACGCACTGGCGGGTGGGGTAGGATCTAGGGCACGTGCTCTGATATAGGACCGCCACTCTGATACCATATTAAGAGAGAAATAAAGTTGTTATTCCATAACGTTCAAAGACTTATATAGAAGAGTGTGGATAAATTGAATAGAGAGGACAAAGATGTCAATAAGGGGTACTTAGAAGTTAGAACTTAGCCTTTGAGCCCTCATCATAAATAGCCAAATGCTGGATTGTTTTAGCCATTCTTGGATGCATGTCAAGGGCCAAGATGTAGGTTCACTCAGTATCACGATTGTGGGCATACTAATCAAATTAGTATAGAATGTGTGCATTGCACAGAAATTGTGTTTAAAAGAACAATGCAATAATGAACATTTTGCATTAGATTTTTTACATGTTTACGAATATATACATATATATATGTGTGTATGTTTAATGTTGATAGTTTAGTGATATACTACTAAAACAACAACAACAAAGCCTTTTCCCATATGAGTGATATTAATAGTTTAGTGATATACTACAACAATAAGGCCTTTTCCAACTATTAAGAAGGGTCAGCTACATAGATTTTTTGCCTCCATTCGGATCTATTTTAGATCATTATCGAGCTTAAATCCAAATAATTAAGATTCCTTCGGATAGTCTCATTCCAACACGTTTTGGGCCTTCCTCGCCCTCTCTTGACCGGCTCAGCATCCCAAATCTCGCATCTTCTAACCGATGCATCAATCGACCTCCTTTGCAAGTCACCAAACCATCTTAAATGGTTTTCTCTCATCTTATCCTCTATGGAGCTACACCAACTTTCCTTCTAATCGCATCATTTCGAATCCAATATTTTTTGCATGACCACATGTCTACCTTACTATTTTCATTTCTGCTACTGTCATTCTTTGCGCATGTCTATGGTTTACAAGCCAACATTCTAATCCATACTTTTGGCACTCCCCTCAACAGCGAACCCAGGTTGTTGTTGCATATAGACTTCTTCTTGCGGGCTTCCATACAAAAAGACATTCTTGACATGAAGTTTGTCCAGTCTATCATTGCGATAAACAAAAGAATAAGAAGGGTAGAGTGACAAGGCATAAGAAAGAAAGTATATTGGTAGTCTGCCCATATGTTGAGTGAAACATCTTGCCACAAGTCTGGCTTTGTAGAGATCAACACTAACATCCGCTTTATGTTTCATTGTAAAGACCCATTTGCAGCCTACCATAGAGGCTCCTAGACAATAACCAAGGTCCATAAGTCACTGAACTGTAGTGCAGCCATTTCTTCTTCTACTGCCAGATGTCACTAACTATCCAACAACACCTCCAAGGCAAGGTTTGTGAAAACAAAAGACAGAACGATGTGTTTCCCCTGGAGGCGAGGCGAGGCGAGGCATACCCTCAAGGTGATCAAGGCATAAGCCACAGTTTGTATAGGAAAATACTTACAAAAAGTATAATAAATATATTTATTGATGAAATTATCTAATCTGACGGATATATAATATATAACATTGTAATATATGATGAAGTTACGAAGACAAGAACATAAAAAAAGGATATGTCAATTCTATAAACCTTTCTACTAAATTTCTACCCAATCAAAAAGGATATCATTAGCGATGACTGTTACTAAAATATTATCAAAGAGGGAGTCGTTGACTATAGTTGCCATTAAAGATACTCAACATGTTGATATGATTTGAATCATGACCATGTGTTCTGCTAAACTTAGCTGAAGAATGATGTGTTTTCCCTGGAGGCGAGGCAAGGCATGGCCTCAAGGTGATCGAGACATAAGCCTCAGTTTATATAGGAAAATACTTACAAAAAGTATAATAAATATATTTATTGATGAAATTATCTAATCTGATAGATATATAATATATACATTGTAATATACGATGAAGTTATGAAGACAAGAACATAAAAAAAGGATATGTCAATTTTATAAACCTTTATGCTAAGTTTCTATCCAATCAAAAAGGATATCATTGGCAATAATTATTACTAAATATTTATCAAAGGAGTCAATGACAATAGTTGTTATTAAAGATACTCGAGATGTTGATATGATTGGAATCCTAACCATATGTTCTGTTGAACTTAGTTGAAGAATGGTCTGATGTCTCCCTATGACATACCCTACTGGTACGGGGGTCTCGATGCATATTAAGAGTTCACTGAAAGAACTGGACATCTTAATGGTCAATATGGAAAGAGGTCAAATTTAAGCATTCATCTTGTATAAATATATCCTCGACAACTAGGCCTTTATAATCATCTGAAACTACTAATAGGAAAAAATATTTTCTTAAAAAAATCTATAAATCTTTATAACCTCGATGATTGCCTCACAATGCCTCACTGCATCTCCATGCCTTGCCTCAACCGCCTCGAGCATGTGAGGTGCTCTTCTCAGCCAGGGGGTCCGAGGCGATCGCCTCGAGGCTCTCTTGCTCCGTCCCGTTTCGCCTTTGAGGCACTCCTTTTAAAAGCATGCTTTGAGGTATGTGTATGGAATCGTAACAGGTGAAATCCCACCACAAATTATCTGATGTCCTCTAAGAGACACCCCAACAAAACATATCTTGAAAGAGGATACGTTGCATATGTATGTCTCATCCTCCGAAAAGAAATGAGTTGGTCCAGATCATTTAATGGATCATTTGGCTGAATAATAATCTCATGATTACATGTATTGTCCTCCTGCGAGGTCTCCTACTGTATAGAAGCATCAACAGTACCATCAGTGAGAACCAAGGGTTCGGAATTTAAATGGGAGATGTTGGATGCTAGGGAAGGAAAATTAGCAAGGGGTCTAATGATGGGTATGTGAGCATACACATTAGGTAATGTATCAACTAAAGTAGATGTGGTAGGAAGCTAGAGCATAACCAGTGCATGAGATGCCCGTAGAGGTAGCAGTATCATACGAGGCCACTGTTGTAAAAGTCAGCCGACTAGGCTGACTAGTCGCTCAAGTAGTCCAATCGAGGGGTAGTCGACTCGACTAGGCCAAATCGGCCTATAGTCAGGTAAACCCAATTAAGCAGGTGACTAATCGGCCAAGTCGGACGACTAAACGAATGGCCTTTTCATAGAGGTTTTACATAAGAAAATCGGCAGTTTCGATTAGTCGTACTTGAATACCCGATTAAAGGATATTTGGGGATATTGTCAAATAGTAACCCCAGATCCCTAACCCTTCCACGAAAAAAACCCTCCCAACCCCCACGTCGCCGCCCTGAGCTGTTGCCATTACTGCAACTCCGTCATGCAGTCGCCCCGCCTCCACGTTGCCGACCCCATGACAAATCCTTTCCGCATCAGTATTCCGTTGCCCCCTCCTCTACGTCGAAACCGCTTTTTCTTCGCCGAACTAGTTAGGTTTCTTTGTTTTGTTGTTATAGCTTAGTTTATTATGCTCTAAATATTGAACCGTATGCATATATCAAGAACATCTCTGTATGCATATCATTTTATATATTTTTAATGACATTTTTAATACAATATCTTTTTTAGGAATAACGAAGTATTTTGTTCTTGTATCGTGATAAGAGAAAGTTATTACAAATGAAATGAATGTGGTCTCTAAAAAAAATTCAAGAATTCCAACACACTAATTCCATATAATGGGATAGTGGGGCTACGAGGGAAATTACTTAGACTTCGCTAATTATTGGAAATATTTCACATTAGGGTGAAAATATCCATTATTATTTCAATATTTATAACACACTCGTAATCCCTGGTAATTTTTCTACCTTTTTAGCAAGAACTTTTCGCTCCATAAAAGAAATATTTTTGCAAAGAACTTTTCGATCCTTGATAATATATACATTTTTATTAATATGAAATTTTAAGTATGTTTTTATACCATTAAATGGTTATTAAGCATCGCTTGACCTTGGAAAGAAAAAACATCAATTAGCACATATGATTGGTATGCATGCGCACCTTGGAGATATTGGTACCGGTAATATTGTTTGTTGATTAATAACTTCAACTAGTGAGTTTGGTTAGCTTTGTGTTTGTTAATTAGTAAGGTTGCAAAAGTCGGCAGTCGATACTCGGTCGGCAGGGTCACTAACTAAGGATTAATCGGCAATCGGGAGAGTAATCGGATTTAGTTGGGCATTAGTCGATTTTGAATTTTTTAATTATTTTAAATATAAAAATCAATATTTAGTACATATACTCTCATATATATTCATATCTTTATTAGTTTTAATATTTTTAAGAGCTTAGAAAATTATAGAAAGAGAAGAAAAAATGAAGAAAATTAAGAACAAAATGTTTGGTATATAGTACGAGCAAATGTTCAAAAATCAAAAACATATAGAACAAAAATTAAAAGTATAGTTTTCTGTTTATTCCTTCTTTCTACTCTTAATTTATCTTTGTTATATGTCCGGGTCTGTGTAATATCTTTCAACATCTTCTCCTTGTACAAGGGGAAAGATTCTCATAATAAACAACTTTTCATTCTCTCCCGGTAATACACAATGGTAACATGATTAATCATGAGGCTTCTAATACTTTAGCCTTCTTTTCCTACCAATGTCAAACTTTTATAAGCAACCTTGGGACAGTTGTAACATAAGCTCTTAGTCGGTCATCTTAATGTGAACATGAAGAATCAGAATAAAGATTTAGGATTCACGTTACTGTTTGTGGTAACCATTCAACTTCTTCACCAAAAAATGGTATGGTGCATTTTCACGATGGTACTTAATGCATTCATCCACAACTTCCAATGCAAATTAGTATTAAACCAAGTAATAACTTCTAAGATCAAGCATTAGTAAAGAAAATCTAAGTAATAACATCTAAAATCAAGCATTAAGGTATTAAACTAAGCAAGAAAAAACAAAAAATTAAAAAAAAACCGTAACCAAGTCGTCAGAGGTCGAAGAACAAGGAGGTGATGGGTAAAAGGACCGACACCAAAATGAGTTGTTGTCTGTATGTCGCCGACGCGTAGGAGGCTGCAGCGACGCGACGGAGACAACGGTGGGGCGAGTTCGAGTAGGCGACGATACGGAAGAGGGAGGTCCTGCGCATGGGGGTCAATGGGAGAGGTTCGAACGAATGGTATCGACCATATCGGGGTTACTGTCTAATAGTAACCCTAAATCCATCTAAGCGGGTTATCGGATTTCCCTATGCAAAAGTGGGCCGCCTAGTCGGTCGATTACTCGCCCGGTTAGTCAGATCAGACCAATTATAGGCCGACTTGGCATAGTCGAGTCGGGTATCCCACCAACTCGACTAGTCGGCCAAGTCTGCCGACTTTTACAATAATGTTAATTAGCAATTTAGCTAACTTCTGAGTTCATTAAAATGTAGAATGCTACACCTCCAGCAAACGTCGCTTTCGGTAGCGACTTATCTCTTTACGTGTTGCCAAGCTCAATTGATCATGCATGGCAATATGGTTACCTATCAAACCGTGTGGATCCGAATACGGTTACTTGCAGACTGTGCAAGAAGGTTGTTAAGAAAGGTGTGTACAGGTTCAAGCAACATCTAACACACCGAAGAGGCAACGTGGTTGCACGTCCTAAGGTAGACGAAAAGACGAAGAAGAAGACGATCACGTACCTTGATGACGTTGCCAAGAAGAAAAGCCAGAAAGTCGCTAATGTTAGAGATGAGAGAGGAAATTGATATCAGCAGAGATGTGGGTTCGACGAAGAGATCACGAGTATACGAATTCCTGGAGCAGAACGTCGTAGTGGAAATGCATTCTCCAAGGATCATCGTGATGGGGTTACCTCGTATATATCCAACTAGGCATATATGTCGTTGATTCATTTTAATGCATTGAAGACAAAGCCCTTCATTCAAATGGTGGAGGCGATTGTGAAGTACGATCATGGACTAAAGACTCCCACGAGGTATGAATTTAGTGATCCACTTCTGAAAAAGGCAGTGACAAAACTGCATGAAGACTTGTAATGCCATCGTGATACATGGAAGTCGACAGGATGCTCTTTGATGACTGACGCATGGACGGACATGCGAGGAAGGAGCATCGTCAATTTTTGTGTCAATTGCACCTTTGGTACTTCATTTTTGAAGTTCATAGATGCCTCAGATGAGGCTTACATTGCGGAATACATCTTCAAGCTGGTAGAGGAATGTCTGAATGAAGTGGGAGTGGATAATTGTTTCAAATTGTGGCGGATAATGCATTTGTCAATGTAGCAGCGGGGAGATTGTTGCTCACTAAATATCCGCAGATTTGGTGGACTCCTTATGCCACGCACTCCATTGATCTTGCGTTGGAGGAGATAAGCAAAGAGACGAAGATGAGGAGTGCAATCACAATGCGAAGAGGCTCGCGGTGTTCATCTACTCTCACACTAAAATGTTGAGCTTGTTGCACAAGTTCACCAACAAGAGGTTGCAAGGCCATGGCAAACAAGATTTACAAGCACTTTTCTCACTCTTGAGAGCCTTAACGATAAGAAGGACAAGCTGACGTTGATGTTTTTCTCATAAGAGTGGAGGAACTGCAAATAGTATAAGACCAAGAAGGGAGAAACAAGTTCCATAGTCTTCATACCTACATTATGTAACCACACCGCAACCGATTTTTCACACCATTAGTTTGTTTATTGCGTATGGCTGATGCAGATCGACGCCCATCCATGGTCTTTGTCTATGGAGGACTTGATGAGTCTAAGCGGGAGATAACTGCATCATTCAATGGTATGGAGTTATCTTACAATTTTTTTGTGGCCATTACCTCCAAGACCAAAGGAAGGGTTGATACTACATTGCATCTAGCAACTTATTATTTGAACCCATTCTTCTTCTAGACAGAGTCTCGCGATGATCCAGATATTGTGGTGAGGAGAGGTTTTAAGGAGTGCATGGAAAGATTTTATCCATATTTGGATATACAAGATGCAATTATCAAGGATGAGTTTCAGACATACAGACTTGGTCGTGGAGATTTTGGCAAGCCTTTAGCTGTGAGACAAAGGATGACAAATGATGGCAATTATGATCCGGGTACATCATTCATTGTTTTCTATTCACGTCAATCGTATTTTTATTTTATTAACTTGATCAATTACCTATTTCAACAGCTAAATAGTGGTATAATCATGAAGATAGCACGCCTCATTTGAAATCCATGGCTATCAAAATCTTGAGCTTGACGTCTTCATCCACCAGATGTGAGCGTGACTAGAGTACATTTGACCCGGTAACGACTACACTCCATCCACCAAAATTGATTAGTAATAGTAAAATTTAAAATAGTAATTGATATAAATTTGTATTTTGATCTTCTGATCCATACCAAAAAGAGAAACATGTTGGAGACGAACAAGCTGAACGATATTGTGTCCCTGTGTTTCAATTCCAACATGCAGGAACATCGAGTTGAGAAAGAAAGAGATCCTCTCTCATCTCATGATCATGCACGCATGGGTGAATGGACCAGAGATGTCAATGCTCATTACGAGTAAGTTTTCCAGGTTCCGAATTGACATCGAATATTTTAGCACATGCTAGTGGTGTTGAAGAGAATTTAGAACCGAGAAGGAGTCAGCAATGTGAATGTGGTAGGGGAGCTTCATCTTCAAGCCCAAATACTACAGTGATGAATGAGGAGTTACATCTTGATGATATAGAAGAAGATGGTGATGGTGGAGATGATGATGATGAAGAAGAGTTGGAATTGGATGATGACATTGAGGATTGAGTTGATTGACTTGTCTCACTTTCTACTTGTATTTTTTGGCATGTTGTATTTGTTTTTGAACATTCGCTCGTTCTATGTACTAAACATTTTGTTCTTGACTTCATTTTTTCTTCTCTTGCTAAAATAATTTTTTAAGCTCTTAAAAATATTAAAGTTGTTAAATATATGAATATATATATGAGTATATATATTAAAAATGATTTATATATTTAAAATAATTAAAAAATAAAACCGATCAATGCCCGACTAAATATGATCACTCTCCCAACTGTCGATTAATCCTTACTCAGTGAACATACGGATCGAGTACTGGCTGCCAACTTTTGCAACCTTGTACGAGGTTGAAGGGGCTCTAGTAATCCCAGTTGAAGGGCACATGAACTACCTCAAACAAAAGACAGGATCATCATACTTCTTATCGGTAGGAGTGCAGTGGTCTAGAGCTGTTAATCAGTATGAGCAGAGGCAAGACGACCATGCTTCTGATAACATGTATCTTCCGAATACACTATATGATTGCAATGCGTGCGCTATTGGAGAGGATGAATGTTTCCCCTATCGTGGATATCACATCCTCTGAAATAAGATGAACCCTCTTTGCCACATACAACATTCATTGTTGGAGAGGTTTTAAATATATTATGATTATGATTGTATGCCTCCTCCATGGGATGGATCCAGGCATAAAAAAGAAGCTAGTCACGAGGCGCATCATTGTGGGGATAAAGAGCTGCAAGAAAAAACATATTGTTATGGTGTTCATGTATATAATCTATTGATCAAGACCGATACTCAAAGGTATGAAACTATGAGGTTTTTCGAAAATGCCTCTCAGACAGGAATAAGAATACGTATAGAGGACGATCATCTTGTTTTATAGTGGAGATATCATACTGGAGTGAAGAACCTTCGTCACATTCTTCATCTGGGAATATATGAAGGCAAGAAATATCCTGCATCGCCATTGTTATGGACTGATGTACAATACCATTGGCTATTCCATTGTGAAAAATATCGAGTAGCCAAATACGAGTCGATCTATTGTCATGCTTCCAAAAAGCATTAGCTCTAGTCTTGTCGATCGATTCGAGTTTCGTCAAAATGTACTCTTTGTTGAGGCTCTCCATGATGCTCAATGAACTGCATTGCTCACTACCCATTCACATCCATCTTAACGATGGCACAGTGGCCTTTAAATGCTCCAAAAGATGCAGTATAATCAATATTGTCTTCTGCCATGACGAAAGGAGATTGGGAAGGGCACTACTAGAACATAGAAAAACAGTTTTTGTCTACATTACCATGCAGGGAACATGATGTATGTGCAATCTAAAATACACCCTTCCACATCTTCTTGTTGGCGCCTTAAGGATGACGGATCGGATTTAGACGATCGAAGCCGACATGTTGTGCCAAAATCAATGCAAGGGAGATGAGAGGAAGTGCATGGGATATGAGGGACATGATACACAGAGGTGTATAGCACCATTGGGCACGGAAGCCATGCACGGTATTGCTAGGCGCGAAGCGCACTTCTCGAGTCACACGTGGTGACACTAGGCACCGCGAGAGGTGTGACAATGGTATTGGGAGGACTGTTGGATGGCATTGGGCCGAAAGAAAGGCATTGTGGGGCCAAGAAGAGGGTCGACCATGCACCAAATGGTGGTGGCCGATGTGCGTGCTTCGAGAGAGGGAGAGGATGGCCGACGAGTATGGTTAGGATATTAAGAGGATACCAGAGATCTAGTCCAAGAACGTTGCTCTGATACCATATGGAAAGAAATGAATGACTTGTTTATTATGAGCACATACGGTTTCTTCATATAAAAAGAAAATCTAGAGGACAATACATGAGAAAGAAATTACATATAAAAGGAAACAGCGAAAGAAATAAATAACTATTACAATAGGTTAGACATCGAAAATATGGTAGAGCGTGCAAAATTCTAGATAATAATCTTTGAAGATATATTATACTTGTAATCTTGTAAATTAATGAAGGTATTGGTGTCCATATTATCGGTGGCTCGCCCTTTTTTCTTCCAAAAAAAAAGGATAGATCCAAGTAACTAGCAATCTTGTGGAGAAATAGGATTGAACGAAATGCCATAGTCTTCAAAAAGTGAGAGATATGATGCTTAAAATCCTTCTATGTTGTCCATTGACTCCATTAATGTTTTCCAACATTAGGTCCATTACTGGTGATGTAAAAATTTCAACATATGAGGTTTACATGATAGGCTGGTCTCATTATTTAGATTTAACAAATTTCTTCTGTGGGCATGCATCTATACGATGGAGGCCCTTTTTCTTTTAAAAAATCTTCTGTGTATGCTCACTATCGGAAACGTTCAGTATTTCCACATAAAAAGCAACATTGATAATAAAATAGCAGAAATCCTTGGGTTGGATCATAGATGAAAATCTTTCTTGATCCTTTCCAAGCTTCCAAATGTCTTTAGCAATAGTGGTTGTTTCAAAATTTCAAGGGACGGCTATTTGTAGAGCTAGTTGTCATTTCGTAATGATTTGATGTTGGTTTAAGAGGTGGAAAATGATATGTGAAGTTGCAACAAAGTAAATCGAGTGTGGAATTCAAGAACGATGGAATGATGGACTCTGATAATCAAGGTTGCAGAAGTTGGCAGTCGATACTCCATCGGCAAGGTCACTGACTAAGGATTAATCAGCAGTCGGGAGAGTAATCGGATATAGTCAGGTTGTAATTGATTTTGAATTTTTTTAATTATTTTAAATATATAAATCAATTTTTAATACATATACTCTCATTTATATTCATATATTTAGCAATTAATATTTTTAACAGCATAAAAAACTATTATGGCAAGAGAGGAAAAATGAAGCAAGTTAAGAACAAAATATTTGGTACATAGCACGATCGAAAATTCAAAAACAAATACAACACGCCCAAAAAAATGATGCAAGTAGAAAGTGAGACAAGTCAATCAACTCAATCATCAATGTCATCATCCAATTCCAACTCTTTTTCTTCATCATCTTCATCATTGTCTCCTTCTTCTACATCTACAAGATGTAACTCCTCATTCATCGATGAGGCATTTGAGCTCGAAGATAAAGCTTCCCTATCACGTTCACCTCGATGGCTACTTCTTGGTTCCAAATTCTCTTCGACACCACTAGCATGTGCTACAACATCTAATGTCAATACGGAACCAGAAAAAAACTCCTCGACATGAGCATCGGCATCGTCGGTCCATTCACTCGTGTGTGCACGATCACGAGATGAGAGAGGATCTCTTTCTTTCCCAACTTGGCGTTCCTGCAAGTTGGAATTGAAACACACGTACACAAGATCGTTCAGCATCTTCGTCTCCAACATGTTTGTCTTCTTAGTATGGTATGGATCTGAAGACAAAAATACAAATTTATATCAATTACTATTTCTTTTACTATTACTAATCAAATTGGGTGGGTGGAGTGGAGTCGTTACCGCATCAACTGTACTCCAGTTACGCTCACGTCCGGAGGAGGAAGACGTCGAGCTCAAGATCTTGATGGTCATGACTTTCAAATGAAGCGTGTCATCTCCATGATTATACCACCAATTAGCTATTGAAATAGAGAATTGGTCTAGTTAATGAAATAAAAATATGATTGACGTGATTAGAAAACAACGACTGATTTACATGGATCACAATTGTCATCATTTGTCATCCTTTATCTCACAGCTAAAGGCTTGCCAAAATCTCCACGATCAAGTCTGTATACCGAAAGCTCGTCCTTGATGATTGAATCTTGTATAATCCAAAGTTGGATAAAATATTTCCATGCACTCCTTAAAACCTCTCCTCACCATAACACCCGGATCACCACAAGGCTCTGTCTAGAAGAAGAGTGGGTTCAGATTGGTCTCAAAAAAAAAGAATGGGTTCAAATAATAAGTTGCTAGATGCAAGGGAGTATCGAGCATTCCAATAGTCTTGGAGGTAACAACGTCCACAAATATATTGTAAGATGACTCTACGCCATTGAATGATGCAATTATTTCCCGCTTTGACTCTTCAAGCCCCCTGTAGACAAAGCTCATGGATGAGTATCGATTTGCATCAACCACGCACAATAAACGAACTAATGGTGTGAAAACTCGAACATTATGTGTGGAGTGGTTATAGAATGCAGGTTTGAAGACTATGGAACTCGTTGTTTCTCCCGTCCTGATCTTCTCATAAAGTCTCTCAAGAGTGAGAAAAGTGCATGCAAATCTTGTTTGTCATGGCCTTCAACCTCTTGTTGGTGAACTTGCGCAACAAGCTCAGAGTTTTGGTGTGAGAGTAGATGAACACCGTGAGCATCTTCGCATTAGTGATTGCACTCCTCACCGTCGTCTCTTTGTTGATCTCCTCGAACGCAAGATCAATAGAGTGCGCGGCACACGGAGTCCACCAAATCTGCGGATATTTTATGAGTAGCAATCTTCCCGCTGCTACATTGGCGGATGCATTATCTACCATAATCTGAAATACATTATCCATTCCCACTTCATTCATACACTCCTCCACCAGCTTGAAGATGTATTACGCGGTGTAAGCCTCATCTGAGGCATCTAGGGACTTCAAAAATGAAGTACCAAAGGTGCAATTAACACAAAAATTGATGATGCTCCTTCCCCGCATGTCCGTCCACGCATCAGTCATCAAAGAGCATCATGTCGACTTCCACATATCACGATAGCATTGCAAGTAATCGTGCATTTGCTTCACTGTCTTTTTCAGAAGCAGACCACTAAGCTCATATCCTGTGAGAGCCTTTAGACATGTACGTACTTCCCAATCGCCTCAACCATCTAAATGATGGATTTCGTCGTCAATGCATTAAACGAAATCACTGATGTATATACCCAGTTAGTATATACGAGGAAACCCTATCACGATGATCCTGGTAGAATGCATTTTTTATGATTATCTGGCGTGATGACCCTTCCACTGCGATGTTCTGCTCCAAGGAGTCGAATACTCGTGAGTCGTGATCTCTCCGCCCAACCCGCATCTCCAATGATATCAATTTCCTCTCTCATCTCCTGAACATCGGCGGCTTTCTGGCTCTTCTTCTTAGCAACATCATCAAGGTACGCGATCATCTTCTTCTTTGTCTCTTCGTCCACCTTGGGACATGCAGTCACGTTGCCTCTTCGGTGTGCAATATGTTACTTGAACCTGTATCACCTCTCTTGACAATCTTCTTGCACAGTCTGCAACTAACCGTATTCGGATCCGCACGGTTCGAAAGGTAACCATATTGTCATGTAGGATCAGTTGAACCTGGTGGTACGTAAAAAGATGAGTCGCTACCAAAAGCAACGTTCGCTGGAGGTATAACCAGTATTCCAATAAACGGCCTAGGCGGAAGCATATGTGGAGGCGGGCCATAGAGCGTACCGCATATGGTCTAGACATTGAATATGCGCCAAGCTCGTGTACTCGGACCGAGTATTTCGCATATGCGGCCGCATATGCGGCCTCTTTTGTGATAGGATTCTCTGCAGTCGACCCGACCCGAATAGGGAAATAAAATCCCTTCGGCCCTTCCCCACTCAAGCTGAGCACGAGACTTTCGACGATGCTGCAAATCCCTAGCATCTACTGTCAACGGCGCTCCGGCGCCTCTGCCTCCAACGCTCCTCCGGCGCTTCTCATCTCCGCTAGTGTGAGCTCCTCAGCTTGGACCTCCTCCGCCCTGGACCCCCTGCGCATGGGCCCTGGACCTTGCCTTGATACTTGGACCCCCTCCGCCAGTGGGAGCTCCTCCGCCTGGACTTCCTTCGTGTGGACCTCCTCCGCCCTGGACCCCCTTCGCCTGGACCCTGCCTTGACGCTTAGACCTCCTCCGCCATGTTCTCCTCCACCTATCTGTAGGTAATCTTTACATGGATCCCTAACCGAATGTTAAGTTTTATCCATTATTAAGTGCTTGAATTTATAGGTTAAATTTTGGAAAGAAAAAATTAGTAAAATTGTTTACATATTGTTATGAATCACATTTCTACATACTTTATTGTCGGCCCTCTTGTTATAACAGATCAATGTGATGTCTTCTTAGCTCATATCTTAGTATAATAACTCTTTGAATAGCAAGGCCCTAAATGTCGGATTCGGTCACCATTTCGGTATCGACCAAAACAGAATTTCGGTGGAATTTCGACCGGAATTTCCGTCATTTCGGTCATTTTTTGTACTAGGACCCCCATATTTCGGTCATTTCGGTCGAATTTCGATTTCGGCTGGATATCGATATTCGACAGAAATCCGACCGAATTTCGCTGAAATTTGAGGCCATGGTGAATAGTTAATACGATGTCATTAGCTTTCATAGTAGTTTATTAGGTTACCAACTAACATATTTCATAAATAATGGATTATTAATCTATTTCATTTTTAGGATTTTTAAAATATTTTTTCATTACCGAGTGTGGAGGAGGAAGAAGAATTTATCGTGGATTCAGACACTGACAGCAATGAGGAAATTCCTCCTGTTGTATTTGACGATTTAGATTAGGAGTTTGATTATTTGTGTATGAACTATAAATCTTTTTTGAGCTGTTGTGAACCTTTTTTGAGCTGTCATTTATAGATATTTTGTTATGAATCTTATGATCCAATCTTTTATCTAAATAGACAACTTTGGAAATGTTTCGACCTTGGGTTGAAAATCTTCTCATTATAATACTTACATTGTGTGTGTTTTAATATAAAATATCTAGTATTTGAATTTATTATTATATTGCTAATTATTTTTTATTCAAATAATAGAAACTGCATAGTCCGAGAATGACACAAGATAGATCTGAATGGAGGCGAAGAATCCATGTAGCCGACCCTACTTAATTGTGGGAAAAGGCTTTGTTGTTGTTGTTGTTGTAATAGAAACCGCATAGTCCGTGTATACTTCCGCATATACTTCCGCTTGCCCGCTTACTCGCTTCAGACCGCCTGACCGAACGAATACCGCATACCGACTTTCTAAACCTTGGGTATAACCATCTACATTTTAACAAACTCAGAAGTTAGCTAAAATGCTAATCAATAAACACTAAGCTAATCAAACTCACAAGCTGAAGTTATTAATCAACAAACAAAATCACCGGCACCAATAACTCCAAGGTGCACATGCAGACCTATCTTATGTGCTAAATGATATTTTTTCTTACTAAGGTCAAGCGAAGCTTAATAACCATTTAATGATAGAAAAACGTGCTTAAAATTCCATATTAATAAAAATATATAGATATTATCAAGGATTCATGTCCATTGCAAAAAAAAATTCCATCACGGAAAGTTCTTGCTAAAAAGGTAGAAAAAATAATGGAGATTAAGAGTGTGCTAAAAACATTGAAATAATAATTGATATTTTCTCCTTAAATGTGAAATATTTCCATTAAGTAGCGAACTCTAAGTAATTTCCCCCGTAACTCCACTATCTTGTTATGTGCAATTAGAGTGTTGGAATTGTTGATTTTTTTAAAGATCGCATTCATTTCATTAGTAATAACATTGTCTTATCATGATACAAGAACAAAATACATTGTTGTTCCTAAAATGTATTATTTTAAAAGTGTAAAAGCTGGTCATTTAGGCGACCAACTTGGTCGATTAGTTGCCCTCTTAATCAGGTTTATTCGACTATAGGTCGATTTGGCCTAATAGAGCCCCCCCCCCCCCCGACTCGACTAGTAGACCGACTTTTACAACAATGTTGATATAATAGTGTACTAAATTATACTTATAAACCTACTTGTCGATGTAAGGTGGTCCGGTATTATTAATTGATGATGGATAACTAATGCAAATTAATAAACTTCAACAATGGAAAAAAATCCAATGGTGAAAAAAGTATTTAACGATGGAAATGTTATTTGGTAGAAGAAATTAGAGAGTGGAGAAGAGAAAACTCGTCGGATGTGGATGATTTAAAGAAAAAATCGCGGAGATCGTGTAGATGGCGAAGAAAGAGAGGGAAAGAGATAAATCTCAATTTTTATTTAACCCTAGAATGTCTTCAACAATAGACTACTTCCCTTTATATAGAAGGGTTGGAATTGCAAAATAGAAAGAAGATAAAAACTGTAGAGGGAAAAGAATTCATTGCTTTATGAGAGGCCCTAGGGTTCTCTTATATAGGAGAGAAACCTATGGAGCAAATTACAAAAAGAAAAAGAAAGAAATAGAAAATAAGAAACGATAATAAAAATAACTAATATCTCAACACTCTCCCTCAAGCTGGAGCGTAGATATCGATCAGACTCAGCTTGGAACAACATCTCTGATAAGGTCCTCTGGCTAGGGCCTTTGTAAGTACATCTGTTGTCTGGTCTCCAGAGCTGACATGCGTAGTGGCGATAAGACCCTTTTGTATCATGTCACGAGTGTAGCGACAGTCCACCTCTATGTGCTTCGTCCTCTCAAGAAAGGCTGGGTTGTTGGCAATGAAAAGAGCAGCCTGATTATCACATTGTAGCTGAAGTTATTAATCAACAAACAAAATCACCGGCACCAATAACTCCAAGGTGCACATGCAGGCCTATCTTATGTGCTAAATGATATTTTTTCTTACTAAGGTCAAGCGAAGCTTAATAACCATTTAATGATAGAAAAACGTGCTTAAAATTCCATATTAATAAAAATATATAGATATTACCAAGGATTCATGTCCATTGCAAAAAAAAATTCCATCACGGAAAGTTCTTGCTAAAAAGGTAGAAAAGATAATGGAGATTAAGAGTGTGCTAAAAATATTGAAATAATAATTGATATTTTCTCCTTAAATGTGAAATATTTCCATTAAGTAGCGAACTCTAAGTAATTTCCCCCGTAACTCCACTATCTTGTTATGTGCAATTAGAGTGTTGGAATTGTTGATTTTTTTAAAGATCGCATTCATTTCATTAGTAATAACATTGTCTTATCATGATACAAGAACAAAATACATTGTTGTTCCTAAAATGTATTATTTTAAAAGTGTAAAAGCTGGTCATTTAGGCGACCAACTTGGTCGATTAGTTGCCCTCTTAATCAGGTTTATCCGACTATAGGTCGATTTGGCCTAATAGAGCCCCCCCCCCCCGACTCGACTAGTAGACCGACTTTTACAACAATGTTGATATAATAGTGTACTAAATTATACTTATAAACCTACTTGTCGATGTAAGGTGGTCCGGTATTATTAATTGATGATGGATAACTAATGCAAATTAATAAACTTCAACAATGGAAAAAAAATCCAATGGTGAAAAAAGTATTTAACGATGGAAATGTTATTTGGTAGAAGAAATTAGAGAGTGGAGAAGAGAAAACTCGTCGGATGTGGATGATTTAAAGAAAAAATCGCGGAGATCGTGTAGATGGCGAAGAAAGAGAGGGAAAGAGATAAATCTCAATTTTTATTTAACCCTAGAATGTCTTCAACAATAGACTACTTCCCTTTATATAGAAGGGTTGGAATTGCAAAATAGAAAGAAGATAAAAACTGTAGAGGGAAAAGAATTCATTGCTTTATGAGAGGCCCTAGGGTTCTCTTATATAGGAGAGAAACCTATGGAGCAAATTACAAAAAGAAAAAGAAAGAAATAGAAAATAAGAAACGATAATAAAAATAACTAATATCTCAACACTCTCCCTCAAGCTGGAGCGTAGATATCGATCAGACTCAGCTTGGAACAACATCTCTGATAAGGTCCTCTGGCTAGGGCCTTTGTAAGTACATCTGTTGTCTGGTCTCCAGAGCTGACATGCGTAGTGGCGATAAGACCCTTTTGTATCATGTCACGAGTGTAGCGACAGTCCACCTCTATGTGCTTCGTCCTCTCAAGAAAGGCTGGGTTGTTGGCAATGAAAAGAGCAGCCTGATTATCACATTGGAGGTGCATGGGAAGAGGCACCTCTATAGTCAGGTCAGTAAGTACAGATCTAACCTACATCATCTCTGTGCTAGCCTGCGCCATGGCCCTGTATTCCGACTCAGCACTTGATCTGGCAACCACAGTTTGCTTCTTACTCTTCCATGAAACAAGAGAATTCCCTATAAACACAACAAAACCTGATGTAGCCTCTCTATCCTTTGGACACCCATCATAATCTGCATCTGCACATGCTGTAACTGAGAGAGATGTGCCTCTGCTGAAAAGAAGTCCCGTACCAGGTGAAGTCTTCAGGTATCTCAGGATCATATATGATGCAATCAATGTGTGCAATAACCTAAATGACGATTCAAGCAATGGGACTATTGAAACAAAATGACGAACGAGATAAGCGATGAATGATGAGCAAATTTCAGCAACAATAATGGTCAAGTTATTGGCGTTTTAGCACCGCTTTCGATCCACAACGTTAGGGCAAATAGATGAGTTAAGAGTATTAGAAAATTATCACAATATTGCAACTACTAGGGGTCTCAACGATTCACCAAACCAAATCAACAATATCACAGTCCACAACTAATATTTATGCGGTAGAATATGATAAACGGGCGCTCATACCACAACCGGCAAGGGTGAACAGGGCGTGCTTCAGATCGGGTCGGCGTTGCCTCGTGGTTTGTGGAACTTGCTGCAGCACGAGAGGCTCGAAACGCGGCACAGGACAGCGGGAGGGTGGCTGATCTTCGGCTGGGCGGCACGCACAGCAGCAGTCGAGGGAAGGGGCGAGGTCACGATCACAGAGGGCAGGGGATGGCCAGCGGTACTGGGGTGGAAGGGAAAATCTGGGCGGTTCAAGGGGCAGGCGGGCTGGGTTGGTGCGGGTAGGCGAGGAGAATGGTGGTGGCGGTGATGGGTGCTGGCGGGCCGAGTTGGGGGCGTCGCCGAGTCGGGAGGAGGCGCGGCGGTGGTTATAGTGCGGGGCCTGGTTAGCAGCGGGGTGAAGGGGAGGAGAACTGTGGAGCCGGGGGGAAGGCGGAATCGAGAGGGAGAAGGGGAGAGGGGGCGGAATCGCGAGAGGGGAGGGGAGAGGAGGGGCGGAATCGGGAGAGAGCAGGGGAGAAGAGAGGGAAGGCGGCGGAGGGGGTTAGGGCACGGGATAGAGAGAGGGGTCGGGGAGAGGGAGAGAACGCGGGATGGAGAGAGGGGGAGAGAGAGAGAGGTAGAGAGAGAGATAAGTGGGAAAATATGCTCAATTCAACTTAACTTGAAAAAAACCTAATACAAAGGGAGCCCTTTATAGAGGCTACTCCCCCTCAAATGAAGCAACAAATCCCTAAAATTAGGGAAAGAAGAAGTCAAAGGGAAAATATAAAAAGAGGCCTTTTATAATGAGCCTTTTACATGGGAATGAAATAAAATCAAAATAGACAAAACAAATGCTAAATAAAATAAATAAAATAAATGTTCGCAGAGTTGCTATCATGCAGCATCAACTCCCCCCTGCTGAAAAGAAACTCGCTCCGTCGAGATGGCATCGTGGAAGTTCTGAAGTATATCGGGGCGGAGTTGTTGGAGTTCGTCTTCGTCGATCCAGGTGCAATCGGTAAGAGGTCGTCCCTTCCATTTGACTAGATATCGTCGGAAGAAACCACGTCTAGTCGTCATATATCGGATATCTGCAATATCTTCAATCTGATCGGCATCGGTTGCGGCGGGCGGGTGGCGCATTTCATCATCAGGAACTGCTGGAGTAGTGGCATCCGTCTGTTCATCTCCATGATATAAGAAGAGATCTGATACGTTGAATACTGGCGATGTCTGGACGTCTGGCGGCAGGTCGAGTAAATAAGCATTGGGCCCAATCTTCTTGAGGACTCGGAATGGACCAATCTTTCGTTCGCTCAATTTTTGGTGGACTCTCAAAGGGAATCTCTCTTTTTTCAGGTGGACCATCACTAACTCTCCAACTCTGAACTCGCTCTCTCTTCGGTGTAGGTTGGCTTGGGTCTGGTATTTCTGGTTCATGGATTGGAGTTTGGCTCGGATTTCAGTATGGATGTGGGTTAGGTGTTCGACCAGATCCTCAGCAGCTGCACTACTTCTCCCTTGCACGGTTGTGGGTTTTAGGTCAAGAAATTGAGTAAGTGGAAAGCCGTACACACTCTCAAAAGGGGATTTTCCGGTGGACCTATTGGTGGAACTGTTATATGCGAATTCAGCTTGGGGAAGAATTAGATCCCATTTGGACGGAGAGTCCCCTGCAAGACATCGCAACAAATTTCCTAATGATCTGTTAACTACTTCCGTTTGCCCATCTGTTTGTGGATGATAGGCGGTGCTATATTGCAGACGAGTACCAAGACGGGACCAAAGCGTGCGCCAAAAGTGACTCAAAAACCGAGTATCACGATCCGAGGTAAAAGAACGAGGGACACCATGCAAACGGACGACATCTCGAAAAAACAAATCAGCGACATGAGATGCATCTGAGGTTTTCCTACATGCAATGAAATGTGCCATTTTAGAAAATCGATCCACAACCACAAAAATAGAATCAACCTTTCGCACAGTGAGGGGTAACCCTAGCACAAAATCCATGGTGATATCCTCCCAGGGTCGCAGAGGAATGGGCAGAGGTGTGTACAGTCCAGTGTTCTGCCGGTGGCCTTTAAATCTTTGACATGTTTGACATTTCTGTACGAATTTTGTTACATCATTTCGCAACTGCGGCCAATAGAAGCGCTCTTGGAGAAGGGTCAAGGTTTTGTCTCTTCCAAAGTGTCCAGCTAAACCTCCGTTGTGTAGTTCTGAAATTAAGCTCTCACGAAGGGACGTGGCAGGAATGCACAGTTGGTGGCCTTTGAATAGGAAACCCTCATGAAGAACAAAAGTGGTTGTTGGGTCCTGCCCAGTACCAACACAGTCGGCATGAATTTGACCGAAGTCAGGGTCAGTAGGATAGAGGTCCTTGAGAGTTTCAAATCCTGTTGTGCTGACGGTCATTGTGGTCAGGGCATGTGCTCGCCGGCTCAACGCGTCGGCCACACGGTTCAGGGTTCCGGCTTTGTGTTTGAGGTGGAAGGTGTATTCTTGGAGGAAATTAACCCATTTGGCATGACGCTTGTTAAGGGTTTTCTGGGAGTTCAAATATCTCAGGGCTTCATGATCAGAGTTAAGGATAAACTCACGCTGGATCAGGTAATGTCTCCAATGCTTGAGAGCTTGGACCACGGCATAAAATTCAACGTCATAAGTGGAGTACCGTGATCTGGCATCGTTCAATTTCTCGCTGTAGAAGGCGACAGGTCGTCCTTCTTGGCTTAGGACAGCGCCAATCCCGACATGTGAGGCGTCGCAATCGACCACGAAAATCTTGGTGAAGTTGGGTAGTGCCAAAACAGGAGCATGCGTCAATTGATGTCTCAGATTTTGAAAGCTCGTTTCTGCTTCACGAGTCCAGGCGGGTGCGCCTTTCCGCATACAATCTACCAACGGAGCCGCACAAGTGCTGAAGTTACGTATGAAACGTCGGTAGAAAGAAGCTAATCCCAGAAAGCTGCGAATTTCAGTGAGGGTTTTGGGTACGGGCCAGCTCTGAATGGCCTGAATCTTTGAGGGGTCAACTTTAAGTCCATACGCAGTGACAATGTATCCTAGGAAGAGGACCGTGTCGGACATGAAGGAGCATTTCTTGAGGTGGACGTACAGTTTTTGGTCTCTCAGGGTTTCCAGGACTTGTCGCAAGTGAGATAGGTGGTCTTCTTTGGTCAAACTGTAAATCAGGATATCATCGAAGTACACGACCACAAACTTGCCAATGAAGGGCCGCAATACATGATTCATAGTTCGCATGAAGGTGCTTGGGGCATTCGACAAGCCGAAGGGCATGACCGTCCATTCATACAGGCCTTCTTTGGTTTTGAAAGCTGTCTTCCATTCGTCTCCAGGTCGCAGGCGGATCTGGTGGTAGCCGCTGCGGAGATCCATTTTGGAAAACAATTTGGCACTTGATAACATATCAAGCATATCGTCGAGGCGTGGAATGGGAAAACGATATTTGACTGTTATCTTGTTGATAGCTCGACTGTCCACGCACATTCTCCATGTGCCATCTTTCTTTGGAGTAAGTAGAGCGGGAACCGCCACGGGGCTCATACTCTCTCGAACGTACCCACGTCGCAGCAGGTCGGTAACCTGTCGGTTCATCTCTTCATGCTCACTTGGGCTCATTCGGTAATGGGGTAGGTGAGGCAGGCTGGCTCCAGGGACTAGATCAATGTGATGTTGAATGTCTCGCAACGGGGGCAGTCCTTCAGGCAACTCTTCAGGCATGATGTCAGAGAACTCTTGGATTATGGGCTTTATCTCAGGCGGGACTTCAGGTGTAGTTGTCCCTCGGTTGTCCACTTCACGTCCCATTAACACATAGATGGTGGAGCTCTCTTGAATTTCACGCTGGAATGCTTGGGCTTCCATCAACAACACGGAGCCCGTGGTCGCAGGCTTGGCCGGTGGGGTTTTGTTACCAGTTTGGGTGGTCGCAGCTCGGAGTGTAGCCACTTGACGAGGGCTAAGGGCTTCACGTTGTGGCCTGAGGGTGACACGAACTTTGTCAATGAGAAAGGTGTAAGTGTTCAGTTTTCCTCGGTGTTCAGTGTCTCGGTCAAATTGCCACGGTCTCCCTAGAAGGATGTGACAGACATCCATAGGGGCTACATGGCACCACATCTCGTCCTTATATGAAGGACCGATGGAGAAGTTAACGAGGCTTTGACGGTGGATCGGGAGTTGAGTACCACCACGAAACCATGCCACACTGTATGGTTTCTCGAGAGGTTGAGTCGGCAGACCCAACTTGTCGACCATTTCTTGTGAAACGAAGTTCTCAACGCTTCCTCCATCAATGATCAGAGAACAGCGTCGTCCTCCTGAGGTGCAGGTGGTTCGGAAGATGCTGCGTCGCAGCCAGCTATCAGCATCGTGGACAGCGGGGGTGAGCAGAATGTTTGTGGGCGCGCTGTCAGGAGCGATGAAGCTCTCGTGCTCAATTACCAGGAACGGACCGGACTCATCTCCATCCACTCCTAGAGGTTCATAGTCATCGGCCCCCATGGCGTCAGCAGTCATCGCAATCGGATCCTCTTCAGGGGTTTCTTGCTGGTCAGGGTCGGTGTATTCAGGGTCGTCGGTGGTGCATAAGTGGACGGGTTTGACCTTAGGGTTCGGGCACTCTGCTGCTCGATGGCCCTTTTGATAGCATCGGAAGCAAGTATCAGGTCCTACCATAGGTCGGCTTCCCAAGATGCCTTGGCCGGGGTTTCCGGTGGGTGGTCGGGCGACGGCAGGAGTTGATAGTTTGGCTTGGGTTTTACCCGCAGCAACTGATGAGGAGCCCATCGGTTTGGAGTATATCATCGGAGTACTGGTACGAGGAGCGGAGTTCACAGAAAAGGGTATCTTCCTTGTCTGGGTTTTAGCAAGCTTGATCTCAGCTCGCTCAGCCTGCTTGTAGGCTTCGTCGACATCACGGCAGTGGTGGAGGTAGAGTTCATCCTGGATGGTTTGGCGGAGGCCTTGCATGTAGCGGGTGACTTCTTGAACAGGAGTCTCCTGCAAACGGTTGCGGTAGACTAGGGATTGGAACCCTTCGGTGTATTCCTTCACGCTCATGGTGCCTTGTCTCCAGGCTTGCAGTCGCGCGTACAGATCGCGTTTGTAATCTTCAGGCACGAATTTGGTCTTCAGTTTAGCTTTCATTTTGCTCCAACTGCGGATTTTGCTTTTCCCTTTTCGTTTGCGTTCAGATTGCAAACGGTCCCACCATAGCAGCGCATGTCCTTTTAATTTTATAGTGACGAATTGGACCTTACGTTCGCTAGGCATGGACTTCCACACAAAGAAGTGCTCGACGGTTTGGAGCCAGTCCAAAAAAACGTCAGGATCTCGTCCTCCGTCAAATTCTGGGACATCGAGACGGATACCTCGATCCCATCCGTCGTCGGGCTTGTGTCCATTTCGTGGTTGGAATTGATGTTCACCAGTAGTTTGTGGAGTATAGCCAAAGGTGTATGGGTCTGGGGTCTTGGGGATGAAAGGGGTGTATTCTATGGGTTCTCCTTCTTCACTCTCCTGTGAATGATACTCGCTATCATGTCCGTCAGAAGTAGAAGAGCTGGAGTCACGGGAAGTGCTGTTCCGGGAGCGTGATTTCCGGTTAGTGCGTCGACCTTTGTTGAGAGTTTCATCAGTAAGATCGTTGCCTATCATACGGCTATTCAAGGTAGCAATTTGTCCACTCATCTGTTCAACCAGTCTTTGCATGTGTTGCATTTGAGCAGCTATGGATTCCAGCGATAGTTCAGGGTGTGGGATGTAGGGGGGTTTAGAGCTACTAGGTTTGTCGGCCATGGATTCTAGGGTTTTGTTTAGTGTTTTTTTTTGTGGGTTTGTTTTGTGGGTTTTTTTTTGTTTGTTGTGTTTTTTTTATAAGCAATGAATAACTGGGATGCAGACGAAATGCAGAATCGTGAGGCTCTGATACCAAATTGATGCAATCAATGTGTGCAATAACCTAAATGACGATTCAAGCAATGGGACTATTGAAACAAAATGACGAACGAGATAAGCGATGAATGATGAGCAAATTTCAGCAACAATAATGGTCAAGTTATTGGCGTTTTAGCACCGCTTTCGATCCACAACGTTAGGGCAAATAGATGAGTTAAGAGTATTAGAAAATTATCACAATATTGCAACTACTAGGGGTCTCAACGATTCACCAAACCAAATCAACAATATCACAGTCCACAACTAATATTTATGCGGTAGAATATGATAAACGGGCGCTCATACCACAACCGGCAAGGGTGAACAGGGCGTGCTTCAGATCGGGTCGGCGTTGCCTCGTGGTTTGTGGAACTTGCTGCAGCACGAGAGGCTCGAAACGCGGCACAGGACAGCGGGAGGGTGGCTGATCTTCGGCTGGGCGGCACGCACGGCAGCAGTCGAGGGAAGGGGCGAGGTCACGGTCACAGAGGGCAGGGGATGGCCAGCGGTACTGGGGTGGAAGGGAAAATCTGGGCGGTTCAAGGGGCAGGCGGGCTGGGTTGGTGCGGGTAGGCGAGGAGAATGGTGGTGGCGGTGATGGGTGCTGGCGGGCCGAGTTGGGGGCGTCGCCGAGTCGGGAGGAGGCGCGGCGGTGGTTATGGTGCGGGGCCTGGTTAGCAGCGGGGTGAAGGGGAGGAGAACTGTGGAGCCGGGGGGAAGGCGGAATCGAGAGGGAGAAGGGGAGAGGGGGCGGAATCGCGAGAGGGGAGGGGAGAGGAGGGGCGGAATCGGGAGAGAGCAGGGGAGAAGAGAGGGAAGGCGGCGGAGGGGGTTAGGGCACGGGATAGAGAGAGGGGTCGGGGAGAGGGAGAGAACGCGGGATGGAGAGAGGGGGAGAGAGAGAGAGAGGTAGAGAGAGAGAGATAAGTGGGAAAATATGCTCAATTCAACTTAACTTGAAAAAAACCTAATACAAAGGGAGCCCTTTATAGAGGCTACCCCCCCTCAAATGAAGCAACAAATCCCAAAAATTAGGGAAAGAAGAAGTCAAAGGGAAAATATAAAAAGAGGCCTTTTATAATGAGCCTTTTACATGGGAATGAAATAAAATCAAAATAGACAAAACAAATGCTAAATAAAATAAATAAAATAAATGTTCGCAGAGTTGCTATCATGCTGCATCAATATATATTACATCCATATACGCATGTCTAGGTTGCTCCATAAACTGACTCACTTTGCTCACGGTAAAGGATATGTCAGGTCTGGTAATAGTCACATATACTAGCTTGCCAACAAGCTCTCTGTACCTCCTCTTGTCGACCTCCTCAGTATCATCATCATAGAGCATCATGCTCGGGTCAATAGCAGTAGTGGTATGTCTGCAATTTGCCATGCTTGTCTCTTAAAGAAGATCTGTAACGTACTTCCTCTGGGCCATCACAAGACCCCGTTGGTTCCTGGCAAACTCCAGTCCAAGGAAGTAACGTAAGTATCCAAGGTCCTTGGTCACAAACTACTGACCTAGAAAGTCCTTGACACTCTGAATGCCCTGCTCGTCATCCCCTGTAACAAAAACATCATCAACGTAAACAAGAATGACAATAGTACCTCTCTGGGTCCTCTGCACAAACAAGGAGTGATCGGCAATCGATCTCACAAACCCATGTTGATCTATCAAGTCCGAGAGCTTCCGGAACCATGCTCTTGGACTCTGCTTAAGGTCATAGATAGCCTTGTGTAGCTTGCAAACCTTCTGACACTCCCCTCAGCAGCAAACCCAGATGGTTGTTGCATGTAGACCTTCTCTTGTAGATCACCATAGAGGAAGGCATTCTTCACATCAAGCTGATACAGGGGCCGATCGCGTATCACAGCAACAGAAAATAGAACACGTAGAGTAGAATGTCTGGCAACTGGAGAGAAAGTATCCTGATAGTCCACCCCATATGTCTGGGTGAACCCACGTGCTACAAGTCTCGCCTTATAGCGATCCACGCTGCCATCTACATGGTGTTTCACAGTGAACACCCATTTGCATCCCACAACAGATGCATCGGCGGAAGCAGAAACAAGACTCCATGTGCCATGTGACTGTAATGCAGCCATCTCCTCCATGGCTAACCTCCATTGATTGTCCTTTAGAGCTTCATGATATATATGTGGTATCTCCACGGCAGATAGTGCCAAAATAAACCTCCTGAAATCCTCTGACAGCCTGCTCAAGGAAAACTAGACTGCTAGAGGATAAGTAGCACATTGTCGTTTCTGCTTTCGCAAAGCAATCGGTATACCAAGATCATCTGCCAAGTCTGTGACCTGTGAGTTCCCCTCTTAAGAGGGCACCTGCTCATCCTGTATGGAATCATGCTGCACAGACAACTCAGTAGTGCCATCAGTAGAAACAATGTGCTTAGTACGTACCTAAGGCATGCTGGATGGGGCAATACCTACGAGCATGAGGAACCGAGCGAGGCCTACGAGGAAAAACACGTAACAAAAACTGAGTCAGAGTAGGAGGTGGAGCCACAGGAGCAGGTAGTGGTGGTGGTGGTGGTGGTGGTTGAGGAGGTAGTGGTAGAGCAGTAGTAGAGGGAGGCGAAGGAACGACAGTAGGAGGTGGAGGCATGTAGATCTCATCGTCAGAGTCAGATGGGACTAGTTTGTCACATATACGAGAAAAATACATAACAGACTCAAAGAAAGTAACATCAGCACTGACAAAGTACTTTCACTTTAGCTCATCAAAGCAACAATACCCCTTCTGTGTACGAGAGTAGCCAACAAACACACACTTGACAGCTCTAGGAGAGAGCTTGTCCCGACCTGGAGAGACATCATGAACAAAAGCAACAAATCCAAACACACGACGTGTAAGGGAGAAAAGATCCTTCTCGGGAAACGTAATCGAGAAAGGAATCTTCTCTCCCAACACAGACGAGGGCATGTGGTTCACCAAATAGCGTGCAGTAAGGACAGCATCGCCCCAGTAAGAGTGAGGAGCATGACTCTGTATCAACAAGGTTCTGGTCGCATCATGTAAGTGACAATGTTTGCTCTCGGCAACACCGTTCTGCTGAGAAGTATAGGCACATGAGGTCTGGTGAACAATGCCAAGAGATCTAAAAAACTCAGAAAGCTGTGAGGTGCAGAATTCTAAAGCATTATCAGTGCGAAGATATTTGGCATTAGCATAAAAAATATTCCTTACTTCATTAATAAAATATTTGATCATGGATCCAACCTCGGACTTATTCTTCAAAAGAAAGACACGGGAAAGTCTAGAAAAATCATCAACGGCAACAAGATAAAAACATCCCTGATGATCAGGAACACGACTCGAACCCCAGATATCTAAATGAAGGAGCTCAAACAACTGGGAACTGCTCCGACTCTGACGGGATGGAAAGGATGAACGATGATGCTTCCCAAACTGACATGCCTCACACTGAAAGGAGAATCTCGTGGAAATCTGAGGGAGAACATGGCATAGCTTCTGCAGAAGAAGGTGGCCAAAACGAAGGTGCCACGTATATGGAGAGACTGGTCCAGTAGGTATAGTGGAAACGCCAAAATGAGAAGGTTGGACCAGTCTGTAGAGTCCCTGCTGGTCACAGCCACTTTCAATCACCCTTCCTGTAAGTATGTCCTGAAATACAAGAGAAGATGGATCAAAGATGGCACGACAATGCAGATCCTTAGGGTTCGTTTGGTTGCAGGGTTGGGTTGGGTTGGGTACTATTCACAGGGGTACCCCCTCCTCACAGTTTACTATTCACCCAGCCTTGTGAATAGTACCCAACCCTGCACAACCCTGCAACCAAACGAACCCTTAGTAATCCGACTAATGGAAAGTAAATTCATCTGAAAGTCAGGAGCATATAGAACATTCTGAAGACGCATAGATGGTGTCAGATGCACCTCCCCCTGTCCTGTAATTGGTAAGTGGTCGCCATTGGCAATGACAATCCATCTACAAGGTGGTATGTTCCTGTAGGACTTCAGTTGTGCTATGTCTCTATAAAGATGATGAGAAGCACCGGAGTCCATAATCCACTCTGTAATATCTGCACCATGACTTCCAGTGAATGCATAAGCGATACCGAGGAGCTCGAGGAGGCTATGTATGTGGTTGTTGTATCTGTAGTGGGGGTTCCTGCAAGGGTCATAATCTCTCGAATGCGAGAGACGATATCATCGAGGCGAGGATCTGCCTGGGAAGCAAGAGTATCTGAAGGTTCAATCTGTTCAGTTACATGGCCAGAAACGGGATATCCATGCTTCTGATAGCATGTATCCTTTGCATGCCTCGGTCGACGACAAAAGGTGAAAGGACCACGCGGATGTCTACCGCCTCTGCCACGAGGAGTGCGTCCTCTAGACTGAGTCGTCACTCCTCAACCACGAGAAATGGCCATAGCTGACGAGGGCTGAGGAGTGGCCATAGGAGGTATGATAATCCGGCTGAGTCGGCTATAGGCTTCCTCCATGGGAGGTATGGTAGCTCCAGAGAGAAGCTGAGTACGTGCTACATCATACTTTGTATCAAGGTCGGCCATGAAAACTCCAGTCATTGTGGAGTTCCTATATGCCTTCTGCTGCTCAACAGATGTCGTAATAAGCAGCTTTCAAAAAAAAAAAAGATGTCGTAATAGGCATATAGCTATGTAGCTTCTCAAACATGCCACGGAGTGAACTGTAGTACACGTGCATAGGATGACCGTTCTGCTTGGCCTTGTAGATGTCAAACTGTAACTGGAGAATCTTGGCCTCATTCTTCGCTTGAGCATAGGTGGAAGCCAAAGCATCCCACATCGCCTTGGCGGTGGGTTGGTTCAAAATATCATTGGTTATCTCTGTGGTGAGTGTCTCACATAGCCAAACATGTGCATATGCGTCATCTTGCTTCCAAGAAGCATTTTCCCCAATTTTATCCGTGGCTCTGGATCTGTCAGGATGTGCTCCTTGTTGTTGCACTGCATTAGGGTGAGAAACTGCATGGACCACAACTCATAGTTGGTCCCATCCATCTTAGCGATGGGAGTCGGGCCCGTGAAGGCTCCAGACGAGAAAATATCACCCTTGTTCTCTGACATGATGGTAGAATGACCAAATAACAGAACTCAACTGGGGAGTAGACCGATATAAACGAGTCTACACGATCATATTGAGGATTGGTTGTACGTGTAGACTCATACAACCAACCTCATCAATCGTTATTGCTTGCTAGGGCCGGAAAACATGATTTACATATTAGAAATCATGTTTTCCGATCAAAATCAGACCAGTTCAGACCGTACAACGACTTGCAGAGGTGCAAGGAAGACCACGGGAAGGCCGACGACGGCTTGTGGTGCCTAGATGACAGCCAGGGAGGCCTGGCCGGCCCAAGCGGGGGCATAGCACGATAGGAGTCGCAACCTGGAGGCCTAGGGCTGCGGCCTGGGCTGGTCGGGCAGCGGTTTGGAGGCCGGGCGATGGCTTGGAGGCCTAGGGCTGCGGACTAAAGGATGGGGCGGCAGGTAGGGTTAGGGTTTTGTGGGGTACGGGAACTCCGGTCTAGGACCGTCGCTCTGATACCAAGTAGAGGGAAAAAATTCATTGCTTTATGAGAGGTCCTAGGGTTCTCTTATATATGAGATAAACTTATGGGGTAAATTACAAAAAGAAGAAGAAAGAAATAGAAAATAACTAATATCTCAACAAAAATAAATCAAATAAAATCCTAATTTGGACTCTAATTTATCCCAAACCAACTGACTAATTGATCTAACCAATTGATTAATTGATTCAAGATCACATGTGATCTCGCTATTTAAATAGAAATAAAATTTGCAATGGATTCAATTAATTATAAATAAAATTAACCTGTAAATTAACTATACTCTAATTAAACAGATGAAAAATAAAAAACTGATCTAAAAATCATAACTGGACCGAATTCAAAGGGACGAAAGGCCCTAATTTGGATATGGCGATGCATCAATAACGAACCTTAAATGGCAGTTCATCAAGACTCGTATGGCATAAATGGATAGAAGAAGCTTTTTGAGTATGCGAACCTCCCCAAGACCAACCATTAATGAACAGCAACACAGATATAAAAACAGGACCATCGAAAGCTATCTGATGAATTGGATAGCCGAGAAAATAAACATATAACACTGAAAAGTTCAGTAGTTGTGGTGTCAAAGGCAACCTATAAAGTCTGAAAAGTGTTAACTAACGAATGTCATACCCAAGATAGATGCAGCACACACAAGACCTGGGTAGCTATCGACAGATTGCACTAGGTGACAAGTCAGATTTGATAGGACGGTCAAGATCCTTCAATGTAAATAGTGCATAATAGTTGTTCCGTTCTATCCCTTGTTGTATATCATCCATAACTCGTTACATCTTTAATCGCTGGACTCCTAATCAGATGACGATAAGATGTCACCCTTCGGGGGCCGGACATGACGATTTTGGAGGTATTTTCCATATTTACCAATAGTCCAACTTGCTGGTTGCATCCATTTACTTTCGTTGATGACATGAATAAAATCCACACTTGTAATCAACCATGTTGGTCAGTATGGCAGAGTGCTTTGTAACCGTGTGTTCTGCGAGAGGCATTTTAGTTGCGCATATTTGAAGTCTAACCACTAGCATCTAAACGGGAGCGAGATCTCATGTTTCGATAGCTGCTCGCTGCCAAAATGAGCGACCAACAGCAAAATGCAAAAAAAAAAAACGATACCAAGGTTCGGTACGGATTGGCATAGAGGTTCGACCGACGGGGTGTAGGAATGATTCCCGGTCAGTGAAGTCTAAATAACCCACATTGAAAAAGTCTATTAATGACGTCTACCAGGAAAGCAAGACAATCCAAGCAAGAAAAACTAGATAGTTAGGGCGATTAGGGTGAAGGGAAAGATCTGCTTTGAGTTCGCGGGTTGATGTAAAAGAGGATGACGTTAAGGGTTCTTCTTTCCGCATAGTCCTCTACATCCTCACTTCAAAGAGGGGCCGTGTAACTGGTCAATCAATCACAAAGACCACTTCATCTCGTCAAAGACTTCGATCCACCAAAGCGAAGCGGGGCAGCGGGGGAGGAGAGGTCAGAGAAGGTTACTCGATCCTTACAAAATGACACATCTCCACTGAATGTTCCACTTACACTAAACCCTAAGATTGCATAATTCCATATTCAACCATTACCAAGCAATCGCTGAAGCATCCAAACAGTAAAAAAAACAAAAAGAAAAGTTAGAGATGTATAGGCAAAGAGAGGATACCGATCATCTTGGAGATGAGTTTGAGCTCGTCCTGGGCCTCCTCGATGAGCTCCTCGACCTGACCGCAGCCGATGCGCCTCTCGATGATCTCCCAGTCGTCCTCCTCCTCGCAGACCTTGAGGCGGTGGCTCGTGAAGCTCTCCACGGCCTTGCGGTAGCCCTCGTCCTCGGGAACGGCCTGGATCTCCTTCAGGGTGCGCCGGTACAACGAGATCAGCACCTCCCTCGCGTTGGGAACCACGTCGAGGCCTACGATCCCGGTCGTCTGCTTCACCTTCGCCATCAGGGACCCCGCCCCACGGGCCCCCGCCGCCATCGCCATCCTCCTCAGGAACATCTTCCTCCCTCCTCCCGACGGTTCTCTCCGCGAGAGCGAAATGTGCTGTGCTGCTGAGTTCCCCTTACCTAGAATGCCCTCTCGGGCTTTTTCGATTCAATCGTTAATTGCGGGCTTCAAATAAATTAATTGCAGGGTTTATAGGGTAAGAGTTAGCAAGTTTACAAGGTCGGAAGAGGAATTATGTTATTTCAAAGGTCGAGAAGGTGATTTACAGAGTTTATAGGGTTCGTGGGATAAGAATACCTTGAAAATATTAGTCTGCTGAGTAATTCGTTTATTGCTATTGTGTTATCCTTCCACATAAAAGATTATCCCAATTTATAGATGAGCATGGGACTGAGTCCTTATGGATCAGGGTTGGCCCGACCAAAGGCTCATGTATCGTAGTGGGCTTTGGGTCGAGTCGTGGCTCGTTAATTCCTTTAATTGGCCCGTGCTCGACTCAGACCAATAAGAACAAGATCTGGTTTAGGTCATATCAGCCCATTTAGCTTACATCTTAACGTTTGTTCGATCAATGTTATGCAAGCTATTTAATGAATTAGTTGATTACAAGCTAAATGATTTTTTATAGTAAATCTCTAAGTGCATGAGAAATGAATATGACTACAAGTTAAATGATTTTTTAAAATCTCTAAGTGCATAAGAAATGAATATGACCCAGCATGATACAAAGGTTGCAAGTTCACCCTTACTGCCACTTGATCTTCATGTATTCATTGTGTCTCACTCACATGTGATGGGAGGAAAATGAAGAAAGGAGTCTGGAGAGCAAGAAGGGCATGCATGCATATAATATCGTGTCAAGCATCACCTCATCTCATGCATGATTTATAAAATAAGATAATATCTCATTCGATGATTATGAAGCCATTGGGTTTGGAACTTCGGATTAATAGTTTTTCAATTGGGAAATGAATGTCATTGCCCGACATCTCTTGGGGTGTGGAAATTGATATCATTTTGATGTCTATTATTGTGATTTATGGCTCACTTTTGTAAGAATGAAACAACAAAATGCATAATACATCTAAGTTAGGAAACATTCTGACCGTTATCAGTGAGCTACCAGACCCAACTGTAAGCTGAGTTGTTGGCCCCAACTATAGCCCAGGCTATAGTCGGATTTTGGCCGACCCAACCTAATGCATATCCAATCATCCCTACTCCCACCTTTGACAATGATACCCACATAAAACCCAAATCATTTCTTTGTCTCTTCGATTTACTCGCACCATTTTTCTATTTGTCCAATAAATTCACACAAATTCTCTTTTTTTTTACAAACTCCCCCTAACTAAATAATACAACGCTCACTTCGAAACATGATAAATAGTATCATCGCACCCTAATCATCCAATGATTACTTTTATCTATGAAATAACAAACAAAGTATGGTCATTTTCTCAAATTTCATTAAAATCGCATTTGAACAAACCCTCCTAACAATAAACTAACTATCCAAACACTAAAATCAGCAATAGCCTATCCACTAACTTGCCCACACAAAAAGGATTATCCTACTATAACATTACCTTGCATCTAAATACCAACCTAGGTGGTCAAGAGGGTAGGGGTGGTAAATTTGTGTAATGTAATATTAACCATGTATTTTGTCTAGATTATATTAGTGATTGGATTTTTTACGTTGATTTTTTATAAGCGTGTGCTTAATATGATTTGTAGTAAGGGAAATGTCTCACCCAAGCCATTAATTTACCCTATAATTGTATATCTATGAATGAGGGTGATCCATAACAAATAAATGTTATACCATATGCCCTCCATCTTAAAAATCATTGTAGAAATTCCTCTTTGCCAAGTCAAATTTCCTCTGTTCCTCGGCCAAATATGAACCTTTATCTTCAACTCTCATCAAATTATGTAGGAGAACCACCATCCCCGTCCTCGACCAATTGTGGGTCGCACCATTGCCGTACAGAGTACAAGTTATACTTGGATATTGTCATGCATTTGACTAGCAAATGAACTCATGTTTCGTTGAGACAATTTTTCCCTTGAATAAGTGTTTTTTTAACAGCTTTGCGATATAAAAATGATGGTAAATTACAACAATGCCTCAAGCATGCATCAAATCCCGATTAGTGGTCTCATTTTTCAAATGTAAAAAGAGATGTATGGATTTTTAACTTTGGAATTTAACATCCGTATAGAAATATAATAAAATCTAACAAAGGATTGTATTTAAGATGAAAAAACAAGATCATGACTTCTCCATGAGTACGTGATTCATTGGCTAAATGCTCTAAATTGGTTTTAAATGCCTAGCCAGACGTACAATAAATATCACATAAATCAAGTAATGAACAAATCAAAAGTAGAAATAAAATTCAGGTAAATATATTTTATTATTATATTGTAAATAAGTCTAATAAATAGTTTGGAAGAAAAATCATAAAAACAAGGAATTGGATCCATGAAAATAGCTTATTGTATATAGTTCAAATTTCAAATATTTTTCTAATAAATTCATGCTAACTCCAAATAACACGGAATCGGCTTCATTATGTGCACATTATCAACCTTGATAAATAAAATATGCTTAAAAATACTATCTTGTGTGTATGGCAAATAATCAACACCTTGTCCAAGAGAAAACAAATTTGAAGTTGACTATTTCTTCCATATTCTCATATAGATCCATACTAGCCTCTGAACTGATGTTTATCAAATTACAAACAAAAATACTAAGCTCATAGGAATCAAAGTTCATTGTGAAACTCATATTTTGGAATCAAATTGTATATCTACATAGTTACTGACTTTAGTCTACTATGTTATGTATATGATTAACCTTTTTTTATTAATTTATTTAGTTTTGTTCTTTTGTGTTTCAACTAATTACGTAAATATTGAAAACAAAAAATATATAAAACAAAAAAATGATGTTACTTAATGCGTGCATGTTTCTCTTTACACTGTATTTATATATCTTTTCCTTATTCTAATTTACATTATTCTTCATTGCTAGAAAAACCAAAAAATATTAACGTGTGAATATATTTATAGTGTTTTATTTATTTCTACAATATAAATAAAAAATCAAAAGAGAACATACAAACCCAAGGAAAATAAATGTTTTACGCATATAAAATAGATTAAAAAATTGTACTTTGTTCATATCGCTCATTTTGGATTTGGGACAGTCTCGTTGAGATAACATCTATCATGCTTGCCATTTTTCTTTTGAAATTATTTGTTATTAGTTTTTTTATTTTCATTTCCTTTGTTTTGGTCAACAAATCTTGGTCAGTGTCTGTGTGGCGATCTCTCATCCATTTGGTTACTTCACATCATTCAACCCACTGGCCCCCCAATCAACCTGAAGCACCCCTTCGCGCACCCCTTCGCCCAGCTAATCATGGACTGCCACATAAGCCCTATGTGTTGACCCATGAGTCAATACCATCTCCCACAATCTCAACCCCCTCTCCATCAAACTTCGCCTTTCCTTCACCTCTCTCACGTGTACTCTCCACATCGATGGTTACCTTCGAAGACTCTAATCATTAGCCTTCGCTCATGCACCACGACATCCACGCACAACACATCACTTTACTCTTTTCGACCCAACATCCACCAAACAAAATCAAGGTTTCCTCCATATTCTCCAACCACTTGCCTATCAGAGAGAGGTACCCCTCGACCATGTCGCTTTCACAATTCAGGGATCTATGGTTGATCGAGCGATGATGCGATACACCTCCAATGAGATCTATAATTATTTGAATCCTCTATTGCAAGCTTGTTAAGATTTAGTCTAATATCCTTTGTGACCTAGAGGCGATAATTTGAGTGGCCTCAAGCTCTTCCTCTTAGATGCATCATACCAAATACATGTAATATATTATATTTTGTATTTTTCTTCTTCATTCGATCTTTCTATTGATTGTTGTGTTTAACCCCAAATATGAAATTAATGTCACTTGGTAACTGCAACACTTAATTTGGATCGGTCCATTTACTTGTTCTATCCTTCTAATTATAGAGACTCAAATGGGCTCATGCACAATATACAATTGCAAACATGATAAAAATATTTTGTTAACGAAACTTATTGCAGATATATTTGTGAACAAAAAATGTTTTTTTAGATATTTTTGCTATATTTTTCTTTTTTCCAACATGGATACATGGCTGACTACCGGCAGTATTGTGCTTTCTCCTACATTCAGACTAATTCGTGGCTGGAGCTCCATGCTCCGATCCTCCGTCACACGTAGGAGCATGCATCGTCTCTCTTCTGTTCAACTTCGATATTCTTCACTATGATCTCCACAATATCTCCAATGTGCATGCAAATTCATCCTTTGCAGGTCCTCAGCGAGCCCCAACCTCCGTCATCTCCACAAGGAAGAAGCCACCATCTCCCTGTCACATCCATCATATGAGCATCTAGCGAGAACCAGCAACAACCGTGTTTCATAGCAGCTTGTCCACCTTCATGCTCCATAAGAGGCGGAGCTCCGCCCTCGGTCTACAACAAACACTCCTTTGTGCTCCACCTAAAGCTGCATTACAACCCAATATGTATATCGCTAAGGGCATATCATCGGGGCCACATAAAGGGAGAAAAAGGATAGAGCCACAACCTACGGTCACCGTACGATGTATAAAGGAGACCTCATATGAGCAGCCGATCACATGAACCTCGTATTAGCGCTTCCTTTCCAAAACAACCCTTCGATCGGCCTAAGTGATTCATCCAACCGTCCAAATTTTGCAAGCATCTCCTTCTTTCGATTCTCTGTCATCAGCCACATCCATGTGCTACACATGGTGAGACCACGTCCCCAGGATCATAGAGAGTTATACCATGCCACACTGTTAGATCAAAGCCTTAGGACCCTTTCAGGTCGGGGGTTAACCCTCACATTAGGTGGGGGACCCCCCAAAACCCACATCTCTCTCTCTCTCCCTCTTTCTCTCTCGTGTGGGGTTCACTATCTCTTATTCAATACACTAAATAATTCATTTATGTTTCATCTATTATAACATGAAAAATAACACATTATAACATCTTATCGTCTAAAAATTATAAAAATACTCAACTTCTTCTAGCTTTCCATACTTCAATACAATCACATCACAACAACTACTCACTTTTCCAAACTCCAACACAATAACATCACAACAAACCCGCTCAACCGCAAACCCTCTATCCAAACACCAAACTATAAAAACATGTTACCGTCCTCCATGTCACACCGAGGTAACCCTTTATCCAAACACACCATTAATGACATGCATCGTTCGTGTAGGGTTAATTGCATGGTGGTCCTTCCAATTTCTTCTAGGCCTGCACCAGTCCGACATGTATGAGCTAACACGTGGGCGGTGGGCCGTCGTTGGAGAATTGCACAAATGCCCATGTGACTTCTATTGATCATTGGTAAGATAGTTCCATCCATTCAAGTTTTTTTATTTTTATAATTTGAATATTAATAGCCCGTGCCTTCTTTTATTCGCGGCAAACCTCATTTCCGAACTTTGTAATATTGGTGTATTTTGAAAGCTTATATTGTGCTCTTCAATTTAACATGTAGCAGAGTTTAATCAGATAAAATATTAATTTCTGGTGATTTGTTGAATGTGATCCATGTATTGATCTTCTGAATTCTATATTAAAACACAGACTTGTCCAACAAATTGTAAAAAATAATTATTGTGCGTGTATTAAAACAAGGGAAAATTTGGCATGTTCAAATCCATTCAGATTCGTCATCAATCAAACCAACATAAAAACACAAGTAGGTGGATGTCGTTATGAAGATGGTCTATATTCACAAAGTCAATGCCTGGTTCAGACCACTAGTGCTATCAATCCTCCTGTCATCCTCACCTCCCTATATCTTATCACTAACAGCTTGTTCATGATTCGAGAACCAGGGCTATAGAAATTAATTTGCACGTTCCATTTTTGAATACTGCAGGGTTGTTTAAAACATTTAAGAAACTAAAAATACCGTAGATTGCTACAACTCGCCCTATTACGGTTGATTTTATTGAAACATTTGGAAGTTGCTTGGTTGGATTAAAAATTGAAATACTTGAAATGATAACTTATTTGCATCATTTTTATTTTATCCGGCTTGTCTTTGAAAAATCGAAAATAGGCTTATTTCCTTGCAATGCATCTTCGCTATCCCTTTACTTAAATAAATAGTATGTTTTGATTATTGAAATTAGAAAAGACCAAAACAATTGCTCGTTACATATTAAATATCCTTAATCATATGTATCCACAAAATATGTTTTCGATTACTCATTTAATAGGGATTTCAATAAAAAAAAAGTCATTTGATCATATGGACTTGACTTGGATTAAAATCGGATTAATTAATCTGATTAATTTCTCTTGAATTTCACTAGTCTATGTTGTTTTTTCTATTGTTTTTTTTTTCTTATTGTTTGCCTCATTGAAAAACATACGAAAAATTTGAAAACTCATATTAGAAAAATACAAAATATTTGCATTGCACTTCGACACATTTAGATTGATATTCACAGTAAAGTAAGTACATTAAAATTGACACGGATAATCAAACAAACTAATATCGATTCCCTGAGTCAACATCGAGCATTACTTAGTCATAATAAATTAAATTGACAACATCACTTAATTGTAAATTTTTGTGTTGTTTTTATACAAACTTTATACCTGCAAACAACAATCCGATAATGTTGCGATTGGATGATTGTTGAGTTTTCAGCCCCCCCTTCTTTGTTACACTAGAAAAATGAGGACCCTATTGAGAATCGATGCATAATTGTGTAACTTTTTTGTAATTTACCCTAAATATTAATAAATTGTAATGCATGGCTAATTCCATTTTTTACAACAAAATTGAAGAAGTGATTTTTCATTGATCTAAAGCAGTTCCTATGTGTCGTTGCGAGAAGACACAAAATTCAATGTATTGCAAATAATATCCATTTCAACTAGAAGCCAAGAGATGCAAAATAAAGCGTGTGGCAAGTAGAGGATTGATCCATGGGTATTCACACATATTACACGGATTTTATTTTATTTACAAAGATGTTCTTTACTTAAATGCAAATTGAATACCGTTTTTTCCTTTTGTTCTCACGACCTTAAAATATGTTGAAACAGCGACACCAAACTCTGGACATCACCGAGATTGCTTAGGAAAAAAATCAAGAATGCTTCAATTTGTTTTTTCTTATTTTGGTAAATTTTGGAGGCATCACGCAAATTGCCCCCCTCCACTAGATAGGGTCTCCTGGTGGGGGTGGCTTTGGGAGCGTATCAATCCGGCATGAAGCCAAATCTAGCTAGTGTATTTGAAAATTTATAAAATGTCAGGGACTTGAATGTGAATAAAGCTAAATCCAAGTACGCACTTGTGATTACTTTAAATCCACTAGACAATTCTGAAAAAAAAACCATTTTAAAACTCTAATGTGTACATTGCATGACAAAGAAATAAACTTTGTGAAATTGTAGAATGGTCCCTAAGTGGCTAAAATGTAAATACAATAAATATGGAAATAAAAAATAATTTTGGCAATAAATAAAATTTATATGAATGGATGAATTGAAAAAAAATAACATTTCAGAAATTGCATAATAGTACAAAAAATAATAAAAATAAACTAATTAGGTCCTTGGCTCGAAAGCCACATATGACATCTCCTATTGTAGTCGGTGGCGAAGGACGGTAGAAGCGACGTGAATGGCTAATGAGGCACGGAGGTACCTGGGTGGTAGACAACGGTGGCAGAGTTGGTTGGAGGAGGTCTGCTGTCCGTGGGGGGGGGGGGGGGGGGGGGCTCCACAATGGAGGAGAGGGTCGCTTGGAGCCTGAAGGAGGTTAACGGAGGTTGGGGGGAGGGTCGCTTGGAGCCTGAAGGAGGTTAACGGAGGTTGGGCACATCGACCCCTGAATTGGTTCTAGAGTTGGGACATGTGGTATCGATTGGAGTGAGAAGTAGCACATGAGATGGGTTCATCTAGGGCTCGAGGCCATCGATTGGTTCGAATTGCAATAGTCCCTCTCCCTCATTCTCGTAGAGGGCGAGGGAGAGAATGAGACCGCAGGGCAGAGGCGGTGGCGGGGGGTGATGGATCTCCATTTCATTACATTTATTCTGTCATTTCGGCCTTAAAACCCCTAGCTAATGCAAGTATATAACATTATTTGGTATAAATTAACATTCATTATTTGTTATGTTTAGTTTATAAAATAATATTTCTAATGATAAAAATATATAATAAAGGAAAGAAAAGAAAAATAATAAAATACCAAAGGAATTTTATGACCCTAAACTCCAGGACCAAGTCAAGAATTGATTTCATCGACAAGGAATAAAGTAGGGGTAGATAAGTGCCAAAAATACTAATCAAAAGCCTATTTTTTATTCATCAATAAAGTATTCTTGGGACCTATTTTATTCTTTATCATTTATATCTCAAATAAATGAACTATGCACATAAAAGTTAAAGCTAAAAATACAAATAAAAATACAACAATTGAGTTTGGATAAAAATAATATACAATGTACATATTATGCTCAAAATAAAAGGCCAAAACTCAAACTTTCCTGACCCATATCTCTCAACTAAAAACACAAAAAAATATTGAAATCACCTCTAACTGTTTAATAAGCTATTCAATGAAGGTGGTTTCATATTTTTTGGAGCTAAGGTGTGAAAGTTAGGTTTTGGACCCCTATTTTACCATATACCCGAAAAAAATATTCATTTTATTTATTCTTTATTATTTTTTTTGATTTATATTTTTATAATTTTGTAAATATTTTTTATAATACATGTACAAATTTAGAATAGTATAAAACCATTAAGAAGACACAAAAATAAAATAGTCTACATAAATATATAGATGAAATAACTGTACTTATACATATATAATATACCCCTATTAATTTAAGTATACAAATAGCATTAGAAAAATAAAATAAAAATATATTCAGGCATATAAAAATAAGTTATAAATATGTACTTTGATAAAATGAAATAAAAATTCAAAAATACAAAATAAAAATAAGATACCCAAAACATAGATGATAAAACCAATAAATATACCTTGAGAATTAACTCGTAATAAATAAACCCGGAAAAATAATAAAAATCATATTAAAATACCTCATAAAATAGTAATCATTTTTATTTTATAAAAAAATAATTAATAAAATCATTTGTTATTTTTTATTCATATATTTCGAATAAACATCGTGTTTTATCGCAACTTGGGCTGACGTGGTCCAATCGCATGGCTTCGTTTGTTGACCTTTGGTTAACTACCTCTGACGCCTCTGAACCCTGTCAAACATGTCGAGTCCCCGCTTTTCTTCCACTTTTTCTACTTCCATCTGATCTCCTTCTCCCTCGAGATCTTCACCATTTCTACTCCTTGATCCTCCATGAATCTCACTGACTCATTAGATTAGGTGTACACGAGGCCTTAAATGTCGGTTTCGGTCACCATTTTGGTGACTAACCGAAACGGAATTTCGGTCAAACTTCGACGGAAATTTCGACCATTTCAGACATTTTTTGTAATAGGGTCCCCATATTTCGGTCATTTCGGTCGAATTTCTATTTTGACATGATATCGAATTTTGACTGAAATTCGAGGAAATTTGAGGCCATGCTTGTACATTGCCTTGATTAGTAGCTAACCCTAGGTCAATAAGGTCCCATCTATCTGCAAATAAAAACATATGTCCTATGCCTTGATTTTGGTCATTTTTCCAAGTTCAAAGTCTCCCACCCTATGTATAGAGTATCCCAATGACAGGAGTAGATCTCTTAAGGTGTTGGCGCGATAGAAGGAGGAGGAGGTGCACCCACGGCAGACCTCCGGCCGCCCTGCTCCCTAGACCTCTGGACAGGTACATGAGTTGTGCCCTTTACTTTCCTTAGGTAGTTTTCTTTTTTTTCTTTCTTTTTCTGCAACTCTATTAGTGTTTTAATGCATGCAGTAGTGTAACTAGGTAGATTCGTAGTTCGCTGGAGGTTAGCTCGAAAGAATATCCCCACAGTGCTTTCCATCATCCTGACCACCCATTTTCGCCTCATTTCATTTCCTAGCACCTTCTCCATTTCCCATACCAGCTCCCTCACGGTTTGCGAATCAAGGTCTCCCTCCGCTACTTCGCTTGAAACCTCACCGCCATCATCCATTTCACCTCGATTTTGACCAAATAAAACCCATGACTCACCTCCTTTATCTCATCTTTCTTTTGCGCATCCTTGCAGGACATGTAGTCCCCATCTAAGGGGAGCTTTATCCAAGAACATTCCACCGAGAAGCACAGAGCTTCAGAGCCCATCTGAGGGGCCCCAGACCCATTCGAGACAGCCAGTCGCTGCGGAGCATCACATAGCATCTATTGAGCATCTCACTAGCACTAGGGGTGCGTGGAGGAGGAAGGATCTATGCACGGAAGTTCATCAACCCGCTGTCTTCTCTATTCTTCGAGAAGAACAACTGTCGTTCGATCGTCTCCTCGCTCAATATTGCACCAGAGACGTCGATCTCCAGAGCCCAGATCGTCGGATCTTCATCCAAGATCTAATCAGAGACGACGCGCCCCGAACCAGTGTCTATCGCCAGAAGACGACGTGCAGCAAGTGGGATGATCAAAACCGTCCGATGGCATGCTTATAGGAGTAAATTGCAAATCTAACCCCCACAATTTGTATTTATTCCTCATGTCTATAGAATATGTAGTGTAAATACATGGGGCATTTGCATAAAGGATCATGTAGTTATTTCATATTGCTTTTTGGTCCTGTCCAGCTTAGCTTACATTCCATCCCACGTGAGCTGGGAAAATTACATGTGTACCCTTTTGTGAGCTCTTGTATTTATTTCTAATACACTAAATTTAAATATAAGTTTTACACTTCTAAAAATTGCACATCGATCCATGTCTTTATCTTTAATTGCAAATATGCACTCGCTAGTACATGTATTTTTGTGCATTTCTTCTATTTATTAAAAATAGCATACGTGCTCTAACAATATGCAGAATTAGGGATAGATGCCTGCTAGCATGTATTTTTTGTGCGTATTGTTGGATTTGCATTCTAGGTATTTTATCTATTTATTAAAAAATCGAATGAGCACGTTTTTATCCTTATTTAACTTGAAAAATAGAAAACAAAAAAACATTTTGAAAAATTTCCCAAAAACACGTGTTATTTATTATTATATTTTATAACTACAGACCAAAAATCCATGAAAAAAGAAAAATAAAAACAAAAAATAAAAAGCTCCAAAGTCCTGTAAAATATAAAATTCCCCAAAAACCCTATAATATTTAATTTTATTTCTAAATTTTATTTACAATGCTATCTATCTATTAGAATTGAGTTGGGGGGCTTTAAACCTTATTTGCTATTTTCTCTTCAATTCAATTATGTTTATTTATTTAATTCATGGCTTGGGATATTTTTTTATTCAAAAATACATAAAAATATGAAAAAAATAGAAAAACACGAAAATATTAGAAAAATATATAAACCCCAAATATGTTTTTTCTTGATTTGTATTTATTTTTAGTAGTATTTTTAATTAATATACTTTATATTGTGAATATATCCCTATATATTATCTATATTGTAAAGAAAATATAAAATAAAAACATATAAATATGAGTAAAAATTATAAAATCACACACACACACACACACACATATATATATACACATGTATTAAAATACACAAAATATAAAAAAAGTAAAAATCCACAAAAATAATAAATGGACAAGAGAAAAGAATACATTTTGAGCTCCATTGCCATATCTACATTTTGCTCCCCTTGTTCGACCTCTACATGCTTACTTGTTATACAATGTTGTTGTAGAGTTATACTAAAGTTTAACTCTACATTTTTGTTATTCATTTATTTATATTAATTGTGGGTTAATTGTTGATTGACTTGGATTTCTTGAGGGATCAATGCATCGACTACGGTCTCGCGTTGTGATATCGCTCGGCCCCTCGAAAAATCTCTATCATCAAATGGCATTGTTGTTGGAGAGAAACATCACATTGATTGGATTATTTTATATTTCCCCTCTTGTCTATTTTTACCATTTACTTATTTTTAACTTACTTGATATTAGTTGTGACATGTCTAATCACTCTCGTTGTTTTAATTTGATGCTTGTGACCACTGCGTGAGGGGGGACTTTCTAAAGAGGACATGTGCACTCAAGCAAGGTAGAGCTGGCTTTCTGTCTTGGCCGGTAAGAGAGAGCGTCAAATGATGACTCTGGGGAATTTTTGAAGTCAATCTCTTTTTTATTGTTTTTATTTTATTTTGTAAATTGAAGTGAGAAACAAAGAGCATTTGATTTGAAATAATTTGAACTCTCTTGGACACTTCACACTTCACGAGGTCCGCTACTTGGGGCATTGTTCCCTTGGGGGTCTCGTCGTTTTTTATCATGTTTTATCGCTTTATTTTTCTCTATTTTCCGACTTTGTTTTTATTTGTTTTGTATGAATGAACCATAGTTTAGGATGTGCTTGCTCAATACAATAAGGTCCAAAGTCTTAATATTTTTGCATGTGCCCATAGACTCGCTTTTGAACTTAGTCGAATTGTAATTGTTGGCTATTCAGACTTGAGACCGCATGTTGAGAGAGGTCACGTACAACGCTGGCAGGCCCCATTTGTGGCAGGCACTAAGTGGCATCAAAGATCGGACTTAGGTCTCATGTATATATATATATATATAGAGAGGGCTTATCTAGAGGGCACTGTGCCGATTTGGCACTTAGTAGGCCCCTAATTGTAGACGTCAGATTATGATCGTGTGATCTAAATAAAAATTCGACGATAAATGCAAATAAGGCATATTTTGGTTACAATAACTGATATCGCGAGAATTTTGGGGTGTAAATTAATTACGTTGACGCCATTTGGATCGATGATTAACAAAACAAAATATGGTAAACAAAAATTGAGTATCCTTATTATGAAGAACAGCGATCAAACAGAGCCAGAGCCTTCTTTCGTTCGCCATTGAAGATCGTTTACAGGTCGCTTAATCTTCGATATCAGTAAGTTTTTATGTATAGTCGTCTTTGAAGAACGTTTTGAAAGTACTTTCTTTCATGTAATTTGATGCAAACTTATTATAAAATAATGTACATGTACTGATAGTATCAAAAATTGTGGTTGTTCGATTAAGAAGAAATAGATTATCGATTCAAATATGTTGAAATGATTTAACGATTACTTTTTCGTTTAAGAACAAATATATTAAAGCTTCTAAGATATTAAATTAAATTTAGTTACTTAAAAATAGAATAATATTACTGCTTGATGATACCAAGTTACTGATACATATTCTAAAATTAAAAGAGTAACTCCAATGATATTTTAAGTGTAATTATTAATATTACTGATCAAATGATGGAAATTACTGAAACATTCATCAAACTTACTGATCGAACATTCGAAGTTACTGAATGTATTCTCCAAAAGTAATCTGAGAAATTTTTACTGATAGTTTAAATATACTTACTGATGCATTCTTCGATGTTACTTATATGTGTTACGATCTTACAAATAAGCTTTGAAAAGTTAAAACATTACTGATAGATAAAATTTAGAAATTAATAATAATACATCGATATTACAGATTAACTATTGTAAGTTACTGCTGCCCAGTTTCTATGTTACTGATACATATCGCAATGTTACAATCATAAATATGTTGTTATTTTAAGTTAAAGACTAAAGTTACTGATAAGATGTTGGAACTTACTAATGTCTTCATCAAACTTACTGATAGATACATCAAATATACTGATAGTAATATTCAAATGTAATATGGCAATAATTACTGATACATTAAATTTTATTACTGAAGCATTATTCAATATTACTGATAAGTGTTACGATCTTACGAATGATTATTTTGAAGCATGAAATTACTGATGCACGTATCTTAGTTACTGATATCGATTGGCAACGTGAACTTACTGGTACATGCTTCTAACTTACTAATTGATAATGAATAAAAATATATTATAACTATAAAGTTACATGGATACGAACAAAAGTTACTTGCCATACATATAATATTACCATTATGATATTATAAATTACTTTCCCATAAATTACTTTTTACCGCCTTCTCATAAATCACAAATAGGTTAACTTTCAAAAACTTACTTCAGACGTGGGAGCTCGGTACGCGGTGGAGCAGTGAACGCCTTATCGACGATTGCAACGAGGGCGGAGAAAGATAATCACGGTCAGACACGGTTAGAGAAAGAACAAACCCATCTTCTTCCATTGTAATGATACGTTTCTTCGTAAATGAGTTTTTTTTTGGAATTAAACGTATTAGGGTTACGAAAAAACATCCTTTAAAGTTTGAACACTTAGGTATGAATCCAATAGCTGCATGCATATTAAATATTGAGAAAGATGATTCCAATAGCTGCATACATATGATTACTAATTCTTTACATTTAATTATAGTTTTTTAATTTTGCTGTTGCATTTTTTTCTTATCATTACCTAATTCTAATAAAGCTTAACAAATGGTTACTGAATATCACACAAATTTTTGATTCGAACTTAGTTAATACTTGATGTTCCTTTTGATATCACTAAAATTCTTATATGAGTAATTGACATTAGTGTTGCATATACTATTTTGCAGATGGAACAAGCAAAAACGTTTGATGTCTCTTATAAGAGACGAACACCGCAAAGTGTAAAAAAAGGAACAATGGAATCTGCAAGTGGTACATTTGTGATTTTTTAATTGAAAATATATAATATATTTCAATTATGTCTTAACAAGTAAATTAATGCAGATACAAGTTTTGAGGGAGATAAAACTACTGAAATTTCCACTGGTAAGTTTGTATATTAACATATTAATGCCTAATATCATAACTTACTATTCACAAACTATTATGCTTTGTAGAAAGAGCATCAGTTTTGAGTCTTGCAAATGTAAAGGATGATGCAAAGCTAGAACCACTGCCAGGTTAAAAAATAACCACTAAGATTGTAAGTTAAGAAAAGAGTATTTTATATTGCAAACTTTTAATTGGTTTTTATTTCATTAATGCAGCGAGATATTGCGTCCAACACAGATGTTACATAAAACAATTTGTAACATATCTTGGTAACAACAAGTTGTCTGGAAGGCATAAAGAGTTGATAGATAAATCCGCTTTCTCAAGATTGGTATCAATTACAAAACTTGATATTAATTATCAAGTATTGGACTTTATTGTTCAAAGATATCAAGGAGATAGGATTTTCAAGTTTGGAGAGAAAGAACTCACATTTTCCGATAATGACATAGGCTTGATTTTGGGGTTGCCTTCATCAGGATTTCCTATTCAACTAAGGGGTTTTTCGTTTGAATGGCCAAGTTCATTTGAAGAGCAATTTTGCCAACCAAGCATGTTATTAAATCGTCACAACATTTGTGACATGCTTGAATCTTTAATATCTCAAGATGATGATAATTCAAATAGAATGTACATAAGATGCCTAATATCTTTGATGTTTTGTACATTTCTATTCCCCGAAACGAACTTCTGCTTCCCGAAGGTCCTACTAAATTACATAGATTCAATTGAAGATACACGATTCTTCAATTGGTCTAATGCAGTTGGGACTATGTTAATGCAACGCTTGGATGATATAGTGGAAAAAATGAGGAAGCGTTCATCATCAGAAGGGAAAGGCACAATTGGCTACTTAACTGGATGTGCAGCGTGTTTATATGTAAGTTTTATTTAATCTATAATTACTACTTTGCTTTTAAAAAATATTTACCAAATATTTAACTATGTAAAATTATTTTAAGGCATGGGCTCTCGAGCACTTATTCCCAACACATGCATTGAATCAAAATCTCTTGCCAAGAATTAGGAAATGGTCAACTCCTTGCAAAGTCACCATAGAACAATTCCAGAACTTTGATGAAGATCAGGTAACAAAATTTTATTTAAATTTTCATTTGTGATTTTAATAGTGAATATAATTTTTTAAGTTACTGATGCAAGTATTGAAAGTTACTGGATCAAGTAATTGATGCAAGTTATGAATAAATTAATTTAGATACTGTTGCCATTATCAAAGTTACCTATACACGTTTCATAATATTGAATATAATTTTTTTAAGTTAATGATGCAAGTATTGAAAGTTACTGGATCAAGTGATTGATGCAAGTTATGAAAAAATTAATTTAGATACTGTTGCCATTATCAAAGTTACTTATACACGTTTCATAATATTGAATATAATTTTTTAAGTTACTGATTCAAGTATTGAAAGTTACTGGATCAAGTGATTGATTCATGTTATGAAAAAATTAAATAGCTACTGTTGCCATTATCAAAGTTACTTATACACGATTCATATTTACTGATTGCTTCATATATACTTCATGGGTCAATTCTACTGATTTAAAATCTAGTGACAGCCTGATACATTTAATATTGTTAATGCTTGTTATTATTAATATTACTTGAGAGGATACTTTGTATTAAAATGAATTTTCATTAACGGTTAAAAATTTTTCCTTTCATTAGATTGTTGTCCATCTGGACTATGAAGAAAAAGAGCTATTCAAGATTGACCCAAATGAATTCATATTTGATTATGAGACATTCGTAACAGAGGGTTTCATCTCAACTGCATATGCATTGCGTGTCATTGTACCGCAACAACGCCAACTTGATGATTGTTCAATGACATCAATATTGAAGCATGGTCCACATCAAAATACACCAGAGTGTAAATGTGAAGAACACAAGAAGAAAATAAGTGATTTGGAGAGTTACATTTCACAGATGCCCACTTTGGATGAATACAAAAACATGAAAGAACAATATGAGAATACATTAAGGGAGAATGAGAAGCTAAAGGTCGAAGTATCTATTCTAAAGCAATGGTTTGAGGAATTCTTTGCAAAATCAGTTAGTGTCAAGCAACAAGAAGAGAAGAAATCAAAGTTTGGTGAACAAGAAGAACAAAATAATATCACAAAAAAGATCGAATCACCATCCTTTGATCTTGGAATTGAGGAGGATTCTGAAGATCGTTGCAAAATTAAACCATGTGTTCCAAAGAGGGGTAGAAGCAAGAAGCTTATTACTCCTAGCAGCATGTCCAAAAGGGTTAAGTCAAGAAGAGCAATAATGGAAGAAGAAAAAGCACAAACCATCCCAATGAAGGAGAAAAAAGTGAGGAAAAAAAGAAAGCTTGAAAAAAAGAATTTCGAAGAAGTGATGACTGTAGAAGATGAAGATGAAATTCCAAAGATTGAAGACAACAAAGAGCAAGCTTTGGAGGTATGAAATCAATCTTCCATACTTTACATATACTGTTGATTATAAATTTTTTATTTAATTAGTGTCATTCAAATGATCATTATTCAATAAATTGCATATGCTAAATATTAGTGATATGAAAATATTACTTACTGATATGATATAACTTACTGATATCATATAATTTTCATATAACTTATTGATATCATATAAGTTACTGATACGTCTTAACATAAGAGCTTACTTATTCTTTTGCAAGAGTTACTAACGAAAATGAAAATATTACTTATGTCATAATAAGGCTTACTTATACTTACATTTGCTACACTAGTGCTACTATTGAATTTATGTATATTACTTACTAATGCTATACTTATACTTACTGGTATGAATATATTACTTACTGATATGCTATAACTTACTGATATCATATAATTTTCATATAACTTATTGATATCATATAACTTACTGCTACGTCTTAACATAAGAGCTTACTTATTCAATTTGCAAGAGTTACTAACGAAAATGAAAATATTACTTATGTCATAATAAGCCTTACTTATACTATCCTCTTTTATTAATATATTGGGGTGGGCACCAATGCGTGTTTCCCCCTTTTTTGACTCAAAAAAAAAGCCTTACTTATACTTACATTTGCTACACTAGTGCTACTATTGGATTTATTTATATTACTTACTAGTGCTATATTTATACTTACTGATATGAATATATTACTTACTGATATGCTATAACTTACTGATATCATATAATTTTCATATAACTTACTGATATCATATAACTTACTGATACGTCTGAAACCTAAGATCTTACATATTCAAATGCAAGAGTTACTAAGGAAAATGAAAATATTACTTATGTCATTTTAAGGCTTACTTATACTTGCATTTGCTACACTAGTGCTACTATTGAATTTATGTATATTACTTGTGTCCTGACATACCTTACTGACCCAAATAATTATAATATTTCTTTAATTTATTTATAGGTTTACAATTTAAATCGCATCGATTACGCTGGATATGATGCAATTTCTGAATCAGAGAGGGCAACCATTCATGAATTTCTGAAGGATCCTGTCGCCAAGTAAGGGGATATTTAATAAATATATTAGACCCAATTCATTATATATTTATGATGATTTATTTGTAATGTTACAACTTAACTTACATTTCAGTATGGGAGCAACTTACCATGGTCCAGGAGACAACTTTTGCAATGGAATACACATTGAAGACCTACTTTATAATAAAATGGTCATAGATGTGATTTTGGACATGTTCATGGATGTGCTTTACAAATCGTATCAAGAAAGTGATGTGGAGTGCCCATTTATTTTTGCAAATACGGCTCAAATGGTAATAGTACTTACCTATTTTTTGTTTTTAATTTAAGTTATATTAACTAAATATTATTCATTTCAGCAATTGTTCCCAAAGACTGTGAAAGAAGCAACCGAAGAAGATTATGAGCCTCTAAATAATTTGTTCTCATGCACAAGAACGATGTTTGACAGTGTAAAAAAATCCTTTTGTGTAATCCACACCTCCAATCATTGGCATCTTCTCGTGGCTGATTTTGATGAGAAGAAATTCATTTCATACAATTCACTTGCTGGGATGAAAAAACACCTCATGGACGTTAGAAAATGGGTAAAAAGATATTAATTTTTGTGATACATCCATTTTTGATATATTTTTTTACTAACATATTTCTTTAACAATACCCTTAGGTTGATTGGATGGCAGAATATTTCATGCTATTTACTGGAGAGCACCTTGAAAAGTGGCCAGTAGAGATAAAAAAAGGAATCCCAATGCAGCGAAGTGATTCCATTGATTGTGGGGTTTATGTAATGAAGTATATGGAATTCATTTGCAAAGGAAAGGATCCAGTGTTCCGAAACGAAGATATCCCCAAGTTTCGTGCGGAGATAGCAGCTATACTACTTACAAGTGGTCAGAAGAAAGATTAACAGAAATTTGATATCTTAGACATGTATATAGAGATGATGTAAAAATGTACATGTACTGTTCAAAATTTAAATGTAGTATCTTTCTTTTGAACATGAAATTCTTTATGAATGAGAAAATTTTGATGGTTGTTGATTGTTGATTGTTGAAATTATTACAGATGATACATTCGTCTACTACCTGATACTTACATATAGTACTATTAGAACTTAAAGATGATTTTGAGTAATGTATAACTTACTAGTACTCAAATATAGTACTATTAGAACTTAAAGATGATTTTGAAAATCTTACTTGTATAAGCTAAGAACTTGCGGATTAAAAGATATTATGCTATAAGTAACTAATAGTTACAAATGATACGTAATAATTTACTAATGATTTTGTGTATAGTACTTGTGACATGTTAGTAACTTACTTATAGTTAGATATGATACCAAAATCGTATTTATTGTCTTAGTTTCAGATATTGATGTTTTATAATCGTGAATGTTACAGATGTCTTCTACAAACTTACCGATAAAATCTTCTTATTTACTGATGTATTTGTCAAAGAAAATCCCATTACTGATGCATTCTTCACTGTTACTGATACATACCAAACTTACTAATACATGACAAAAGCAAGAACTTACTGATTTATACAACAAATTAAATTAAACATGATTCATACTTACTTATGATGGACAAGTAATATAAGCTTCATACTGATGCAAGCTTCATACTTACAATTAACTTACTTATACAAGCTTCATACTTACTGACGCATACGTCAAAGAAAATATGGGTAATATATACTGATTAATACAATTAACTTACTGATTCATTCTTCAAAGTTGATGATGCATGTTCGAAACTTACCAAAACATGTTAGAGTCATAACTTACTGATTCATTCACGAAATATACTGAAACATGATTCATACTTACAATTAACTTACTTATACAAGCTTCATACTTACTGACGCATACGTCAAAGAAAATATGGGTAATATATACTGATTAATACAATTAATTTACTGATTCATTCTTCAAAGTTGCTGATGCATGTTCAAAACTTACCAAAACATGTTAGATACATAACTTACTGATTCATTCACGAAATATACTGAAACATGATTCATAGTTACAATTAACTTACTTATACAAGCTTCATACTTACTGACGCATACGTCAAAGAAAATATGGGTAATATATACTGATTAATACAATTAACTTACTGATTCATTATTCAAAGTTGCTGATGCATGTTCGAAACTTACCAAAACATGTTAGATACATAACTTACTGATTCATTCACGAAATATACTGAAACATGATTCATACTTACAAGACCATAGACAAGTACCAACTTACTTATATATACTTGTAAATTACAAATGGAAATTGAACAATATAAAATAACTTACAACCAGATCATAAACACACAACTTCATACTCGATGAATAGTACACAATATAGAAAGAATACATAGAAGGGGAACATAAAAAAATTGAATTCTTCTATAAAGTGCAATGTGGTATGCAAAATATGCTTCAGTCTTCTCGATCCTTTGAATATCATATGACTTCAATACTCTCTATAATCAGCTGCATTGATCATGTAACCACCTGTGAAATGGAGAAAATATACATAGTGTGATCAGAACGTTAATATACTAAAATTACATTATAAACCATATGAATAAGAATTTATCTTACCATCAGTCTTCTCAAGTCCTTTGAATAACATCTGACTTCAAAACTTTCAATACCAGCTCATTTATAATGTAACCAACTGTGTAATGGAAAAGATATACATATTGTTATCATAACTATAATACACCAAAAGTATTATATAAACCATATGAACAAGAATATTTCTTACCATCATGCATTATATTAAGATTTTGAAGGGCAATTCCTTTAATCATGTCCTGCATTGAATTTGTGGCATAATTTGCATTGTCTACCCTTTGACGAATTCTCTTCACTAATTGATTTCAATCTATTAGTGCTGCCCTTTGGTCTACCACCTTTTCCAGACCCTTTTGGTTTTGCTACATTAGGATCTTTTACAACAAATGCTGACTTATCACATTTTTCATTAACATCATGGACATCTTCGACATTTACATAGATCATTTTGCTCTTAATAGCTTTGACTCCTTCAGAAGCATCAATAAGGACCTTCTTAATGTAATCATATACTTCTTTGTTGCCATCAGCTTCGCTAATAAGTTCATTTGCCAATACTCTTAGTTGACTATTATCATCTTGCACTGTTCTCCTCCTATAAAGTGGGTAGTAACCATTTCGCTTGATATCTTTCTTCCATCTTCTTAATAAAAGAGAGGGTTGAACGTCTAACGCATCAGTGTGTTTTAAAACACTAATAATGTGTCTGCAAGGAATAGCCATTGATTCCATCTTCATACAATCACATTTGAATTTATTGTAACAAGCATGAAAAGTAACACTGTTGAAATCTTCAATCCTCCCAATAGGATATACTCTGAATTGTATAACATCATCAACAGAAGGAAATGGAATCACATTTAGTTCAATACCTTCCAAAAGCTCTGTCTTAACCATATAAAACACGATTTTTGTGAAATGCTCAGAAAATTGTTTTTCAATGCTCCACTGCGTAGCCAATTTAGGACTTTTATTCTCATTTTCATTATCCAACCTATTAGCATGCTCTCTCATTCTTTCAACTGCGGTTTGAAATCTAGTCATGAACTCATATAAACTATTCAGCTGATTGACATGGTTAGTCAAGAATGAATTCATGCTCTCGCTCCTCTGTGTTGTATTCATCTCAGCAAAAAAATATCTTCTCATGTAAATAGGAACCCACTTTCTCCTAATACGAAACATAACATTAATCCATCTATTTTTTTCTAAATTACATTCTGTAACTATTCTGTCCCACTCAGCTTCAAAATCTTGTTGACTTTTTGCGCCCCAAATAATCTTATTCAATGCAGGAATTGCTATATCAGCTTTCTTTGTTAAACCAATCCTCTTCTTCATGTTAGCTGTAACGTGCCAACCACAATATCTATGCTTGGTAGAGGGGAAGACTTCTCTTATAGCAGCATTAATGGATGGACACTGATCAGTAATAATTGTCTTCGGAGCAACATTAACAGCCATCAGAAAATTTTTAAAAAGCCATACAAAAGACTCCTTTGTCTCATTCATTAAGAATGCGTTGCAAAAGAATACAGTCTGTTTGTGGTTGTTAACTCCACAAAAAGAAGCAAAAATTAGCTTATACTTGTTTGTATCGTATGTTGTATCAAAAGTAACAGCATCTCCAAACAATTTATAATCTTCCATGGAATAGGAGTCTATCCACATGCAATGGGTTAAACACAAATCCTCATCTTGCTTGAACACATAAAAAAATTCAGGTGTAACGCTTTTGCAATATTCAAGATGTTCCAACAACATAACAGCATCATGACCTTCAATTTCTTTCTTCTGATCACGCTTCAAATTGTATATGTCTCTGGCTATAGAACCAATGCGTTCGTCAGATCCACTTTGTTTGTCCAAAAAAGCAATTTGTTTGGCAGTAGGGATGTTCACTTGAGACATAGAAGCTAGTAGATTCTTTGTGGCCTTAGTTATTCTCCTATTCGGTCTCAAGTACTTTCTCTTACTTGGAGAAACAAGTTTATGGTTATGTTCCTCAACGAATGAGACGACATCCCACTGTTTAGATATCTGATTTAATTTAACACACATCTTTGCCTTACAACCACAACGGCTTATTCCACATCGTCTACCCTCGCTGTCTATTCCATCAAGATTAGCTTCAGCATCTACCACTGACAGGCTAGATGATATCTTCCTTTTTTTGGCATTTTGAACATACTGTCCTTCCTTCCAACAAACATATTTTTTAAAAGATAGATTCTTAACTTTGTTTTTTCGATCAAAACAATATTTGGTGCTACTCCTCCTAATATTAAAGCCAAGTTCAGTAGCATATTTCTCAAAGAACATTTCACATTCCTTTAGGTTTGAGAAAGATAGACCCTCTCGAGGGATAATATCAGGATCAACAGCTAATATAGGGGAATCATCATCATTTAAATCTTCAACGCATTCATATTCATCATTGACTAAAAGAATAAACCATAAAAAGAGTATCAGTATGCATATTTAAAGCAACAGTATGCTTGCTGAAACTTACTTATTCTTCTGCAATTATTACTAATGAGTTTATTAATATTACATCATGATATTGCATACCTTACAAATACAATAGCTTACTGATACTTACTTCGTGATACCATATAACTTACTGATACATCTGAAACATGGGATTTTACTTATTCTTTTGCAAATATTACTATCGAAATTAAAAATATTACTTATATCAAAGTAAAGCTTACTTATACTTACATGTGCTACACTGGTCCTTACAGATTCTTTTGCAACTATTACTATTGAATATAAACATATTACTTATGTCAAAGTAAAGCTTACTTATACTTACATGTGCTACACTGGTCCTTACTGATTATTTTGCAACTATTACTATTGAATATAAAAATATTACTTGTGTCATAATCAATATTACTGATGTTTCCAAGTGCTACGGTTTGATATTTCATATATTACTTGTTTATATTTGATAATGAAACGAATTTCAAAATTTCAATGATACAATGAACAACTTGACTATATCAGGATCAACAGCTGATATAGGGGAATCATCATCATTTAAATCTTCAACGCATTCATATTCATCATTGACTAAAAGAATAAACCATAAAAAGAGTATCAGTATGCATATTTAAAGCAACAGTATGCTTGCTGAAACTTACTTATTCTTCTGCAATTATTACTAATGAGTTTATTAATATTACATCATGATATTGCATACCTTACAAATACAATAGCTTACTGATACTTACTTATTCTTTTGCATTTATTACTAATGATATTGATAATATTACTTCGTGATACCATATAACTTACTGATACATCTGAAACATGGGATTTTACTTATTCTTTTGCAAATATTACTATCGAAATTAAAAATAATACTTATGTCAAAATAAAGCTTACTGATACTTACATGTGCTACACTGGTCCTTACTGATTCTTTTGCAACTATTACTATTGAATATAAAAATATTACTTATGTCAAAGTAAAGCTTACTGATACTTACATGTGCTAGACTGGTCCTTACTGATTCTTTTGCAACTATTACTATTGAATATAAAAATATTACTTGTGTCATAATAAATATTACTGATACTTACATGTGCTACACTGGTCCTTACTGATTCTTTTGCAACTATTACTATTGAATATAAAAATATTACTCGTGTCATAATAAATATTACTGATGTTTACAAGTGCTACAGTTTGATATTTCATATATTACTTGTTTATAATTGATAATGAAACGAATTTCAAAATTTCAATGATACAATGAACAACTTGAAAATAAAATTCATATAATTACGTAAAATCTATAAATAATACCTAATATTCCAGATTTCTTGTTGACATCAATCAGATCGAAAAGATTGCCCTCATCTTCTAATTCACATAAATATTCTTCACTTTCTGAACCATGGCCAGAGTAGTCTTTCATCGATGAATCATACGTATCAAGATCAAAATCTAATCGCGAATTATCCATACACGAACCTATTAAATAAATATTAGAAACGAATACATGTAACGAAAAACATATAAAAAATTAAAAATTGCAAATCAAAGTACCTTTGGTTCCAGATTACGAGTAAAGAATCGCTCGACGATCTCGCGGATGACAAGAAGGGTTTTTTTCCTCGAACGAAAATGACGCGAGAAGAAATGACTCATTTGCTAATTAAGGAATGTAATTAAATTTCCTTTTTACAAAAATTGCGGTTACAATCGTGGTTCCTATAATCAAGGGATCTCATGATTTAATCGAGCGGTTGGGAATAAGTGCTCATTTTATAAAAAATGGGCACAGTGCCCTCTGGATAAATTTCCTATATATATATATATATATAGGTAGGTAGCATACGGTGCTTCACGATAATAACATATTCCATTTTAAGGCGTTTTCATCAGCTTGCACCTCATGTAGTGCATCTTTCAATTCTATTATGCATCCTGCATGGAGATAGTTGGGAAGCATTGTACTCTTCTGACTTTGCAAGCATCATCGATTCCCAACTTGCATGACTTTTCTGATCTTCTCCCTCTGGTTTTGATCACCTTCGTTGTTAATGGAATTGGAAGCTCGTTAGACGATGGCATTCAAACATAACAAAAACAATGATAATAAAAAATAATAAAGTGGGACCATTAACTCTATTGGACTTGTAAAAATAAACTTAATGGATTCATTATCTTGGGGAAAGCAGCTCCCTCGCTGATATGCATTTTATTCTCATGTACACAATAAGGACCAGTGCCCAAATCCCAAGACTACCTACATGTTTGTACAATTTTTTTATACTCACCTAACTCTAAAATAGAAAAGATAAAAGACCAACATCTAGGTCTTCACTATGTTGAGTAGGTGAACATGGGGTTTGCTTTGTACATTGATTGTGATTTGAGGCTATTCACGTTCATCATTCTTTGAGTTTGTAGATCCCTGAGTTTTTTTAGTTCTTATTTTAATTAAGTATGTCTTCTTTTCTTTGTTTATATTATTCACCATCTTTCTTAAGTCGTGATATCAAGTATTGATCCTCACTTTATAACCGGATTTTGCAGCTACATTTTTACCCGTATCACCCTATCTCTGGTCTGGTTCAAGAAGTCTCTCTTATTGGATAACTATTTTGTCTTCGTTTCGTCATCATCTCCCATCCTCCTCGTTCCCTTTCGTATCATCCATTATTTCACCTGGGAGTGGTGTGCGATTAGATGATGCCCACATCAAGGTTTTGATTTCAAAAATTATTTGAGTAAGATGGGCAAATTTGAGGATGTTGAGATTGGTGTGCTATTTTTGGTGGACCCGTCTTTGGTATGTGCATAGAGACGATTGAGGATTCCATTTTTGTCACGATTATAGATGTGATTCTTTATTGAGGATTTTTGATATCGCACAATGGATTGAGAATGCTATTGATTCCTGATGATTTGATGATGATTCCAGGAGCTATGACTATATGATCTCTTACGCGGTTCTGTCCATCTTGATTCAGATGTTTGGTGTATTATCTCTATATGTGCTTCAAAACGATGGTGCCCGTAACCCACGTGAGTTCACTCATCTTCTTACATGATCTATTCTCCATCTCCCAACTCTCCTATCCCCATCTAGCACTTAGAGACTCGTTGACCAACATCTCGATTGATCTCAGTTTATTTGGTTGATTTGAGAGTCTGCACTGCGACTGCCCTGATGATCTCTTCTCTCTCCATAAGCCTCATGCCCTCCATGATGATTGATTGATTGATTATTTTGAGGACATGAGACTTGATACCAACACTTTTCTGATTTGATTGACTTAGTTCGCATTACTCTTCAAGGACTATCTGTGGAAGAATGCAACATTTTCTTTATGATCAGTTTCACTCACTACTTTGGTGTCCATCTTGATGGAGCACGAAACCGAGTCATCTGATTTGAGTTATTGGTCTCACTGTCTGATTGTGCATATGATATGTCGGAACATAAAACAGGTTATCCTAGTTGTATGGAGTCCTTTGAGTCTTCTCTCGTCGACTGTCCTCGCAAGGATGAGCCTCGTTCTTATTATTATTCTCAGCTAAGTTCACGGTACTCCTTGAGGATTATCTGCGAGAGACTATGACATCTTCGAGGTTTGTTGGTCTCTTCTGCTGGGTAGTCAATTTTTCACCTGCCGAGATCGCTTATGCTGAATTGTTTGATATATGACTACTTCGAGTCTTCTCCCCTTGACGACCCTCACAAGGATGATTTCCATCATGATTATTCGTTGTGTGGTATGCATCACTCCCCGAGGGTTATCTGCGGGAGGATACATCATTTTATATGTACTCGATTTCACTTCTGGTGTCTCCGATCTGGTGGAGCACGAAGCTGAGTCTTATGATTTGTGTACTCGGTCTCCTCTCCATTAGTGTCTCCTATCTGGTGGAGCTGGAGACCATGTCTTCTAATTATTCTGAGATCTCTAACTCATCTTAGTCTGCTCACCTTGACGATCCTCGCAAGTTTGAGACGTGTCTTGTGAAATTGGGTGCACTCCTGATCTTTCGACCTTATATCCACTAGCTGTCAAGCTACGTATAGAGTCTCATGCTCTTCACTTTTCGCATCTTCTTGATACTATGAGTGACACTGAGGAATTTATACCGATCATTCCTCCTTGGTGTCTTACGATATCAGCTTTGATCTTCCACTCTTTTCTTATGAGCCGATATTCTGCTTCCCGCTACCGGTTCCTAGCTTATTATTTCGATCTATTTGTCCAGGTAGCTGACACCCACCTGATTGCATAATAGGGTGTCGTTATATTTCTGACTGCATCACCGCTCTCATAAAGGGGACAATGATGAGAGTACGGTATTCAACTATAGGATACCTTCCCATCATGCATTTCATTGTGTGTGTGTGTGTTTTGTCTTTTCATTCCTACTCTCCTCCGTATGCCATGTGTATCCAGATCATTCGACACATCTGTGTATCTACACTTATGCCGTACTTTGTCCTAAGTATAAGGGGGTACATCTATTTATGTTTCTATTTCTTCGTTCTGTTTCTTCACTCTTGTTGTTGCATGTACTTAGGGCTCTTTTACCCTGAGTACAAGAGGAGTGACGTGTATATTCACCCAATGAATTTTCTCTTAGGTTATCAGTTTCTTTTTACTGATCCCCTCACCTGTCTCATGTCTTATTGATTTCCTATGCTATACTTATGAATATTTACCTTAAGTATAGGGGGAGACTGACCGAGATGTGATTTGTTCATTCCCACCCTCGACCCTCCCTGCATGTATATACAGTCTGCTATACTTAGGATTATTTCATCCAAAGTGTACAAAGGGACGGTCGACTTTGCATTCATTCATTTCTTCCTTTTTCATTCACTTCTTATTCCTTATTCATTAGGCTTTTCTATACTCAGTACGAGTTATGTCTTCTCTTTTCTTTTCGATCTACGAGGACATAACTCAAGCTAAGTATAGAGGGGTTGTATATACTTTAGCCATATTCCGTACTTTCGTATTTTCGAATAATATGGCTAAAATACTATATATATATATTTATACAGTTCATTAAATCAATTAATAACAAGATGCATATTATTCCTCAAATTCCTTTTGTATATAATGATTAATAAATCATGTAAAAATATTTTGTAAAATATTTATAAAATAGTTTGAAAATTTATTTGAAATATCTATTGAAAATAATTTTAAAAAATTGGAAAATATTCTCTAACCTTGTAAAAATATGTAGCCTGTGAAAAATTCATTTCTTTATGTGAAATAAAATGCTTTGAAAACCTATTTGCAAATAATTTTGAAAATAGTTGCAGGAATATTTGAAAAATCTATATATATATATATATTATTTGAAAAATATTTACAAAATAGTTTTCAAATAATTATAAATGTTTGTAAAAATTATTTGCAATAATTATTTTGGACAATAGTTTTCAAATTTTTTGTAAAATCATTTTCAAATAAGTTTAAGGAATATATACATCATCCAAATAAATTCTTTATGAATTGTACCTATAAAAATAACTATCATTCAATCTGTAAATCCTCCAACCTTAATTCTTGTAAATAATAGACGAACATCCATGTCAATATCTGCATATACTTCCTTTTTAATCCAAAATTATTTTTGTTTTGAGAAATCCCGAAAACATTTGCAAACTTGTTCAAAATTCCATGAAAAAGTTCGAAACTTTGAAAATTGCATCACAAAAAGATTTTCTGCATTGTACATGGCATTCATATTTTTCGAGTTGAGTCTGATAATTGAACTAGTCCAAATAAAGTCGAATATTGGAGCTTGGTTGGACCTTAATGCACCTAACTTCACGAGTACCTTATAAGAACTAGATTTGAGGTACTTCATGTCTATTCAGACTTAATTGCTTGACACTCAAGGCTCGGTTCATGACACCTCAACTGCTTAACTGGAATTTTTTGAGATGCACGCATGACTCTTGTCAGTCGTGACCTAACTTGGACATTTACACCTTTCACTTGGCCCAACCCAGTTGGAGTGGTGAGGGGATGGATTTGCCGGTATGAGATGGACACGAGCGGAAAACATTCATCCTCGTCTTGGGAGGGAAGTGCACCCCAATCCCTCCAGTAACCATTAGGTCCAAATATAGGAGAGTGTGTGTTGCAATAATGCTTGAAAAAAGGGATATTGTTCTGGCTCGAGAGGAAAAACACTTTATGTAAATATTATTGTATATAGGTGATGAATCCACGTTTCATCATCTTAATATCTTGATCTTAGCAAAATCCCCAAGTAAAATCCCAAATAAATATTTATAAATTTCATAAATTAATAAAATGACTCTTGTAAATAAAATACATTAATTATTGTATATTAGATGGTATAAAATAAATTAACAATAAAAGGCCGCAAAATAAAGGAGTTTTATACATGTAAATAGCCCAAAAATTCATGTATTTTTAATAATTTCATTTCAACTCCTTGTTGGCTAATTCTTTCTCTAACTTGTTTATAAAAATGTACATAAAAATACAAAAATAAAAAACAAATTTTACCTCGAATAAATGCTCCTAGATCCCAAAGAGAAAAAGCCGTAAAGTCCAACTTCCAAGCCAAATTCCCACTCCGTATGAACTCCAAATTCATCGAACTCACTTTTAAAGTTCAAGTTAGAAAATTATCTATCCAAGGAAGTGGTTTCATTAAAATCGGAGCTTATTTGCAAAAGTTAGGTTTTGGGACCTAGATGTACATTGTATATCATGTATATATTCATTCTTTCTTCAATTTTTTATTGTATCTTTCTTAATTACTAAAAATACAAAAAAATCATGCTTGTGTTGTATTTTATTTATATTATTTTATTGTATTTTTTCCAGTGTAAATATCTCTTATTAAAAAGACGAAAAAATTACATATTAGAAAAGTAAACAAAAAAATGTACATGTTGTATGTATTCTTTTGTAAATTCTCCACTATTTCTCTTCTCTTTTTATTTTATTGTATTTAAAGTAGCCTACTTTATTTATTTATTTATTATTTAATTTCTATTCTCTACAATAACCATCAATTCAACTTCATTATTCCACCATTTTTTCCAACTTCTCATTCAACTCCATTAATAATACAACCTCCCATTCAACTCCACCACCTTAATAACTTCTCATTCTTTCCTCTTTATATACATCTCATTCTCCTCATTTTTGCCTTTGATCCATCTTTATGTAAGGAGAGCCTAGTTCTCAGAGTTGAATCAGTGACAGCGACGCAACCACGGTCGAGCGATGACAGCCCTCTCTCCGATGAGATCCGTTGGTTTTTTTGCCAACATCGTAACCACATCCATGCGTTTCTCGAGCTCATCGCTCGCCGGCGATTCGAGAGAAAACCGTGCTCTCGTGAGCACATCATAGGCAACCGTCCATCTTAGGTAATTTTATTTTCATCTTGTTGTCGTTATTTTTATCTTTACAATTTTTTTAGTCCATCATATTGTCATCCATATACCCACATTTGTTCCACATCATCTTCTACATCATCATATCAATTTTTTCCATCATGTGCATCCCCTAATTAACAATACATAAAAAAATATAAAAAATTAAAACAAAAAAGTTTTTTTATTTATCATAGCACGAAATAAAAAAATAAAAAAAAAACAAAAAAAGGAACGGAGGTGGAGCAGCAGCTCCAAGGCCGCCGCCCCACCTCCCCATCGTCATCGTCGGCGCCCCCGTAGCTGGCCGCATCACCCCCAGCCGCCCGCATGGTTGGCGCCACCTCAGCCGTTGCCACGCGCGCCCCCTCTCCTTCGCACAAGCTCCGCCATCGCCGCCACCAGCGGTGGGCTCGCACCTCCTGCCCCGCGGCCACCCGCCTCGCAACAGCTGAGCGCCGCGCGCGCACCTCCGCGCGTCGGCCGGCCTCCATCTCCACCCTCGCGCCGCGCCATCGTGGCCGCGCCGTCGTCCCGCACCGCCACCCAATTTGGGTTCCACTTCCATCATGCACCCAGGGAGGAAGAAGGTGACTTATTTTTTTATTGTAAAAATTGTAAAAATTTTATTTATAGTTTCCGTAATCACAAATAGGTCCTTGTATAAAGTTGTTTGTTTATTTTGCTTTCTGTATTTGCACAGATATCCCTGTGTGCTCAATTAAATTTGGACTTCAATATTGCATCCTTTTTTCAATAAAAAATGTCTTTGTATTGAGCAACTAATTGTCTACATACTGAATATTTATTTATATTTTTATGAATTGTGGGTAATTAATTTAAATTGTCTAACTGAAAAATTAGATATTTTACCCATTTTGAGCACTTAAATTTATATATCGCACAAGGTTGCTCTAAAAATTCCACAAAAATTATATATGATGCCTTGAAGAGTGTTTAACTTACTATCCAAATTTCATCCAAAGTGGAGTTGTCTTGTGGTTGAAATAAATTGTAGAGTGTTTTAGTATTTGATTTTTAATTAAATCCACATACATCATTTTTTATGACATTTCAACTCTCATGTATTGAGCATCTAAATATTTTATTGAGATAATTCGCACTCTGACTAATTTGATAATGTGGATTTATTAGGAATTAATTACTCACTCTTACTCGGTTTTCACTAAAAAATCCATAAAAAATCATATTTTGTCAAAAAATTCCAAAAATATTATTGTATCTTCCCTGCATCATGTTTATGTTCCACTAAACTTTTCATGATTTTTTCTTACTGTTTGTGTGATAATTTGTGAAAAAACTCATAAAAAGTTTGCATTTTTATTTGTTGCATTTTAACCCCTAAAATTCAAAAAAAAATATGTCTTGCATTCATCATTGGATTAAGATTCTAAGAAAAATATAATTTCGCTAAATTGAATTGATTTGACATTAAAATTAGTTTGGCCTTGTTGTGTCTTCTTAGTGTCTTAATTCAGCCGCATTTGCCTTTCACCTTTGTTTTTGCATTAAAAAATATATATAAAAACCGCGTGGAAATCTAGATCTAAACTTTCGAATTAACCCCAAAGTTATTCCTTTGCCTCCCTGAGTTCGATCCCAGACTTGCCCGGGATATAAATTAAAGCCGAGACACTCTTCACGGAGTTTCTCTCGGTTCTGACTGATTCGCTAAGTACACGTGCTACAATGTCCATGAATTAAATATCGTATTTAGCGACTCGTCAGATGGCGCCGTTGCCGGGGTCACCCGCATGAATAGTATTTCAAAAAAATGTTGAAATGAAACCCCCAAAAGTGGACATGCCTGATTAAAATTAAATGCTTGTCAGAGTAAGTATATAGTTGAAAAAAGCAAGCTTGAGCTTCAAAAGTCATAAATCACGTGAGCCTGCAGCTGGACGACTTGACTCCACTGGTCATGCATCCCCGAATAGGTAGTTACACCAGCTTCCGTCCATTCCTCTATTTACCCCACTCTTTGATTCAGATGCACTTGAACTTAAAAGGGAATTCACTATTCCTTGAGGAAAGAGTTACCGGATTAGGGAATCTTTAGGTTTTCATGCGGGAGAAGTTAGTTCTTCATTCATTTCAATCGCGAAGAGCCACTATCACTTACACCGTACAAGTCAGGTTTATTTTTATAAGGGTTTGCGTATGATGTAGACTGGTTCTGACATGGTTGTTGAGGTGGTTTGAACTGAGTTCCGTGACTCTCAAAGGTTGTTTTGCTTTATATCTAGTTCCCGACCATGCTCCACACACATTCCCACACCAAGGTCCAACTAAGCTCCAAACTTTGATTTTTGTGAAGACAAGTTTGAGAATTAAAATCAATTTAATTTCTTTCCTTTTGTTTTCTCTATTTTCATTTTCCAAACTCAATGCATAACTGTTTACCAGGGTTTAGAAATGGCAAGTATAGGGGGTGATGAATCTCCATTTCGTTACCTTTATTTTATCATTTCTGCCTTAAAAACCCTAGCTAATTCATGTATACAACATTATTTTGTACAAATTAGTATTCATTATTTGTTCTATTTACTGGATAAAATAATGTTTTAATGCTAAAATTATAGAATAAAGGAAAGAAAAGGAAAAAGAATAAAATGACAGAGGTATTTATGACCATAAACCCTAGGATCAAGTCATGAATTGATTTGGTCGACAAGGAATAAAGTAGAGGGATATAAGGGCCAAAATACAATAAAAAACCTATATATCTATTCATCAATAGAGTATTTTGAGATATATTTTATTTCTTTATTATTTATATCTCAGATAAAGAAACTTATCACATAAAAGGTGCAGATAAAAATTAAAATAAAATACAAAATTAGTTTGTACAAAAATAATATGCAGTGTACTTTTTATGCTCAAAATAAAAAACCAAAACCCAAACTTCACAGACCCGTATCTCTTAAATAAAAACTCAAAATGTATCAAAATCATCTTTATTTGTATATAAATATGAATAAGCTATTTAATGAAAATGATTTCATATTTTTCGGAGTTAAGATGTCAAAGTTAGGTCATAGACCCCTATTGTACCATATACCCGGATAAAATATTCATTTTATTTATTCTTTATTATTTTCATGAGTTCATATTTTTATAATTATGTAAATATTATTTAAAATACATGTACATATTTAAAATAGAATAAAACCATAAAGAAAACACAAAAATAAAATAGTCTATATAGATACGTAGATGAAATACCTACGCTTATACCTATATAATATAGACCCCTATCTATTTAAGAATAAAAATAATATCAAAAAATAAAGTAAAAATATATTTAGGTGTATAAAATAAGTTATAAAATCATAAAATAACATAATAAAATCAAAAATACAAAAAAACTAGATACCCAAAATCTCGATGAATATACATATAAATATACCCTTAATGATTAACTTACAATAAATAAACCCAAAAAAATAAATAAAATCATATTAAAATACTATGTAAAATAATAAACTTTTTAATTTTATAACCAAAAGTTAATAAAATTATTTGTTATTTTCTATTCATTTTTTTTATAAACAACCTTTTTATCGCGACCTAGGCTAACGTGGCCCAATCCCATGGGTTCGTTTATTGACCTCTGGTCAACTACCCCTGATGCCTCTGAACCCCGTCAAAAGTGTCGAGTACCTGCTTTTCTTCCATTTTTCCCACTTCCATATGACCTTCTTCACCCTTGTGCCCTTCACCATTTCTACTCCTTGATCCTCCATGATTCTCGTCGACTCATTAGATCACTTGCACATAGATCCGATTAGTAGCAAAACCTAGGTCAATAAGGGCGCCCATCTGTCTATAAAGAAAAACCTCCATCCTCTTCCTCGATTTTGGTCATATTTCCAAGTCCAAAACCCCCCACCCTCAATCTAGAGTGTATCCCGGTGACAGGGGGAGATCCCCTGAGGTGTTGACACGCCTGAAGGAGGAGGAGGTGCACCCACGATGGACGTCCGACCGCCCTGCTCCTTGGCCCTCCGACCAGGTATAAGAGTTGTGCCCTTTACTTTCCTCAGGTAGTTTTTTTCTTGTCTTTATTTTTATGTAATTCAATTAATGTTTTAATGTCTACAGTAGCGTAACTGATTAGATTCGTAGTTCGTCGGAGGCTAGCTACGACGAACATGCCCGTTGTACTTTCCATTATCCCGACCTCCCATTCTCGCCACCATACTTTCCATTGTTCTGACCACCCATCTTTGCCTCATTCCTTTTCCCAACGCCTTCTCCATATACTAGACGTGTTTGATCAACCAGTTACCTTGCGGTTCTGCGAATCAAGGTCTCCCTTTGTCGCTTCGCCGAAGACCTCACCACCATCGTCCATTTCACCTTGATTTCGACCATATAAAAGCCAGGTCCCACCACCTTTGTCTCGCCCTGCTTTTGTGCATCCTTGCAGGACATGAAGTCCCCATCTGAGGAGTTGACTTCGAGAACATGCTGCCGAGCATCACATAGCTCCATGGACCATCTGAGGGATCCCTGACCCATTCGAGGCAGCCAGCCGTTGCGGAGCATCACAAAGCATCTATTGAGCATCTCAACACTATTAGGGGCGCGTGTAGAAGTTCACCGGCATGTTGTTCTTCCCTATTCTTCAGGAAGAACAACTGTCATTCGATCGTCTCCCCACTCAAGATTGCACCAGAGGCGTCCGATCTCCAGATCCCACACTGTGGGATCTACATCCAGGATGTAATCAGAGTCGTCAAGCCTCGAACCGGTATCGGCCGGCCAAAAGACGATGCGTTGCAAGTGGAATGATCCGAATTGTACGATGGCGTGCTTATGGGGGTAAATTACAAATCTAACCCCCGTAATTTTGTATTTATTTACTAGTATTATCAATAAATTATGCAATGTAAATAAATTGGACATTTTGAATAAAGGAAATTGTAGTTATTTCAAATTGCCTTTTGATTTTATTCAGCTCAGCTCGCGTGACGTCCCACGTGAGCTATTCAAATTGCACGTGTACCCTCGTGGGTTTTTGTATTTATTTTTAGCACAATTAATTTAAATATAAGTTTTATATTTCTGGAAAATTTACACATGAACCCATGTCTTCATTTTTAATTACAAATATGCCCTCGTTAGTACATGCATTTTTGCACATTTCTTCTATTTATTCAAGATATCATCCGTACTCCTAAAATTTTGCAAAAAATAGGGAAAGATGCATGCTAACTTGTATTTTCATGCCATATTTTATGACTTCGTTTTTTGATAATTTATGTATTTATTAAAATTGAATGAGCATGTTTTTGTCCTAGTTTAACTTGAAAAATACCCAAAAACAGGAAAAAAACATTTTGAAAAATTCCCAAATAATATACATTGTCTGTTATTATATTTTACAGCTACAGACCAAAAATCCCTAAAAATAAAAAAGAGAAAAAACCCCCAAAAGCTCCAAAGTACAGTAAAAAATACAAAGTTCTCGAAAATTCTAAATATATATATATATTTTTGTTTCTTTATTTTCTTTATATTGATATCTATTTATTAAAATTGAGTTAGAGAATTTTGGACATGATTTGCTATTTTTAATCTTCGATTCAAGCTTGTTTATTTTTTTAATCCCTGGTTTGGGATTTTTTTATTTTAAAAATACATAAATTATGCAAAAGTGTAGAAAAAACACAAACATTAGAAAATTGTGTATAATAAAAATTATCTTGTTTCTTGAATTTTGTTTATTTTCATTAGTATTTATAATTAGTATACTTTATATTGTAAATATATTCTTATATATTATCTATGTTGTATAATTAAAAGAAAAAGAAAATACAGAATCAAAAAAACATAAAAAGAAAATAAAATTTAAAAATAAAAATATATATAAAAACTGAAATATAAAAATGTAGAAAATTAAAAATCCACAAAAATGATAAATGTACAAGAGAAAAGAATAAATTTTTAGCTTCATTTCCTAATCTACCGTTTGCTCCTTGAGTTCGACATCTACATGCTTACTTGATGTACACTTTTGTTGTGGATTTATAATAATCTCTAAATCCATATTTTTCTATTCATTGTGGGTTAATTGTTGATTGACTTGAGTTGCTCGAGTGGTCTATGCATCAACTGTGGTCTCGCCTTGTGAGATCATGCGACCCCTCGAAAAATCTCTATCACCAGCAGGTGAAGATGCGCTCGCTACCACTCTTAATTAATGAGAATTATGTCGGTTGTAGCTGGTGATAGAGAGCACGTGATCAAAAACGACCACATGAAAAATTAATATGAAAATTAATCTTCGATGCGGTCAGTTGCTTATTCTACGGAAGCAAGTCGTAAGGTCAAACTTAGGATGGCAATATGAGACTTAAGAATTATTTTTTAAGTAACTCATAACATTACATTTTTCAAGAGGATTATTTTTATGATCTTTTTATTTTGTTGATTTTAGGGGTTTCAAAATAAAAGATGTGATCAATCAAAATAAATATGATGCATGGATTTTAGACATATTTTATGCATAGAAATAATTATATGTAATATGTGAGGATAAAAAAATAAACGCATTTTTATGATTTTTAAATGCTGATAAATGAATGTAAGATAATGTCAAATTAATCCCCAAGATGATTCCCCAAAATGTTGCAAGTCATTAAGCAATAAAGATCAATGGCGATGAATAAATGTACTTGCATAGAACAAATCACTTCCTCGAATAAATGATGTCCAAAAATGTCTCAAAACACGTATTACAATGTTCTACATGATAGATAGTTGAATGAACTTGGAAAATGACATGAAAATCATTAAAATCCGAAGAATTGATCGTAAGATATGAATAAGTAGGTCTAGGGGAATTATGTAACATACATAATTACAAAATTATATCAAAAAAATCTTCAAGCTGCCTGGTTGCAATTTGTACAAGGCGGCAAGGTGCCTTTGTAATTTACCCCCGAGCGAGATCTCTTCGTTATTTCAGAAAAGCGGAAGAACACGAGCAGAAATTTCCCAGGTCACGCGCGTGTAGCGCGTGACTAGACCTATCTACAATTTGTGGACTGAGGAGGGTGCCTGAAATATACCATCAGTCATGCACATGGCACATCTAACTTTGGTGTATGATCAAGGGTTGTGGGCACGCCTTTTAATGTTGATTGTGTGACAAGGTGCAAGCCACATGTTCGCTCATGATGCCATTGTGATTGATGATCCATGGGTTAGGAATGGGAGGGAGGAGGCACCCCTCAATCAAGATCGAGTGGAGCATGTACCGTTGGTCTCATCCTTCCTCGTTTATCCTTGATGGTACTCGGATAGTGGAGCTTTGCAAAGACGGTTCTGTTCCCTATCGATGAAGGTAGCACTACCCGTAGACGGAACACTATATGCTTGTGTTATGCACATTTCGTGTAGTGTTAAATAAAATTCATCACTCACACTTGCATGCTCAACGCGTCGGCCACACGGTTCAGGGTTCCGGCTTTGTGTTTGAGGTGGAAGGTGTATTCTTGGAGGAAATTAACCCATTTGGCATGACGCTTGTTAAGGGTTTTCTGGGAGTTCAAATATCTCAGGGCTTCATGATCAGAGTTAAGGATAAACTCACGCTGGATCAGGTAATGTCTCCAATGCTTGAGAGCTTGGACCACGGCATAAAATTCAACGTCATAAGTGGAGTACCGTGATCTGGCATCGTTCAATTTCTCGCTGTAGAAGGCGACAGGTCGTCCTTCTTGGCTTAGGACAGCGCCAATCCCGACATGTGAGGCGTCGCAATCGACCACGAAAATCTTGGTGAAGTTGGGTAGTGCCAAAACAGGAGCATGCGTCAATTGATGTCTCAGATTTTGAAAGCTCGTTTCTGCTTCACGAGTCCAGGCGGGTGCGCCTTTCCGCATACAATCTACCAACGGAGCCGCACAAGTGCTGAAGTTACGTATGAAACGTCGGTAGAAAGAAGCTAATCCCAGAAAGCTGCGAATTTCAGTGAGGGTTTTGGGTACGGGCCAGCTCTGAATGGCCTGAATCTTTGAGGGGTCAACTTTAAGTCCATACGCAGTGACAATGTATCCTAGGAAGAGGACCGTGTCGGACATGAAGGAGCATTTCTTGAGGTGGACGTACAGTTTTTGGTCTCTCAGGGTTTCCAGGACTTGTCGCAAGTGAGATAGGTGGTCTTCTTTGGTCAAACTGTAAATCAGGATATCATCGAAGTACACGACCACAAACTTGCCAATGAAGGGCCGCAATACATGATTCATAGTTCGCATGAAGGTGCTTGGGGCATTCGACAAGCCGAAGGGCATGACCGTCCATTCATACAGGCCTTCTTTGGTTTTGAAAGCTGTCTTCCATTCGTCTCCAGGTCGCAGGCGGATCTGGTGGTAGCCGCTGCGGAGATCCATTTTGGAAAACAATTTGGCACTTGATAACATATCAAGCATATCGTCGAGGCGTGGAATGGGAAAACGATATTTGACTGTTATCTTGTTGATAGCTCGACTGTCCACGCACATTCTCCATGTGCCATCTTTCTTTGGAGTAAGTAGAGCGGGAACCGCCACGGGGCTCATACTCTCTCGAACGTACCCACGTCGCAGCAGGTCGGTAACCTGTCGGTTCATCTCTTCATGCTCACTTGGGCTCATTCGGTAATGGGGTAGGTGAGGCAGGCTGGCTCCAGGGACTAGATCAATGTGATGTTGAATGTCTCGCAACGGGGGCAGTCCTTCAGGCAACTCTTCAGGCATGATGTCAGAGAACTCTTGGATTATGGGCTTTATCTCAGGCGGGACTTCAGGTGTAGTTGTCCCTCGGTTGTCCACTTCACGTCCCATTAACACATAGATGGTGGAGCTCTCTTGAATTTCACGCTGGAATGCTTGGGCTTCCATCAACAACACGGAGCCCGTGGTCGCAGGCTTGGCCGGTGGGGTTTTGTTACCAGTTTGGGTGGTCGCAGCTCGGAGTGTAGCCACTTGACGAGGGCTAAGGGCTTCACGTTGTGGCCTGAGGGTGACACGAACTTTGTCAATGAGAAAGGTGTAAGTGTTCAGTTTTCCTCGGTGTTCAGTGTCTCGGTCAAATTGCCACGGTCTCCCTAGAAGGATGTGACAGACATCCATAGGGGCTACATGGCACCACATCTCGTCCTTATATGAAGGACCGATGGAGAAGTTAACGAGGCTTTGACGGTGGATCGGGAGTTGAGTACCACCACGAAACCATGCCACACTGTATGGTTTCTCGAGAGGTTGAGTCGGCAGACCCAACTTGTCGACCATTTCTTGTGAAACGAAGTTCTCAACGCTTCCTCCATCAATGATCAGAGAACAGCGTCGTCCTCCTGAGGTGCAGGTGGTTCGGAAGATGCTGCGTCGCAGCCAGCTATCAGCATCGTGGACAGCGGGGGTGAGCAGAATGTTTGTGGGCGCGCTGTCAGGAGCGATGAAGCTCTCGTGCTCAATTACCAGGAACGGACCGGACTCATCTCCATCCACTCCTAGAGGTTCATAGTCATCGGCCCCCATGGCGTCAGCAGTCATCGCAATCGGATCCTCTTCAGGGGTTTCTTGCTGGTCAGGGTCGGTGTATTCAGGGTCGTCGGTGGTGCATAAGTGGACGGGTTTGACCTTAGGGTTCGGGCACTCTGCTGCTCGATGGCCCTTTTGATAGCATCGGAAGCAAGTATCAGGTCCTACCATAGGTCGGCTTCCCAAGATGCCTTGGCCGGGGTTTCCGGTGGGTGGTCGGGCGACGGCAGGAGTTGATAGTTTGGCTTGGGTTTTACCCGCAGCAACTGATGAGGAGCCCATCGGTTTGGAGTATATCATCGGAGTACTGGTACGAGGAGCGGAGTTCACAGAAAAGGGTATCTTCCTTGTCTGGGTTTTAGCAAGCTTGATCTCAGCTCGCTCAGCCTGCTTGTAGGCTTCGTCGACATCACGGCAGTGGTGGAGGTAGAGTTCATCCTGGATGGTTTGGCGGAGGCCTTGCATGTAGCGGGTGACTTCTTGAACAGGAGTCTCCTGCAAACGGTTGCGGTAGACTAGGGATTGGAACCCTTCGGTGTATTCCTTCACGCTCATGGTGCCTTGTCTCCAGGCTTGCAGTCGCGCGTACAGATCGCGTTTGTAATCTTCAGGCACGAATTTGGTCTTCAGTTTAGCTTTCATTTTGCTCCAACTGCGGATTTTGCTTTTCCCTTTTCGTTTGCGTTCAGATTGCAAACGGTCCCACCATAGCAGCGCATGTCCTTTTAATTTTATAGTGACGAATTGGACCTTACGTTCGCTAGGCATGGACTTCCACACAAAGAAGTGCTCGACGGTTTGGAGCCAGTCCAAAAAAACGTCAGGATCTCGTCCTCCGTCAAATTCTGGGACATCGAGACGGATACCTCGATCCCATCCGTCGTCGGGCTTGTGTCCATTTCGTGGTTGGAATTGATGTTCACCAGTAGTTTGTGGAGTATAGCCAAAGGTGTATGGGTCTGGGGTCTTGGGGATGAAAGGGGTGTATTCTATGGGTTCTCCTTCTTCACTCTCCTGTGAATGATACTCGCTATCATGTCCGTCAGAAGTAGAAGAGCTGGAGTCACGGGAAGTGCTGTTCCGGGAGCGTGATTTCCGGTTAGTGCGTCGACCTTTGTTGAGAGTTTCATCAGTAAGATCGTTGCCTATCATACGGCTATTCAAGGTAGCAATTTGTCCACTCATCTGTTCAACCAGTCTTTGCATGTGTTGCATTTGAGCAGCTATGGATTCCAGCGATAGTTCAGGGTGTGGGATGTAGGGGGGTTTAGAGCTACTAGGTTTGTCGGCCATGGATTCTAGGGTTTTGTTTAGTGTTTTTTTTTGTGGGTTTGTTTTGTGGGTTTTTTTTTGTTTGTTGTGTTTTTTTTATAAGCAATGAATAACTGGGATGCAGACGAAATGCAGAATCGTGAGGCTCTGATACCAAATTGATGCAATCAATGTGTGCAATAACCTAAATGACGATTCAAGCAATGGGACTATTGAAACAAAATGACGAACGAGATAAGCGATGAATGATGAGCAAATTTCAGCAACAATAATGGTCAAGTTATTGGCGTTTTAGCACCGCTTTCGATCCACAACGTTAGGGCAAATAGATGAGTTAAGAGTATTAGAAAATTATCACAATATTGCAACTACTAGGGGTCTCAACGATTCACCAAACCAAATCAACAATATCACAGTCCACAACTAATATTTATGCGGTAGAATATGATAAACGGGCGCTCATACCACAACCGGCAAGGGTGAACAGGGCGTGCTTCAGATCGGGTCGGCGTTGCCTCGTGGTTTGTGGAACTTGCTGCAGCACGAGAGGCTCGAAACGCGGCACAGGACAGCGGGAGGGTGGCTGATCTTCGGCTGGGCGGCACGCACGGCAGCAGTCGAGGGAAGGGGCGAGGTCACGGTCACAGAGGGCAGGGGATGGCCAGCGGTACTGGGGTGGAAGGGAAAATCTGGGCGGTTCAAGGGGCAGGCGGGCTGGGTTGGTGCGGGTAGGCGAGGAGAATGGTGGTGGCGGTGATGGGTGCTGGCGGGCCGAGTTGGGGGCGTCGCCGAGTCGGGAGGAGGCGCGGCGGTGGTTATGGTGCGGGGCCTGGTTAGCAGCGGGGTGAAGGGGAGGAGAACTGTGGAGCCGGGGGGAAGGCGGAATCGAGAGGGAGAAGGGGAGAGGGGGCGGAATCGCGAGAGGGGAGGGGAGAGGAGGGGCGGAATCGGGAGAGAGCAGGGGAGAAGAGAGGGAAGGCGGCGGAGGGGGTTAGGGCACGGGATAGAGAGAGGGGTCGGGGAGAGGGAGAGAACGCGGGATGGAGAGAGGGGGAGAGAGAGAGAGAGGTAGAGAGAGAGAGATAAGTGGGAAAATATGCTCAATTCAACTTAACTTGAAAAAAACCTAATACAAAGGGAGCCCTTTATAGAGGCTACCCCCCCTCAAATGAAGCAACAAATCCCAAAAATTAGGGAAAGAAGAAGTCAAAGGGAAAATATAAAAAGAGGCCTTTTATAATGAGCCTTTTACATGGGAATGAAATAAAATCAAAATAGACAAAACAAATGCTAAATAAAATAAATAAAATAAATGTTCGCAGAGTTGCTATCATGCTGCATCAATATATATTACATCCATATACGCATGTCTAGGTTGCTCCATAAACTGACTCACTTTGCTCACGGTAAAGGATATGTCAGGTCTGGTAATAGTCACATATACTAGCTTGCCAACAAGCTCTCTGTACCTCCTCTTGTCGACCTCCTCAGTATCATCATCATAGAGCATCATGCTCGGGTCAATAGCAGTAGTGGTATGTCTGCAATTTGCCATGCTTGTCTCTTAAAGAAGATCTGTAACGTACTTCCTCTGGGCCATCACAAGACCCCGTTGGTTCCTGGCAAACTCCAGTCCAAGGAAGTAACGTAAGTATCCAAGGTCCTTGGTCACAAACTACTGACCTAGAAAGTCCTTGACACTCTGAATGCCCTGCTCGTCATCCCCTGTAACAAAAACATCATCAACGTAAACAAGAATGACAATAGTACCTCTCTGGGTCCTCTGCACAAACAAGGAGTGATCGGCAATCGATCTCACAAACCCATGTTGATCTATCAAGTCCGAGAGCTTCCGGAACCATGCTCTTGGACTCTGCTTAAGGTCATAGATAGCCTTGTGTAGCTTGCAAACCTTCTGACACTCCCCTCAGCAGCAAACCCAGATGGTTGTTGCATGTAGACCTTCTCTTGTAGATCACCATAGAGGAAGGCATTCTTCACATCAAGCTGATACAGGGGCCGATCGTGTATCACAGCAACAGAAAATAGAACACGTAGAGTAGAATGTCTGGCAACTGGAGAGAAAGTATCCTGATAGTCCACCCCATATGTCTGGGTGAACCCACGTGCTACAAGTCTCGCCTTATAGCGATCCACGCTGCCATCTACATGGTGTTTCACAGTGAACACCCATTTGCATCCCACAACAGATGCATCGGCGGAAGCAGAAACAAGACTCCATGTGCCATGTGACTGTAATGCAGCCATCTCCTCCATGGCTAACCTCCATTGATTGTCCTTTAGAGCTTCATGATATATATGTGGTATCTCCACGGCAGATAGTGCCAAAATAAACCTCCTGAAATCCTCTGACAGCCTGCTCAAGGAAAACTAGACTGCTAGAGGATAAGTAGCACATTGTCGTTTCTGCTTTCGCAAAGCAATCGGTATACCAAGATCATCTGCCAAGTCTGTGACCTGTGAGTTCCCCTCTTAAGAGGGCACCTGCTCATCCTGTATGGAATCATGCTGCACAGACAACTCAGTAGTGCCATCAGTAGAAACAATGTGCTTAGTACGTACCTAAGGCATGCTGGATGGGGCAATACCTACGAGCATGAGGAACCGAGCGAGGCCTACGAGGAAAAACACGTAACAAAAACTGAGTCAGAGTAGGAGGTGGAGCCACAGGAGCAGGTAGTGGTGGTGGTGGTGGTGGTGGTTGAGGAGGTAGTGGTAGAGCAGTAGTAGAGGGAGGCGAAGGAACGACAGTAGGAGGTGGAGGCATGTAGATCTCATCGTCAGAGTCAGATGGGACTAGTTTGTCACATATACGAGAAAAATACATAACAGACTCAAAGAAAGTAACATCAGCACTGACAAAGTACTTTCACTTTAGCTCATCAAAGCAACAATACCCCTTCTGTGTACGAGAGTAGCCAACAAACACACACTTGACAGCTCTAGGAGAGAGCTTGTCCCGACCTGGAGAGACATCATGAACAAAAGCAACAAATCCAAACACACGACGTGTAAGGGAGAAAAGATCCTTCTCGGGAAACGTAATCGAGAAAGGAATCTTCTCTCCCAACACAGACGAGGGCATGTGGTTCACCAAATAGCGTGCAGTAAGGACAGCATCGCCCCAGTAAGAGTGAGGAGCATGACTCTGTATCAACAAGGTTCTGGTCGCATCATGTAAGTGACAATGTTTGCTCTCGGCAACACCGTTCTGCTGAGAAGTATAGGCACATGAGGTCTGGTGAACAATGCCAAGAGATCTAAAAAACTCAGAAAGCTGTGAGGTGCAGAATTCTAAAGCATTATCAGTGCGAAGATATTTGGCATTAGCATAAAAAATATTCCTTACTTCATTAATAAAATATTTGATCATGGATCCAACCTCGGACTTATTCTTCAAAAGAAAGACACGGGAAAGTCTAGAAAAATCATCAACGGCAACAAGATAAAAACATCCCTGATGATCAGGAACACGACTCGAACCCCAGATATCTAAATGAAGGAGCTCAAACAACTGGGAACTGCTCCGACTCTGACGGGATGGAAAGGATGAACGATGATGCTTCCCAAACTGACATGCCTCACACTGAAAGGAGAATCTCGTGGAAATCTGAGGGAGAACATGGCATAGCTTCTGCAGAAGAAGGTGGCCAAAACGAAGGTGCCACGTATATGGAGAGACTGGTCCAGTAGGTATAGTGGAAACGCCAAAATGAGAAGGTTGGACCAGTCTGTAGAGTCCCTGCTGGTCACAGCCACTTTCAATCACCCTTCCTGTAAGTATGTCCTGAAATACAAGAGAAGATGGATCAAAGATGGCACGACAATGCAGATCCTTAGGGTTCGTTTGGTTGCAGGGTTGGGTTGGGTTGGGTACTATTCACAGGGGTACCCCCTCCTCACAGTTTACTATTCACCCAGCCTTGTGAATAGTACCCAACCCTGCACAACCCTGCAACCAAACGAACCCTTAGTAATCCGACTAATGGAAAGTAAATTCATCTGAAAGTCAGGAGCATATAGAACATTCTGAAGACGCATAGATGGTGTCAGATGCACCTCCCCCTGTCCTGTAATTGGTAAGTGGTCGCCATTGGCAATGACAATCCATCTACAAGGTGGTATGTTCCTGTAGGACTTCAGTTGTGCTATGTCTCTATAAAGATGATGAGAAGCACCGGAGTCCATAATCCACTCTGTAATATCTGCACCATGACTTCCAGTGAATGCATAAGCGATACCGAGGAGCTCGAGGAGGCTATGTATGTGGTTGTTGTATCTGTAGTGGGGGTTCCTGCAAGGGTCATAATCTCTCGAATGCGAGAGACGATATCATCGAGGCGAGGATCTGCCTGGGAAGCAAGAGTATCTGAAGGTTCAATCTGTTCAGTTACATGGCCAGAAACGGGATATCCATGCTTCTGATAGCATGTATCCTTTGCATGCCTCGGTCGACGACAAAAGGTGAAAGGACCACGCGGATGTCTACCGCCTCTGCCACGAGGAGTGCGTCCTCTAGACTGAGTCGTCACTCCTCAACCACGAGAAATGGCCATAGCTGACGAGGGCTGAGGAGTGGCCATAGGAGGTATGATAATCCGGCTGAGTCGGCTATAGGCTTCCTCCATGGGAGGTATGGTAGCTCCAGAGAGAAGCTGAGTACGTGCTACATCATACTTTGTATCAAGGTCGGCCATGAAAACTCCAGTCATTGTGGAGTTCCTATATGCCTTCTGCTGCTCAACAGATGTCGTAATAAGCAGCTTTCAAAAAAAAAAAGATGTCGTAATAGGCATATAGCTATGTAGCTTCTCAAACATGCCACGGAGTGAACTGTAGTACACGTGCATAGGATGACCGTTCTGCTTGGCCTTGTAGATGTCAAACTGTAACTGGAGAATCTTGGCCTCATTCTTCGCTTGAGCATAGGTGGAAGCCAAAGCATCCCACATCGCCTTGGCGGTGGGTTGGTTCAAAATATCATTGGTTATCTCTGTGGTGAGTGTCTCACATAGCCAAACATGTGCATATGCGTCATCTTGCTTCCAAGAAGCATTTTCCCCAATTTTATCCGTGGCTCTGGATCTGTCAGGATGTGCTCCTTGTTGTTGCACTGCATTAGGGTGAGAAACTGCATGGACCACAACTCATAGTTGGTCCCATCCATCTTAGCGATGGGAGTCGGGCCCGTGAAGGCTCCAGACGAGAAAATATCACCCTTGTTCTCTGACATGATGGTAGAATGACCAAATAACAGAACTCAACTGGGGAGTAGACCGATATAAACGAGTCTACACGATCATATTGAGGATTGGTTGTACGTGTAGACTCATACAACCAACCTCATCAATCGTTATTGCTTGCTAGGGCCGGAAAACATGATTTACATATTAGAAATCATGTTTTCCGATCAAAATCAGACCAGTTCAGACCGTACAACGACTTGCAGAGGTGCAAGGAAGACCACGGGAAGGCCGACGACGGCTTGTGGTGCCTAGATGACAGCCAGGGAGGCCTGGCCGGCCCAAGCGGGGGCATAGCACGATAGGAGTCGCAACCTGGAGGCCTAGGGCTGCGGCCTGGGCTGGTCGGGCAGCGGTTTGGAGGCCGGGCGATGGCTTGGAGGCCTAGGGCTGCGGACTAAAGGATGGGGCGGCAGGTAGGGTTAGGGTTTTGTGGGGTACGGGAACTCCGGTCTAGGACCGTCGCTCTGATACCAAGTAGAGGGAAAAAATTCATTGCTTTATGAGAGGTCCTAGGGTTCTCTTATATATGAGATAAACTTATGGGGTAAATTACAAAAAGAAGAAGAAAGAAATAGAAAATAACTAATATCTCAACAAAAATAAATCAAATAAAATCCTAATTTGGACTCTAATTTATCCCAAACCAACTGACTAATTGATCTAACCAATTGATTAATTGATTCAAGATCACATGTGATCTCGTTATTTAAATAGAAATAAAATTTGCAATGGATTCAATTAATTATAAATAAAATTAACCTGTAAATTAACTATACTCTAATTAAACAGATGAAAAATAAAAAACTGATCTAAAAATCATAACTGGACCGAATTCAAAGGGACGAAAGGCCCTAATTTGGATATGGCGATGCATCAATAACGAACCTTAAATGGCAGTTCATCAAGACTCGTATGGCATAAATGGATAGAAGAAGCTTTTTGAGTATGCGAACCTCCCCAAGACCAACCATTAATGAACAGCAACACAGATATAAAAACAGGACCATCGAAAGCTATCTGATGAATTGGATAGCCGAGAAAATAAACATATAACACTGAAAAGTTCAGTAGTTGTGGTGTCAAAGGCAACCTATAAAGTCTGAAAAGTGTTAACTAACGAATGTCATACCCAAGATAGATGCAGCACACACAAGACCTGGGTAGCTATCGACAGATTGCACTAGGTGACAAGTCAGATTTGATAGGACGGTCAAGATCCTTCAATGTAAATAGTGCATAATAGTTGTTCCGTTCTATCCCTTGTTGTATATCATCCATAACTCGTTACATCTTTAATCGCTGGACTCCTAATCAGATGACGATAAGATGTCACCCTTCGGGGGCCGGACATGACGATTTTGGAGGTATTTTCCATATTTACCAATAGTCCAACTTGCTGGTTGCATCCATTTACTTTCGTTGATGACATGAATAAAATCCACACTTGTAATCAACCATGTTGGTCAGTATGGCAGAGTGCTTTGTAACCGTGTGTTCTGCGAGAGGCATTTTAGTTGCGCATATTTGAAGTCTAACCACTAGCATCTAAACGGGAGCGAGATCTCATGTTTCGATAGCTGCTCGCTGCCAAAATGAGCGACCAACAGCAAAATGCAAAAAAAAAAACGATACCAAGGTTCGGTACGGATTGGCATAGAGGTTCGACCGACGGGGTGTAGGAATGATTCCCGGTCAGTGAAGTCTAAATAACCCACATTGAAAAAGTCTATTAATGACGTCTACCAGGAAAGCAAGACAATCCAAGCAAGAAAAACTAGATAGTTAGGGCGATTAGGGTGAAGGGAAAGATCTGCTTTGAGTTCGCGGGTTGATGTAAAAGAGGATGACGTTAAGGGTTCTTCTTTCCGCATAGTCCTCTACATCCTCACTTCAAAGAGGGGCCGTGTAACTGGTCAATCAATCACAAAGACCACTTCATCTCGTCAAAGACTTCGATCCACCAAAGCGAAGCGGGGCAGCGGGGGAGGAGAGGTCAGAGAAGGTTACTCGATCCTTACAAAATGACACATCTCCACTGAATGTTCCACTTACACTAAACCCTAAGATTGCATAATTCCATATTCAACCATTACCAAGCAATCGCTGAAGCATCCAAACAGTAAAAAAAACAAAAAGAAAAGTTAGAGATGTATAGGCAAAGAGAGGATACCGATCATCTTGGAGATGAGTTTGAGCTCGTCCTGGGCCTCCTCGATGAGCTCCTCGACCTGACCGCAGCCGATGCGCCTCTCGATGATCTCCCAGTCGTCCTCCTCCTCGCAGACCTTGAGGCGGTGGCTCGTGAAGCTCTCCACGGCCTTGCGGTAGCCCTCGTCCTCGGGAACGGCCTGGATCTCCTTCAGGGTGCGCCGGTACAACGAGATCAGCACCTCCCTCGCGTTGGGAACCACGTCGAGGCCTACGATCCCGGTCGTCTGCTTCACCTTCGCCATCAGGGACCCCGCCCCACGGGCCCCCGCCGCCATCGCCATCCTCCTCAGGAACATCTTCCTCCCTCCTCCCGACGGTTCTCTCCGCGAGAGCGAAATGTGCTGTGCTGCTGAGTTCCCCTTACCTAGAATGCCCTCTCGGGCTTTTTCGATTCAATCGTTAATTGCGGGCTTCAAATAAATTAATTGCAGGGTTTATAGGGTAAGAGTTAGCAAGTTTACAAGGTCGGAAGAGGAATTATGTTATTTCAAAGGTCGAGAAGGTGATTTACAGAGTTTATAGGGTTCGTGGGATAAGAATACCTTGAAAATATTAGTCTGCTGAGTAATTCGTTTATTGCTATTGTGTTATCCTTCCACATAAAAGATTATCCCAATTTATAGATGAGCATGGGACTGAGTCCTTATGGATCAGGGTTGGCCCGACCAAAGGCTCATGTATCGTAGTGGGCTTTGGGTCGAGTCGTGGCTCGTTAATTCCTTTAATTGGCCCGTGCTCGACTCAGACCAATAAGAACAAGATCTGGTTTAGGTCATATCAGCCCATTTAGCTTACATCTTAACGTTTGTTCGATCAATGTTATGCAAGCTATTTAATGAATTAGTTGATTACAAGCTAAATGATTTTTTATAGTAAATCTCTAAGTGCATGAGAAATGAATATGACTACAAGTTAAATGATTTTTTAAAATCTCTAAGTGCATAAGAAATGAATATGACCCAGCATGATACAAAGGTTGCAAGTTCACCCTTACTGCCACTTGATCTTCATGTATTCATTGTGTCTCACTCACATGTGATGGGAGGAAAATGAAGAAAGGAGTCTGGAGAGCAAGAAGGGCATGCATGCATATAATATCGTGTCAAGCATCACCTCATCTCATGCATGATTTATAAAATAAGATAATATCTCATTCGATGATTATGAAGCCATTGGGTTTGGAACTTCGGATTAATAGTTTTTCAATTGGGAAATGAATGTCATTGCCCGACATCTCTTGGGGTGTGGAAATTGATATCATTTTGATGTCTATTATTGTGATTTATGGCTCACTTTTGTAAGAATGAAACAACAAAATGCATAATACATCTAAGTTAGGAAACATTCTGACCGTTATCAGTGAGCTACCAGACCCAACTGTAAGCTGAGTTGTTGGCCCCAACTATAGCCCAGGCTATAGTCGGATTTTGGCCGACCCAACCTAATGCATATCCAATCATCCCTACTCCCACCTTTGACAATGATACCCACATAAAACCCAAATCATTTCTTTGTCTCTTCGATTTACTCGCACCATTTTTCTATTTGTCCAATAAATTCACACAAATTCTCTTTTTTTTTACAAACTCCCCCTAACTAAATAATACAACGCTCACTTCGAAACATGATAAATAGTATCATCGCACCCTAATCATCCAATGATTACTTTTATCTATGAAATAACAAACAAAGTATGGTCATTTTCTCAAATTTCATTAAAATCGCATTTGAACAAACCCTCCTAACAATAAACTAACTATCCAAACACTAAAATCAGCAATAGCCTATCCACTAACTTGCCCACACAAAAAGGATTATCCTACTATAACATTACCTTGCATCTAAATACCAACCTAGGTGGTCAAGAGGGTAGGGGTGGTAAATTTGTGTAATGTAATATTAACCATGTATTTTGTCTAGATTATATTAGTGATTGGATTTTTTACGTTGATTTTTTATAAGCGTGTGCTTAATATGATTTGTAGTAAGGGAAATGTCTCACCCAAGCCATTAATTTACCCTATAATTGTATATCTATGAATGAGGGTGATCCATAACAAATAAATGTTATACCATATGCCCTCCATCTTAAAAATCATTGTAGAAATTCCTCTTTGCCAAGTCAAATTTCCTCTGTTCCTCGGCCAAATATGAACCTTTATCTTCAACTCTCATCAAATTATGTAGGAGAACCACCATCCCCGTCCTCGACCAATTGTGGGTCGCACCATTGCCGTACAGAGTACAAGTTATACTTGGATATTGTCATGCATTTGACTAGCAAATGAACTCATGTTTCGTTGAGACAATTTTTCCCTTGAATAAGTGTTTTTTTAACAGCTTTGCGATATAAAAATGATGGTAAATTACAACAATGCCTCAAGCATGCATCAAATCCCGATTAGTGGTCTCATTTTTCAAATGTAAAAAGAGATGTATGGATTTTTAACTTTGGAATTTAACATCCGTATAGAAATATAATAAAATCTAACAAAGGATTGTATTTAAGATGAAAAAACAAGATCATGACTTCTCCATGAGTACGTGATTCATTGGCTAAATGCTCTAAATTGGTTTTAAATGCCTAGCCAGACGTACAATAAATATCACATAAATCAAGTAATGAACAAATCAAAAGTAGAAATAAAATTCAGGTAAATATATTTTATTATTATATTGTAAATAAGTCTAATAAATAGTTTGGAAGAAAAATCATAAAAACAAGGAATTGGATCCATGAAAATAGCTTATTGTATATAGTTCAAATTTCAAATATTTTTCTAATAAATTCATGCTAACTCCAAATAACACGGAATCGGCTTCATTATGTGCACATTATCAACCTTGATAAATAAAATATGCTTAAAAATACTATCTTGTGTGTATGGCAAATAATCAACACCTTGTCCAAGAGAAAACAAATTTGAAGTTGACTATTTCTTCCATATTCTCATATAGATCCATACTAGCCTCTGAACTGATGTTTATCAAATTACAAACAAAAATACTAAGCTCATAGGAATCAAAGTTCATTGTGAAACTCATATTTTGGAATCAAATTGTATATCTACATAGTTACTGACTTTAGTCTACTATGTTATGTATATGATTAACCTTTTTTTATTAATTTATTTAGTTTTGTTCTTTTGTGTTTCAACTAATTACGTAAATATTGAAAACAAAAAATATATAAAACAAAAAAATGATGTTACTTAATGCGTGCATGTTTCTCTTTACACTGTATTTATATATCTTTTCCTTATTCTAATTTACATTATTCTTCATTGCTAGAAAAACCAAAAAATATTAACGTGTGAATATATTTATAGTGTTTTATTTATTTCTACAATATAAATAAAAAATCAAAAGAGAACATACAAACCCAAGGAAAATAAATGTTTTACGCATATAAAATAGATTAAAAAATTGTACTTTGTTCATATCGCTCATTTTGGATTTGGGACAGTCTCGTTGAGATAACATCTATCATGCTTGCCATTTTTCTTTTGAAATTATTTGTTATTAGTTTTTTTATTTTCATTTCCTTTGTTTTGGTCAACAAATCTTGGTCAGTGTCTGTGTGGCGATCTCTCATCCATTTGGTTACTTCACATCATTCAACCCACTGGCCCCCCAATCAACCTGAAGCACCCCTTCGCGCACCCCTTCGCCCAGCTAATCATGGACTGCCACATAAGCCCTATGTGTTGACCCATGAGTCAATACCATCTCCCACAATCTCAACCCCCTCTCCATCAAACTTCGCCTTTCCTTCACCTCTCTCACGTGTACTCTCCACATCGATGGTTACCTTCGAAGACTCTAATCATTAGCCTTCGCTCATGCACCACGACATCCACGCACAACACATCACTTTACTCTTTTCGACCCAACATCCACCAAACAAAATCAAGGTTTCCTCCATATTCTCCAACCACTTGCCTATCAGAGAGAGGTACCCCTCGACCATGTCGCTTTCACAATTCAGGGATCTATGGTTGATCGAGCGATGATGCGATACACCTCCAATGAGATCTATAATTATTTGAATCCTCTATTGCAAGCTTGTTAAGATTTAGTCTAATATCCTTTGTGACCTAGAGGCGATAATTTGAGTGGCCTCAAGCTCTTCCTCTTAGATGCATCATACCAAATACATGTAATATATTATATTTTGTATTTTTCTTCTTCATTCGATCTTTCTATTGATTGTTGTGTTTAACCCCAAATATGAAATTAATGTCACTTGGTAACTGCAACACTTAATTTGGATCGGTCCATTTACTTGTTCTATCCTTCTAATTATAGAGACTCAAATGGGCTCATGCACAATATACAATTGCAAACATGATAAAAATATTTTGTTAACGAAACTTATTGCAGATATATTTGTGAACAAAAAATGTTTTTTTAGATATTTTTGCTATATTTTTCTTTTTTCCAACATGGATACATGGCTGACTACCGGCAGTATTGTGCTTTCTCCTACATTCAGACTAATTCGTGGCTGGAGCTCCATGCTCCGATCCTCCGTCACACGTAGGAGCATGCATCGTCTCTCTTCTGTTCAACTTCGATATTCTTCACTATGATCTCCACAATATCTCCAATGTGCATGCAAATTCATCCTTTGCAGGTCCTCAGCGAGCCCCAACCTCCGTCATCTCCACAAGGAAGAAGCCACCATCTCCCTGTCACATCCATCATATGAGCATCTAGCGAGAACCAGCAACAACCGTGTTTCATAGCAGCTTGTCCACCTTCATGCTCCATAAGAGGCGGAGCTCCGCCCTCGGTCTACAACAAACACTCCTTTGTGCTCCACCTAAAGCTGCATTACAACCCAATATGTATATCGCTAAGGGCATATCATCGGGGCCACATAAAGGGAGAAAAAGGATAGAGCCACAACCTACGGTCACCGTACGATGTATAAAGGAGACCTCATATGAGCAGCCGATCACATGAACCTCGTATTAGCGCTTCCTTTCCAAAACAACCCTTCGATCGGCCTAAGTGATTCATCCAACCGTCCAAATTTTGCAAGCATCTCCTTCTTTCGATTCTCTGTCATCAGCCACATCCATGTGCTACACATGGTGAGACCACGTCCCCAGGATCATAGAGAGTTATACCATGCCACACTGTTAGATCAAAGCCTTAGGACCCTTTCAGGTCGGGGGTTAACCCTCACATTAGGTGGGGGACCCCCCAAAACCCACATCTCTCTCTCTCTCCCTCTTTCTCTCTCGTGTGGGGTTCACTATCTCTTATTCAATACACTAAATAATTCATTTATGTTTCATCTATTATAACATGAAAAATAACACATTATAACATCTTATCGTCTAAAAATTATAAAAATACTCAACTTCTTCTAGCTTTCCATACTTCAATACAATCACATCACAACAACTACTCACTTTTCCAAACTCCAACACAATAACATCACAACAAACCCGCTCAACCGCAAACCCTCTATCCAAACACCAAACTATAAAAACATGTTACCGTCCTCCATGTCACACCGAGGTAACCCTTTATCCAAACACACCATTAATGACATGCATCGTTCGTGTAGGGTTAATTGCATGGTGGTCCTTCCAATTTCTTCTAGGCCTGCACCAGTCCGACATGTATGAGCTAACACGTGGGCGGTGGGCCGTCGTTGGAGAATTGCACAAATGCCCATGTGACTTCTATTGATCATTGGTAAGATAGTTCCATCCATTCAAGTTTTTTTATTTTTATAATTTGAATATTAATAGCCCGTGCCTTCTTTTATTCGCGGCAAACCTCATTTCCGAACTTTGTAATATTGGTGTATTTTGAAAGCTTATATTGTGCTCTTCAATTTAACATGTAGCAGAGTTTAATCAGATAAAATATTAATTTCTGGTGATTTGTTGAATGTGATCCATGTATTGATCTTCTGAATTCTATATTAAAACACAGACTTGTCCAACAAATTGTAAAAAATAATTATTGTGCGTGTATTAAAACAAGGGAAAATTTGGCATGTTCAAATCCATTCAGATTCGTCATCAATCAAACCAACATAAAAACACAAGTAGGTGGATGTCGTTATGAAGATGGTCTATATTCACAAAGTCAATGCCTGGTTCAGACCACTAGTGCTATCAATCCTCCTGTCATCCTCACCTCCCTATATCTTATCACTAACAGCTTGTTCATGATTCGAGAACCAGGGCTATAGAAATTAATTTGCACGTTCCATTTTTGAATACTGCAGGGTTGTTTAAAACATTTAAGAAACTAAAAATACCGTAGATTGCTACAACTCGCCCTATTACGGTTGATTTTATTGAAACATTTGGAAGTTGCTTGGTTGGATTAAAAATTGAAATACTTGAAATGATAACTTATTTGCATCATTTTTATTTTATCCGGCTTGTCTTTGAAAAATCGAAAATAGGCTTATTTCCTTGCAATGCATCTTCGCTATCCCTTTACTTAAATAAATAGTATGTTTTGATTATTGAAATTAGAAAAGACCAAAACAATTGCTCGTTACATATTAAATATCCTTAATCATATGTATCCACAAAATATGTTTTCGATTACTCATTTAATAGGGATTTCAATAAAAAAAAAGTCATTTGATCATATGGACTTGACTTGGATTAAAATCGGATTAATTAATCTGATTAATTTCTCTTGAATTTCACTAGTCTATGTTGTTTTTTCTATTGTTTTTTTTTTCTTATTGTTTGCCTCATTGAAAAACATACGAAAAATTTGAAAACTCATATTAGAAAAATACAAAATATTTGCATTGCACTTCGACACATTTAGATTGATATTCACAGTAAAGTAAGTACATTAAAATTGACACGGATAATCAAACAAACTAATATCGATTCCCTGAGTCAACATCGAGCATTACTTAGTCATAATAAATTAAATTGACAACATCACTTAATTGTAAATTTTTGTGTTGTTTTTATACAAACTTTATACCTGCAAACAACAATCCGATAATGTTGCGATTGGATGATTGTTGAGTTTTCAGCCCCCCCTTCTTTGTTACACTAGAAAAATGAGGACCCTATTGAGAATCGATGCATAATTGTGTAACTTTTTTGTAATTTACCCTAAATATTAATAAATTGTAATGCATGGCTAATTCCATTTTTTACAACAAAATTGAAGAAGTGATTTTTCATTGATCTAAAGCAGTTCCTATGTGTCGTTGCGAGAAGACACAAAATTCAATGTATTGCAAATAATAACCATTTCAACTAGAAGCCAAGAGATGCAAAATAAAGCGTGTGGCAAGTAGAGGATTGATCCATGGGTATTCACACATATTACACGGATTTTATTTTATTTACAAAGATGTTCTTTACTTAAATGCAAATTGAATACCGTTTTTTCCTTTTGTTCTCACGACCTTAAAATATGTTGAAACAGCGACACCAAACTCTGGACATCACCGAGATTGCTTAGGAAAAAAATCAAGAATGCTTCAATTTGTTTTTTCTTATTTTGGTAAATTTTGGAGGCATCACGCAAATTGCCCCCCTCCACTAGATAGGGTCTCCTGGTGGGGGTGGCTTTGGGAGCGTATCAATCCGGCATGAAGCCAAATCTAGCTAGTGTATTTGAAAATTTATAAAATGTCAGGGACTTGAATGTGAATAAAGCTAAATCCAAGTACGCACTTGTGATTACTTTAAATCCACTAGACAATTCTGAAAAAAAAACCATTTTAAAACTCTAATGTGTACATTGCATGACAAAGAAATAAACTTTGTGAAATTGTAGAATGGTCCCTAAGTGGCTAAAATGTAAATACAATAAATATGGAAATAAAAAATAATTTTGGCAATAAATAAAATTTATATGAATGGATGAATTGAAAAAAAATAACATTTCAGAAATTGCATAATAGTACAAAAAATAATAAAAATAAACTAATTAGGTCCTTGGCTCGAAAGCCACATATGACATCTCCTATTGTAGTCGGTGGCGAAGGACGGTAGAAGCGACGTGAATGGCTAATGAGGCACGGAGGTACCTGGGTGGTAGACAACGGTGGCAGAGTTGGTTGGAGGAGGTCTGCTGTCCGTGGGGGGGGGGGGGGGGGGGGGCTCCACAATGGAGGAGAGGGTCGCTTGGAGCCTGAAGGAGGTTAACGGAGGTTGGGGGGAGGGTCGCTTGGAGCCTGAAGGAGGTTAACGGAGGTTGGGCACATCGACCCCTGAATTGGTTCTAGAGTTGGGACATGTGGTATCGATTGGAGTGAGAAGTAGCACATGAGATGGGTTCATCTAGGGCTCGAGGCCATCGATTGGTTCGAATTGCAATAGTCCCTCTCCCTCATTCTCGTAGAGGGCGAGGGAGAGAATGAGACCGCAGGGCAGAGGCGGTGGCGGGGGGTGATGGATCTCCATTTCATTACATTTATTCTGTCATTTCGGCCTTAAAACCCCTAGCTAATGCAAGTATATAACATTATTTGGTATAAATTAACATTCATTATTTGTTATGTTTAGTTTATAAAATAATATTTCTAATGATAAAAATATATAATAAAGGAAAGAAAAGAAAAATAATAAAATACCAAAGGAATTTTATGACCCTAAACTCCAGGACCAAGTCAAGAATTGATTTCATCGACAAGGAATAAAGTAGGGGTAGATAAGTGCCAAAAATACTAATCAAAAGCCTATTTTTTATTCATCAATAAAGTATTCTTGGGACCTATTTTATTCTTTATCATTTATATCTCAAATAAATGAACTATGCACATAAAAGTTAAAGCTAAAAATACAAATAAAAATACAACAATTGAGTTTGGATAAAAATAATATACAATGTACATATTATGCTCAAAATAAAAGGCCAAAACTCAAACTTTCCTGACCCATATCTCTCAACTAAAAACACAAAAAAATATTGAAATCACCTCTAACTGTTTAATAAGCTATTCAATGAAGGTGGTTTCATATTTTTTGGAGCTAAGGTGTGAAAGTTAGGTTTTGGACCCCTATTTTACCATATACCCGAAAAAAATATTCATTTTATTTATTCTTTATTATTTTTTTTGATTTATATTTTTATAATTTTGTAAATATTTTTTATAATACATGTACAAATTTAGAATAGTATAAAACCATTAAGAAGACACAAAAATAAAATAGTCTACATAAATATATAGATGAAATAACTGTACTTATACATATATAATATACCCCTATTAATTTAAGTATACAAATAGCATTAGAAAAATAAAATAAAAATATATTCAGGCATATAAAAATAAGTTATAAATATGTACTTTGATAAAATGAAATAAAAATTCAAAAATACAAAATAAAAATAAGATACCCAAAACATAGATGATAAAACCAATAAATATACCTTGAGAATTAACTCGTAATAAATAAACCCGGAAAAATAATAAAAATCATATTAAAATACCTCATAAAATAGTAATCATTTTTATTTTATAAAAAAATAATTAATAAAATCATTTGTTATTTTTTATTCATATATTTCGAATAAACATCGTGTTTTATCGCAACTTGGGCTGACGTGGTCCAATCGCATGGCTTCGTTTGTTGACCTTTGGTTAACTACCTCTGACGCCTCTGAACCCTGTCAAACATGTCGAGTCCCCGCTTTTCTTCCACTTTTTCTACTTCCATCTGATCTCCTTCTCCCTCGAGATCTTCACCATTTCTACTCCTTGATCCTCCATGAATCTCACTGACTCATTAGATTAGGTGTACACGAGGCCTTAAATGTCGGTTTCGGTCACCATTTTGGTGACTAACCGAAACGGAATTTCGGTCAAACTTCGACGGAAATTTCGACCATTTCAGACATTTTTTGTAATAGGGTCCCCATATTTCGGTCATTTCGGTCGAATTTCTATTTTGACATGATATCGAATTTTGACTGAAATTCGAGGAAATTTGAGGCCATGCTTGTACATTGCCTTGATTAGTAGCTAACCCTAGGTCAATAAGGTCCCATCTATCTGCAAATAAAAACATATGTCCTATGCCTTGATTTTGGTCATTTTTCCAAGTTCAAAGTCTCCCACCCTATGTATAGAGTATCCCAATGACAGGAGTAGATCTCTTAAGGTGTTGGCGCGATAGAAGGAGGAGGAGGTGCACCCACGGCAGACCTCCGGCCGCCCTGCTCCCTAGACCTCTGGACAGGTACATGAGTTGTGCCCTTTACTTTCCTTAGGTAGTTTTCTTTTTTTTCTTTCTTTTTCTGCAACTCTATTAGTGTTTTAATGCATGCAGTAGTGTAACTAGGTAGATTCGTAGTTCGCTGGAGGTTAGCTCGAAAGAATATCCCCACAGTGCTTTCCATCATCCTGACCACCCATTTTCGCCTCATTTCATTTCCTAGCACCTTCTCCATTTCCCATACCAGCTCCCTCACGGTTTGCGAATCAAGGTCTCCCTCCGCTACTTCGCTTGAAACCTCACCGCCATCATCCATTTCACCTCGATTTTGACCAAATAAAACCCATGACTCACCTCCTTTATCTCATCTTTCTTTTGCGCATCCTTGCAGGACATGTAGTCCCCATCTAAGGGGAGCTTTATCCAAGAACATTCCACCGAGAAGCACAGAGCTTCAGAGCCCATCTGAGGGGCCCCAGACCCATTCGAGACAGCCAGTCGCTGCGGAGCATCACATAGCATCTATTGAGCATCTCACTAGCACTAGGGGTGCGTGGAGGAGGAAGGATCTATGCACGGAAGTTCATCAACCCGCTGTCTTCTCTATTCTTCGAGAAGAACAACTGTCGTTCGATCGTCTCCTCGCTCAATATTGCACCAGAGACGTCGATCTCCAGAGCCCAGATCGTCGGATCTTCATCCAAGATCTAATCAGAGACGACGCGCCCCGAACCAGTGTCTATCGCCAGAAGACGACGTGCAGCAAGTGGGATGATCAAAACCGTCCGATGGCATGCTTATAGGAGTAAATTGCAAATCTAACCCCCACAATTTGTATTTATTCCTCATGTCTATAGAATATGTAGTGTAAATACATGGGGCATTTGCATAAAGGATCATGTAGTTATTTCATATTGCTTTTTGGTCCTGTCCAGCTTAGCTTACATTCCATCCCACGTGAGCTGGGAAAATTACATGTGTACCCTTTTGTGAGCTCTTGTATTTATTTCTAATACACTAAATTTAAATATAAGTTTTACACTTCTAAAAATTGCACATCGATCCATGTCTTTATCTTTAATTGCAAATATGCACTCGCTAGTACATGTATTTTTGTGCATTTCTTCTATTTATTAAAAATAGCATACGTGCTCTAACAATATGCAGAATTAGGGATAGATGCCTGCTAGCATGTATTTTTTGTGCGTATTGTTGGATTTGCATTCTAGGTATTTTATCTATTTATTAAAAAATCGAATGAGCACGTTTTTATCCTTATTTAACTTGAAAAATAGAAAACAAAAAAACATTTTGAAAAATTTCCCAAAAACACGTGTTATTTATTATTATATTTTATAACTACAGACCAAAAATCCATGAAAAAAGAAAAATAAAAACAAAAAATAAAAAGCTCCAAAGTCCTGTAAAATATAAAATTCCCCAAAAACCCTATAATATTTAATTTTATTTCTAAATTTTATTTACAATGCTATCTATCTATTAGAATTGAGTTGGGGGGCTTTAAACCTTATTTGCTATTTTCTCTTCAATTCAATTATGTTTATTTATTTAATTCATGGCTTGGGATATTTTTTTATTCAAAAATACATAAAAATATGAAAAAAATAGAAAAACACGAAAATATTAGAAAAATATATAAACCCCAAATATGTTTTTTCTTGATTTGTATTTATTTTTAGTAGTATTTTTAATTAATATACTTTATATTGTGAATATATCCCTATATATTATCTATATTGTAAAGAAAATATAAAATAAAAACATATAAATATGAGTAAAAATTATAAAATCACACACACACACACACACACATATATATATACACATGTATTAAAATACACAAAATATAAAAAAAGTAAAAATCCACAAAAATAATAAATGGACAAGAGAAAAGAATACATTTTGAGCTCCATTGCCATATCTACATTTTGCTCCCCTTGTTCGACCTCTACATGCTTACTTGTTATACAATGTTGTTGTAGAGTTATACTAAAGTTTAACTCTACATTTTTGTTATTCATTTATTTATATTAATTGTGGGTTAATTGTTGATTGACTTGGATTTCTTGAGGGATCAATGCATCGACTACGGTCTCGCGTTGTGATATCGCTCGGCCCCTCGAAAAATCTCTATCATCAAATGGCATTGTTGTTGGAGAGAAACATCACATTGATTGGATTATTTTATATTTCCCCTCTTGTCTATTTTTACCATTTACTTATTTTTAACTTACTTGATATTAGTTGTGACATGTCTAATCACTCTCGTTGTTTTAATTTGATGCTTGTGACCACTGCGTGAGGGGGGACTTTCTAAAGAGGACATGTGCACTCAAGCAAGGTAGAGCTGGCTTTCTGTCTTGGCCGGTAAGAGAGAGCGTCAAATGATGACTCTGGGGAATTTTTGAAGTCAATCTCTTTTTTATTGTTTTTATTTTATTTTGTAAATTGAAGTGAGAAACAAAGAGCATTTGATTTGAAATAATTTGAACTCTCTTGGACACTTCACACTTCACGAGGTCCGCTACTTGGGGCATTGTTCCCTTGGGGGTCTCGTCGTTTTTTATCATGTTTTATCGCTTTATTTTTCTCTATTTTCCGACTTTGTTTTTATTTGTTTTGTATGAATGAACCATAGTTTAGGATGTGCTTGCTCAATACAATAAGGTCCAAAGTCTTAATATTTTTGCATGTGCCCATAGACTCGCTTTTGAACTTAGTCGAATTGTAATTGTTGGCTATTCAGACTTGAGACCGCATGTTGAGAGAGGTCACGTACAACGCTGGCAGGCCCCATTTGTGGCAGGCACTAAGTGGCATCAAAGATCGGACTTAGGTCTCATGTATATATATATATATAGAGAGGGCTTATCTAGAGGGCACTGTGCCGATTTGGCACTTAGTAGGCCCCTAATTGTAGACGTCAGATTATGATCGTGTGATCTAAATAAAAATTCGACGATAAATGCAAATAAGGCATATTTTGGTTACAATAACTGATATCGCGAGAATTTTGGGGTGTAAATTAATTACGTTGACGCCATTTGGATCGATGATTAACAAAACAAAATATGGTAAACAAAAATTGAGTATCCTTATTATGAAGAACAGCGATCAAACAGAGCCAGAGCCTTCTTTCGTTCGCCATTGAAGATCGTTTACAGGTCGCTTAATCTTCGATATCAGTAAGTTTTTATGTATAGTCGTCTTTGAAGAACGTTTTGAAAGTACTTTCTTTCATGTAATTTGATGCAAACTTATTATAAAATAATGTACATGTACTGATAGTATCAAAAATTGTGGTTGTTCGATTAAGAAGAAATAGATTATCGATTCAAATATGTTGAAATGATTTAACGATTACTTTTTTCGTTTAAGAACAAATATATTAAAGCTTCTAAGATATTAAATTAAATTTAGTTACTTAAAAATAGAATAATATTACTGCTTGATGATACCAAGTTACTGATACATATTCTAAAATTAAAAGAGTAACTCCAATGATATTTTAAGTGTAATTATTAATATTACTGATCAAATGATGGAAATTACTGAAACATTCATCAAACTTACTGATCGAACATTCGAAGTTACTGAATGTATTCTCCAAAAGTAATCTGAGAAATTTTTACTGATAGTTTAAATATACTTACTGATGCATTCTTCGATGTTACTTATATGTGTTACGATCTTACAAATAAGCTTTGAAAAGTTAAAACATTACTGATAGATAAAATTTAGAAATTAATAATAATACATCGATATTACAGATTAACTATTGTAAGTTACTGCTGCCCAGTTTCTATGTTACTGATACATATCGCAATGTTACAATCATAAATATGTTGTTATTTTAAGTTAAAGACTAAAGTTACTGATAAGATGTTGGAACTTACTAATGTCTTCATCAAACTTACTGATAGATACATCAAATATACTGATAGTAATATTCAAATGTAATATGGCAATAATTACTGATACATTAAATTTTATTACTGAAGCATTATTCAATATTACTGATAAGTGTTACGATCTTACGAATGATTATTTTGAAGCATGAAATTACTGATGCACGTATCTTAGTTACTGATATCGATTGGCAACGTGAACTTACTGGTACATGCTTCTAACTTACTAATTGATAATGAATAAAAATATATTATAACTATAAAGTTACATGGATACGAACAAAAGTTACTTGCCATACATATAATATTACCATTATGATATTATAAATTACTTTCCCATAAATTACTTTTTACCGCCTTCTCATAAATCACAAATAGGTTAACTTTCAAAAACTTACTTCAGACGTGGGAGCTCGGTACGCGGTGGAGCAGTGAACGCCTTATCGACGATTGCAACGAGGGCGGAGAAAGATAATCACGGTCAGACACGGTTAGAGAAAGAACAAACCCATCTTCTTCCATTGTAATGATACGTTTCTTCGTAAATGAGTTTTTTTTTGGAATTAAACGTATTAGGGTTACGAAAAAACATCCTTTAAAGTTTGAACACTTAGGTATGAATCCAATAGCTGCATGCATATTAAATATTGAGAAAGATGATTCCAATAGCTGCATACATATGATTACTAATTCTTTACATTTAATTATAGTTTTTTAATTTTGCTGTTGCATTTTTTTCTTATCATTACCTAATTCTAATAAAGCTTAACAAATGGTTACTGAATATCACACAAATTTTTGATTCGAACTTAGTTAATACTTGATGTTCCTTTTGATATCACTAAAATTCTTATATGAGTAATTGACATTAGTGTTGCATATACTATTTTGCAGATGGAACAAGCAAAAACGTTTGATGTCTCTTATAAGAGACGAACACCGCAAAGTGTAAAAAAAGGAACAATGGAATCTGCAAGTGGTACATTTGTGATTTTTTAATTGAAAATATATAATATATTTCAATTATGTCTTAACAAGTAAATTAATGCAGATACAAGTTTTGAGGGAGATAAAACTACTGAAATTTCCACTGGTAAGTTTGTATATTAACATATTAATGCCTAATATCATAACTTACTATTCACAAACTATTATGCTTTGTAGAAAGAGCATCAGTTTTGAGTCTTGCAAATGTAAAGGATGATGCAAAGCTAGAACCACTGCCAGGTTAAAAAATAACCACTAAGATTGTAAGTTAAGAAAAGAGTATTTTATATTGCAAACTTTTAATTGGTTTTTATTTCATTAATGCAGCGAGATATTGCGTCCAACACAGATGTTACATAAAACAATTTGTAACATATCTTGGTAACAACAAGTTGTCTGGAAGGCATAAAGAGTTGATAGATAAATCCGCTTTCTCAAGATTGGTATCAATTACAAAACTTGATATTAATTATCAAGTATTGGACTTTATTGTTCAAAGATATCAAGGAGATAGGATTTTCAAGTTTGGAGAGAAAGAACTCACATTTTCCGATAATGACATAGGCTTGATTTTGGGGTTGCCTTCATCAGGATTTCCTATTCAACTAAGGGGTTTTTCGTTTGAATGGCCAAGTTCATTTGAAGAGCAATTTTGCCAACCAAGCATGTTATTAAATCGTCACAACATTTGTGACATGCTTGAATCTTTAATATCTCAAGATGATGATAATTCAAATAGAATGTACATAAGATGCCTAATATCTTTGATGTTTTGTACATTTCTATTCCCCGAAACGAACTTCTGCTTCCCGAAGGTCCTACTAAATTACATAGATTCAATTGAAGATACACGATTCTTCAATTGGTCTAATGCAGTTGGGACTATGTTAATGCAACGCTTGGATGATATAGTGGAAAAAATGAGGAAGCGTTCATCATCAGAAGGGAAAGGCACAATTGGCTACTTAACTGGATGTGCAGCGTGTTTATATGTAAGTTTTATTTAATCTATAATTACTACTTTGCTTTTAAAAAATATTTACCAAATATTTAACTATGTAAAATTATTTTAAGGCATGGGCTCTCGAGCACTTATTCCCAACACATGCATTGAATCAAAATCTCTTGCCAAGAATTAGGAAATGGTCAACTCCTTGCAAAGTCACCATAGAACAATTCCAGAACTTTGATGAAGATCAGGTAACAAAATTTTATTTAAATTTTCATTTGTGATTTTAATAGTGAATATAATTTTTTAAGTTACTGATGCAAGTATTGAAAGTTACTGGATCAAGTAATTGATGCAAGTTATGAATAAATTAATTTAGATACTGTTGCCATTATCAAAGTTACCTATACACGTTTCATAATATTGAATATAATTTTTTTAAGTTAATGATGCAAGTATTGAAAGTTACTGGATCAAGTGATTGATGCAAGTTATGAAAAAATTAATTTAGATACTGTTGCCATTATCAAAGTTACTTATACACGTTTCATAATATTGAATATAATTTTTTAAGTTACTGATTCAAGTATTGAAAGTTACTGGATCAAGTGATTGATTCATGTTATGAAAAAATTAAATAGCTACTGTTGCCATTATCAAAGTTACTTATACACGATTCATATTTACTGATTGCTTCATATATACTTCATGGGTCAATTCTACTGATTTAAAATCTAGTGACAGCCTGATACATTTAATATTGTTAATGCTTGTTATTATTAATATTACTTGAGAGGATACTTTGTATTAAAATGAATTTTCATTAACGGTTAAAAATTTTTCCTTTCATTAGATTGTTGTCCATCTGGACTATGAAGAAAAAGAGCTATTCAAGATTGACCCAAATGAATTCATATTTGATTATGAGACATTCGTAACAGAGGGTTTCATCTCAACTGCATATGCATTGCGTGTCATTGTACCGCAACAACGCCAACTTGATGATTGTTCAATGACATCAATATTGAAGCATGGTCCACATCAAAATACACCAGAGTGTAAATGTGAAGAACACAAGAAGAAAATAAGTGATTTGGAGAGTTACATTTCACAGATGCCCACTTTGGATGAATACAAAAACATGAAAGAACAATATGAGAATACATTAAGGGAGAATGAGAAGCTAAAGGTCGAAGTATCTATTCTAAAGCAATGGTTTGAGGAATTCTTTGCAAAATCAGTTAGTGTCAAGCAACAAGAAGAGAAGAAATCAAAGTTTGGTGAACAAGAAGAACAAAATAATATCACAAAAAAGATCGAATCACCATCCTTTGATCTTGGAATTGAGGAGGATTCTGAAGATCGTTGCAAAATTAAACCATGTGTTCCAAAGAGGGGTAGAAGCAAGAAGCTTATTACTCCTAGCAGCATGTCCAAAAGGGTTAAGTCAAGAAGAGCAATAATGGAAGAAGAAAAAGCACAAACCATCCCAATGAAGGAGAAAAAAGTGAGGAAAAAAAGAAAGCTTGAAAAAAAGAATTTCGAAGAAGTGATGACTGTAGAAGATGAAGATGAAATTCCAAAGATTGAAGACAACAAAGAGCAAGCTTTGGAGGTATGAAATCAATCTTCCATACTTTACATATACTGTTGATTATAAATTTTTTATTTAATTAGTGTCATTCAAATGATCATTATTCAATAAATTGCATATGCTAAATATTAGTGATATGAAAATATTACTTACTGATATGATATAACTTACTGATATCATATAATTTTCATATAACTTATTGATATCATATAAGTTACTGATACGTCTTAACATAAGAGCTTACTTATTCTTTTGCAAGAGTTACTAACGAAAATGAAAATATTACTTATGTCATAATAAGGCTTACTTATACTTACATTTGCTACACTAGTGCTACTATTGAATTTATGTATATTACTTACTAATGCTATACTTATACTTACTGGTATGAATATATTACTTACTGATATGCTATAACTTACTGATATCATATAATTTTCATATAACTTATTGATATCATATAACTTACTGCTACGTCTTAACATAAGAGCTTACTTATTCAATTTGCAAGAGTTACTAACGAAAATGAAAATATTACTTATGTCATAATAAGCCTTACTTATACTATCCTCTTTTATTAATATATTGGGGTGGGCACCAATGCGTGTTTCCCCCTTTTTTGACTCAAAAAAAAAGCCTTACTTATACTTACATTTGCTACACTAGTGCTACTATTGGATTTATTTATATTACTTACTAGTGCTATATTTATACTTACTGATATGAATATATTACTTACTGATATGCTATAACTTACTGATATCATATAATTTTCATATAACTTACTGATATCATATAACTTACTGATACGTCTGAAACCTAAGATCTTACATATTCAAATGCAAGAGTTACTAAGGAAAATGAAAATATTACTTATGTCATTTTAAGGCTTACTTATACTTGCATTTGCTACACTAGTGCTACTATTGAATTTATGTATATTACTTGTGTCCTGACATACCTTACTGACCCAAATAATTATAATATTTCTTTAATTTATTTATAGGTTTACAATTTAAATCGCATCGATTACGCTGGATATGATGCAATTTCTGAATCAGAGAGGGCAACCATTCATGAATTTCTGAAGGATCCTGTCGCCAAGTAAGGGGATATTTAATAAATATATTAGACCCAATTCATTATATATTTATGATGATTTATTTGTAATGTTACAACTTAACTTACATTTCAGTATGGGAGCAACTTACCATGGTCCAGGAGACAACTTTTGCAATGGAATACACATTGAAGACCTACTTTATAATAAAATGGTCATAGATGTGATTTTGGACATGTTCATGGATGTGCTTTACAAATCGTATCAAGAAAGTGATGTGGAGTGCCCATTTATTTTTGCAAATACGGCTCAAATGGTAATAGTACTTACCTATTTTTTGTTTTTAATTTAAGTTATATTAACTAAATATTATTCATTTCAGCAATTGTTCCCAAAGACTGTGAAAGAAGCAACCGAAGAAGATTATGAGCCTCTAAATAATTTGTTCTCATGCACAAGAACGATGTTTGATAGTGTAAAAAAATCCTTTTGTGTAATCCACACCTCCAATCATTGGCATCTTCTCGTGGCTGATTTTGATGAGAAGAAATTCATTTCATACAATTCACTTGCTGGGATGAAAAAACACCTCATGGACGTTAGAAAATGGGTAAAAAGATATTAATTTTTGTGATACATCCATTTTTGATATATTTTTTTACTAACATATTTCTTTAACAATACCCTTAGGTTGATTGGATGGCAGAATATTTCATGCTATTTACTGGAGAGCACCTTGAAAAGTGGCCAGTAGAGATAAAAAAAGGAATCCCAATGCAGCGAAGTGATTCCATTGATTGTGGGGTTTATGTAATGAAGTATATGGAATTCATTTGCAAAGGAAAGGATCCAGTGTTCCGAAACGAAGATATCCCCAAGTTTCGTGCGGAGATAGCAGCTATACTACTTACAAGTGGTCAGAAGAAAGATTAACAGAAATTTGATATCTTAGACATGTATATAGAGATGATGTAAAAATGTACATGTACTGTTCAAAATTTAAATGTAGTATCTTTCTTTTGAACATGAAATTCTTTATGAATGAGAAAATTTTGATGGTTGTTGATTGTTGATTGTTGAAATTATTACAGATGATACATTCGTCTACTACCTGATACTTACATATAGTACTATTAGAACTTAAAGATGATTTTGAGTAATGTATAACTTACTAGTACTCAAATATAGTACTATTAGAACTTAAAGATGATTTTGAAAATCTTACTTGTATAAGCTAAGAACTTGCGGATTAAAAGATATTATGCTATAAGTAACTAATAGTTACAAATGATACGTAATAATTTACTAATGATTTTGTGTATAGTACTTGTGACATGTTAGTAACTTACTTATAGTTAGATATGATACCAAAATCGTATTTATTGTCTTAGTTTCAGATATTGATGTTTTATAATCGTGAATGTTACAGATGTCTTCTACAAACTTACCGATAAAATCTTCTTATTTACTGATGTATTTGTCAAAGAAAATCCCATTACTGATGCATTCTTCACTGTTACTGATACATACCAAACTTACTAATACATGACAAAAGCAAGAACTTACTGATTTATACAACAAATTAAATTAAACATGATTCATACTTACTTATGATGGACAAGTAATATAAGCTTCATACTGATGCAAGCTTCATACTTACAATTAACTTACTTATACAAGCTTCATACTTACTGACGCATACGTCAAAGAAAATATGGGTAATATATACTGATTAATACAATTAACTTACTGATTCATTCTTCAAAGTTGATGATGCATGTTCGAAACTTACCAAAACATGTTAGAGTCATAACTTACTGATTCATTCACGAAATATACTGAAACATGATTCATACTTACAATTAACTTACTTATACAAGCTTCATACTTACTGACGCATACGTCAAAGAAAATATGGGTAATATATACTGATTAATACAATTAATTTACTGATTCATTCTTCAAAGTTGCTGATGCATGTTCAAAACTTACCAAAACATGTTAGATACATAACTTACTGATTCATTCACGAAATATACTGAAACATGATTCATAGTTACAATTAACTTACTTATACAAGCTTCATACTTACTGACGCATACGTCAAAGAAAATATGGGTAATATATACTGATTAATACAATTAACTTACTGATTCATTATTCAAAGTTGCTGATGCATGTTCGAAACTTACCAAAACATGTTAGATACATAACTTACTGATTCATTCACGAAATATACTGAAACATGATTCATACTTACAAGACCATAGACAAGTACCAACTTACTTATATATACTTGTAAATTACAAATGGAAATTGAACAATATAAAATAACTTACAACCAGATCATAAACACACAACTTCATACTCGATGAATAGTACACAATATAGAAAGAATACATAGAAGGGGAACATAAAAAAATTGAATTCTTCTATAAAGTGCAATGTGGTATGCAAAATATGCTTCAGTCTTCTCGATCCTTTGAATATCATATGACTTCAATACTCTCTATAATCAGCTGCATTGATCATGTAACCACCTGTGAAATGGAGAAAATATACATAGTGTGATCAGAACGTTAATATACTAAAATTACATTATAAACCATATGAATAAGAATTTATCTTACCATCAGTCTTCTCAAGTCCTTTGAATAACATCTGACTTCAAAACTTTCAATACCAGCTCATTTATAATGTAACCAACTGTGTAATGGAAAAGATATACATATTGTTATCATAACTATAATACACCAAAAGTATTATATAAACCATATGAACAAGAATATTTCTTACCATCATGCATTATATTAAGATTTTGAAGGGCAATTCCTTTAATCATGTCCTGCATTGAATTTGTGGCATAATTTGCATTGTCTACCCTTTGACGAATTCTCTTCACTAATTGATTTCAATCTATTAGTGCTGCCCTTTGGTCTACCACCTTTTCCAGACCCTTTTGGTTTTGCTACATTAGGATCTTTTACAACAAATGCTGACTTATCACATTTTTCATTAACATCATGGACATCTTCGACATTTACATAGATCATTTTGCTCTTAATAGCTTTGACTCCTTCAGAAGCATCAATAAGGACCTTCTTAATGTAATCATATACTTCTTTGTTGCCATCAGCTTCGCTAATAAGTTCATTTGCCAATACTCTTAGTTGACTATTATCATCTTGCACTGTTCTCCTCCTATAAAGTGGGTAGTAACCATTTCGCTTGATATCTTTCTTCCATCTTCTTAATAAAAGAGAGGGTTGAACGTCTAACGCATCAGTGTGTTTTAAAACACTAATAATGTGTCTGCAAGGAATAGCCATTGATTCCATCTTCATACAATCACATTTGAATTTATTGTAACAAGCATGAAAAGTAACACTGTTGAAATCTTCAATCCTCCCAATAGGATATACTCTGAATTGTATAACATCATCAACAGAAGGAAATGGAATCACATTTAGTTCAATACCTTCCAAAAGCTCTGTCTTAACCATATAAAACACGATTTTTGTGAAATGCTCAGAAAATTGTTTTTCAATGCTCCACTGCGTAGCCAATTTAGGACTTTTATTCTCATTTTCATTATCCAACCTATTAGCATGCTCTCTCATTCTTTCAACTGCGGTTTGAAATCTAGTCATGAACTCATATAAACTATTCAGCTGATTGACATGGTTAGTCAAGAATGAATTCATGCTCTCGCTCCTCTGTGTTGTATTCATCTCAGCAAAAAAATATCTTCTCATGTAAATAGGAACCCACTTTCTCCTAATACGAAACATAACATTAATCCATCTATTTTTTTCTAAATTACATTCTGTAACTATTCTGTCCCACTCAGCTTCAAAATCTTGTTGACTTTTTGCGCCCCAAATAATCTTATTCAATGCAGGAATTGCTATATCAGCTTTCTTTGTTAAACCAATCCTCTTCTTCATGTTAGCTGTAACGTGCCAACCACAATATCTATGCTTGGTAGAGGGGAAGACTTCTCTTATAGCAGCATTAATGGATGGACACTGATCAGTAATAATTGTCTTCGGAGCAACATTAACAGCCATCAGAAAATTTTTAAAAAGCCATACAAAAGACTCCTTTGTCTCATTCATTAAGAATGCGTTGCAAAAGAATACAGTCTGTTTGTGGTTGTTAACTCCACAAAAAGAAGCAAAAATTAGCTTATACTTGTTTGTATCGTATGTTGTATCAAAAGTAACAGCATCTCCAAACAATTTATAATCTTCCATGGAATAGGAGTCTATCCACATGCAATGGGTTAAACACAAATCCTCATCTTGCTTGAACACATAAAAAAATTCAGGTGTAACGCTTTTGCAATATTCAAGATGTTCCAACAACATAACAGCATCATGACCTTCAATTTCTTTCTTCTGATCACGCTTCAAATTGTATATGTCTCTGGCTATAGAACCAATGCGTTCGTCAGATCCACTTTGTTTGTCCAAAAAAGCAATTTGTTTGGCAGTAGGGATGTTCACTTGAGACATAGAAGCTAGTAGATTCTTTGTGGCCTTAGTTATTCTCCTATTCGGTCTCAAGTACTTTCTCTTACTTGGAGAAACAAGTTTATGGTTATGTTCCTCAACGAATGAGACGACATCCCACTGTTTAGATATCTGATTTAATTTAACACACATCTTTGCCTTACAACCACAACGGCTTATTCCACATCGTCTACCCTCGCTGTCTATTCCATCAAGATTAGCTTCAGCATCTACCACTGACAGGCTAGATGATATCTTCCTTTTTTTGGCATTTTGAACATACTGTCCTTCCTTCCAACAAACATATTTTTTAAAAGATAGATTCTTAACTTTGTTTTTTCGATCAAAACAATATTTGGTGCTACTCCTCCTAATATTAAAGCCAAGTTCAGTAGCATATTTCTCAAAGAACATTTCACATTCCTTTAGGTTTGAGAAAGATAGACCCTCTCGAGGGATAATATCAGGATCAACAGCTAATATAGGGGAATCATCATCATTTAAATCTTCAACGCATTCATATTCATCATTGACTAAAAGAATAAACCATAAAAAGAGTATCAGTATGCATATTTAAAGCAACAGTATGCTTGCTGAAACTTACTTATTCTTCTGCAATTATTACTAATGAGTTTATTAATATTACATCATGATATTGCATACCTTACAAATACAATAGCTTACTGATACTTACTTCGTGATACCATATAACTTACTGATACATCTGAAACATGGGATTTTACTTATTCTTTTGCAAATATTACTATCGAAATTAAAAATATTACTTATATCAAAGTAAAGCTTACTTATACTTACATGTGCTACACTGGTCCTTACAGATTCTTTTGCAACTATTACTATTGAATATAAACATATTACTTATGTCAAAGTAAAGCTTACTTATACTTACATGTGCTACACTGGTCCTTACTGATTATTTTGCAACTATTACTATTGAATATAAAAATATTACTTGTGTCATAATCAATATTACTGATGTTTCCAAGTGCTACGGTTTGATATTTCATATATTACTTGTTTATATTTGATAATGAAACGAATTTCAAAATTTCAATGATACAATGAACAACTTGACTATATCAGGATCAACAGCTGATATAGGGGAATCATCATCATTTAAATCTTCAACGCATTCATATTCATCATTGACTAAAAGAATAAACCATAAAAAGAGTATCAGTATGCATATTTAAAGCAACAGTATGCTTGCTGAAACTTACTTATTCTTCTGCAATTATTACTAATGAGTTTATTAATATTACATCATGATATTGCATACCTTACAAATACAATAGCTTACTGATACTTACTTATTCTTTTGCATTTATTACTAATGATATTGATAATATTACTTCGTGATACCATATAACTTACTGATACATCTGAAACATGGGATTTTACTTATTCTTTTGCAAATATTACTATCGAAATTAAAAATAATACTTATGTCAAAATAAAGCTTACTGATACTTACATGTGCTACACTGGTCCTTACTGATTCTTTTGCAACTATTACTATTGAATATAAAAATATTACTTATGTCAAAGTAAAGCTTACTGATACTTACATGTGCTAGACTGGTCCTTACTGATTCTTTTGCAACTATTACTATTGAATATAAAAATATTACTTGTGTCATAATAAATATTACTGATACTTACATGTGCTACACTGGTCCTTACTGATTCTTTTGCAACTATTACTATTGAATATAAAAATATTACTCGTGTCATAATAAATATTACTGATGTTTACAAGTGCTACAGTTTGATATTTCATATATTACTTGTTTATAATTGATAATGAAACGAATTTCAAAATTTCAATGATACAATGAACAACTTGAAAATAAAATTCATATAATTACGTAAAATCTATAAATAATACCTAATATTCCAGATTTCTTGTTGACATCAATCAGATCGAAAAGATTGCCCTCATCTTCTAATTCACATAAATATTCTTCACTTTCTGAACCATGGCCAGAGTAGTCTTTCATCGATGAATCATACGTATCAAGATCAAAATCTAATCGCGAATTATCCATACACGAACCTATTAAATAAATATTAGAAACGAATACATGTAACGAAAAACATATAAAAAATTAAAAATTGCAAATCAAAGTACCTTTGGTTCCAGATTACGAGTAAAGAATCGCTCGACGATCTCGCGGATGACAAGAAGGGTTTTTTTCCTCGAACGAAAATGACGCGAGAAGAAATGACTCATTTGCTAATTAAGGAATGTAATTAAATTTCCTTTTTACAAAAATTGCGGTTACAATCGTGGTTCCTATAATCAAGGGATCTCATGATTTAATCGAGCGGTTGGGAATAAGTGCTCATTTTATAAAAAATGGGCACAGTGCCCTCTGGATAAATTTCCTATATATATATATATATATAGGTAGGTAGCATACGGTGCTTCACGATAATAACATATTCCATTTTAAGGCGTTTTCATCAGCTTGCACCTCATGTAGTGCATCTTTCAATTCTATTATGCATCCTGCATGGAGATAGTTGGGAAGCATTGTACTCTTCTGACTTTGCAAGCATCATCGATTCCCAACTTGCATGACTTTTCTGATCTTCTCCCTCTGGTTTTGATCACCTTCGTTGTTAATGGAATTGGAAGCTCGTTAGACGATGGCATTCAAACATAACAAAAACAATGATAATAAAAAATAATAAAGTGGGACCATTAACTCTATTGGACTTGTAAAAATAAACTTAATGGATTCATTATCTTGGGGAAAGCAGCTCCCTCGCTGATATGCATTTTATTCTCATGTACACAATAAGGACCAGTGCCCAAATCCCAAGACTACCTACATGTTTGTACAATTTTTTTATACTCACCTAACTCTAAAATAGAAAAGATAAAAGACCAACATCTAGGTCTTCACTATGTTGAGTAGGTGAACATGGGGTTTGCTTTGTACATTGATTGTGATTTGAGGCTATTCACGTTCATCATTCTTTGAGTTTGTAGATCCCTGAGTTTTTTTAGTTCTTATTTTAATTAAGTATGTCTTCTTTTCTTTGTTTATATTATTCACCATCTTTCTTAAGTCGTGATATCAAGTATTGATCCTCACTTTATAACCGGATTTTGCAGCTACATTTTTACCCGTATCACCCTATCTCTGGTCTGGTTCAAGAAGTCTCTCTTATTGGATAACTATTTTGTCTTCGTTTCGTCATCATCTCCCATCCTCCTCGTTCCCTTTCGTATCATCCATTATTTCACCTGGGAGTGGTGTGCGATTAGATGATGCCCACATCAAGGTTTTGATTTCAAAAATTATTTGAGTAAGATGGGCAAATTTGAGGATGTTGAGATTGGTGTGCTATTTTTGGTGGACCCGTCTTTGGTATGTGCATAGAGACGATTGAGGATTCCATTTTTGTCACGATTATAGATGTGATTCTTTATTGAGGATTTTTGATATCGCACAATGGATTGAGAATGCTATTGATTCCTGATGATTTGATGATGATTCCAGGAGCTATGACTATATGATCTCTTACGCGGTTCTGTCCATCTTGATTCAGATGTTTGGTGTATTATCTCTATATGTGCTTCAAAACGATGGTGCCCGTAACCCACGTGAGTTCACTCATCTTCTTACATGATCTATTCTCCATCTCCCAACTCTCCTATCCCCATCTAGCACTTAGAGACTCGTTGACCAACATCTCGATTGATCTCAGTTTATTTGGTTGATTTGAGAGTCTGCACTGCGACTGCCCTGATGATCTCTTCTCTCTCCATAAGCCTCATGCCCTCCATGATGATTGATTGATTGATTATTTTGAGGACATGAGACTTGATACCAACACTTTTCTGATTTGATTGACTTAGTTCGCATTACTCTTCAAGGACTATCTGTGGGAGAATGCAACATTTTCTTTATGATCAGTTTCACTCACTACTTTGGTGTCCATCTTGATGGAGCACGAAACCGAGTCATCTGATTTGAGTTATTGGTCTCACTGTCTGATTGTGCATATGATATGTCGGAACATAAAACAGGTTATCCTAGTTGTATGGAGTCCTTTGAGTCTTCTCTCGTCGACTGTCCTCGCAAGGATGAGCCTCGTTCTTATTATTATTCTCAGCTAAGTTCACGGTACTCCTTGAGGATTATCTGCGAGAGACTATGACATCTTCGAGGTTTGTTGGTCTCTTCTGCTGGGTAGTCAATTTTTCACCTGCCGAGATCGCTTATGCTGAATTGTTTGATATATGACTACTTCGAGTCTTCTCCCCTTGACGACCCTCACAAGGATGATTTCCATCATGATTATTCGTTGTGTGGTATGCATCACTCCCCGAGGGTTATCTGCGGGAGGATACATCATTTTATATGTACTCGATTTCACTTCTGGTGTCTCCGATCTGGTGGAGCACGAAGCTGAGTCTTATGATTTGTGTACTCGGTCTCCTCTCCATTAGTGTCTCCTATCTGGTGGAGCTGGAGACCATGTCTTCTAATTATTCTGAGATCTCTAACTCATCTTAGTCTGCTCACCTTGACGATCCTCGCAAGTTTGAGACGTGTCTTGTGAAATTGGGTGCACTCCTGATCTTTCGACCTTATATCCACTAGCTGTCAAGCTACGTATAGAGTCTCATGCTCTTCACTTTTCGCATCTTCTTGATACTATGAGTGACACTGAGGAATTTATACCGATCATTCCTCCTTGGTGTCTTACGATATCAGCTTTGATCTTCCACTCTTTTCTTATGAGCCGATATTCTGCTTCCCGCTACCGGTTCCTAGCTTATTATTTCGATCTATTTGTCCAGGTAGCTGACACCCACCTGATTGCATAATAGGGTGTCGTTATATTTCTGACTGCATCACCGCTCTCATAAAGGGGACAATGATGAGAGTACGGTATTCAACTATAGGATACCTTCCCATCATGCATTTCATTGTGTGTGTGTGTGTTTTGTCTTTTCATTCCTACTCTCCTCCGTATGCCATGTGTATCCAGATCATTCGACACATCTGTGTATCTACACTTATGCCGTACTTTGTCCTAAGTATAAGGGGGTACATCTATTTATGTTTCTATTTCTTCGTTCTGTTTCTTCACTCTTGTTGTTGCATGTACTTAGGGCTCTTTTACCCTGAGTACAAGAGGAGTGACGTGTATATTCACCCAATGAATTTTCTCTTAGGTTATCAGTTTCTTTTTACTGATCCCCTCACCTGTCTCATGTCTTATTGATTTCCTATGCTATACTTATGAATATTTACCTTAAGTATAGGGGGAGACTGACCGAGATGTGATTTGTTCATTCCCACCCTCGACCCTCCCTGCATGTATATACAGTCTGCTATACTTAGGATTATTTCATCCAAAGTGTACAAAGGGACGGTCGACTTTGCATTCATTCATTTCTTCCTTTTTCATTCACTTCTTATTCCTTATTCATTAGGCTTTTCTATACTCAGTACGAGTTATGTCTTCTCTTTTCTTTTCGATCTACGAGGACATAACTCAAGCTAAGTATAGAGGGGTTGTATATACTTTAGCCATATTCCGTACTTTCGTATTTTCGAATAATATGGCTAAAATACTATATATATATATTTATACAGTTCATTAAATCAATTAATAACAAGATGCATATTATTCCTCAAATTCCTTTTGTATATAATGATTAATAAATCATGTAAAAATATTTTGTAAAATATTTATAAAATAGTTTGAAAATTTATTTGAAATATCTATTGAAAATAATTTTAAAAAATTGGAAAATATTCTCTAACCTTGTAAAAATATGTAGCCTGTGAAAAATTCATTTCTTTATGTGAAATAAAATGCTTTGAAAACCTATTTGCAAATAATTTTGAAAATAGTTGCAGGAATATTTGAAAAATCTATATATATATATATTATTTGAAAAATATTTACAAAATAGTTTTCAAATAATTATAAATGTTTGTAAAAATTATTTGCAATAATTATTTTGGACAATAGTTTTCAAATTTTTTGTAAAATCATTTTCAAATAAGTTTAAGGAATATATACATCATCCAAATAAATTCTTTATGAATTGTACCTATAAAAATAACTATCATTCAATCTGTAAATCCTCCAACCTTAATTCTTGTAAATAATAGACGAACATCCATGTCAATATCTGCATATACTTCCTTTTTAATCCAAAATTATTTTTGTTTTGAGAAATCCCGAAAACATTTGCAAACTTGTTCAAAATTCCATGAAAAAGTTCGAAACTTTGAAAATTGCATCACAAAAAGATTTTCTGCATTGTACATGGCATTCATATTTTTCGAGTTGAGTCTGATAATTGAACTAGTCCAAATAAAGTCGAATATTGGAGCTTGGTTGGACCTTAATGCACCTAACTTCACGAGTACCTTATAAGAACTAGATTTGAGGTACTTCATGTCTATTCAGACTTAATTGCTTGACACTCAAGGCTCGGTTCATGACACCTCAACTGCTTAACTGGAATTTTTTGAGATGCACGCATGACTCTTGTCAGTCGTGACCTAACTTGGACATTTACACCTTTCACTTGGCCCAACCCAGTTGGAGTGGTGAGGGGATGGATTTGCCGGTATGAGATGGACACGAGCGGAAAACATTCATCCTCGTCTTGGGAGGGAAGTGCACCCCAATCCCTCCAGTAACCATTAGGTCCAAATATAGGAGAGTGTGTGTTGCAATAATGCTTGAAAAAAGGGATATTGTTCTGGCTCGAGAGGAAAAACACTTTATGTAAATATTATTGTATATAGGTGATGAATCCACGTTTCATCATCTTAATATCTTGATCTTAGCAAAATCCCCAAGTAAAATCCCAAATAAATATTTATAAATTTCATAAATTAATAAAATGACTCTTGTAAATAAAATACATTAATTATTGTATATTAGATGGTATAAAATAAATTAACAATAAAAGGCCGCAAAATAAAGGAGTTTTATACATGTAAATAGCCCAAAAATTCATGTATTTTTAATAATTTCATTTCAACTCCTTGTTGGCTAATTCTTTCTCTAACTTGTTTATAAAAATGTACATAAAAATACAAAAATAAAAAACAAATTTTACCTCGAATAAATGCTCCTAGATCCCAAAGAGAAAAAGCCGTAAAGTCCAACTTCCAAGCCAAATTCCCACTCCGTATGAACTCCAAATTCATCGAACTCACTTTTAAAGTTCAAGTTAGAAAATTATCTATCCAAGGAAGTGGTTTCATTAAAATCGGAGCTTATTTGCAAAAGTTAGGTTTTGGGACCTAGATGTACATTGTATATCATGTATATATTCATTCTTTCTTCAATTTTTTATTGTATCTTTCTTAATTACTAAAAATACAAAAAAATCATGCTTGTGTTGTATTTTATTTATATTATTTTATTGTATTTTTTCCAGTGTAAATATCTCTTATTAAAAAGACGAAAAAATTACATATTAGAAAAGTAAACAAAAAAATGTACATGTTGTATGTATTCTTTTGTAAATTCTCCACTATTTCTCTTCTCTTTTTATTTTATTGTATTTAAAGTAGCCTACTTTATTTATTTATTTATTATTTAATTTCTATTCTCTACAATAACCATCAATTCAACTTCATTATTCCACCATTTTTTCCAACTTCTCATTCAACTCCATTAATAATACAACCTCCCATTCAACTCCACCACCTTAATAACTTCTCATTCTTTCCTCTTTATATACATCTCATTCTCCTCATTTTTGCCTTTGATCCATCTTTATGTAAGGAGAGCCTAGTTCTCAGAGTTGAATCAGTGACAGCGACGCAACCACGGTCGAGCGATGACAGCCCTCTCTCCGATGAGATCCGTTGGTTTTTTTGCCAACATCGTAACCACATCCATGCGTTTCTCGAGCTCATCGCTCGCCGGCGATTCGAGAGAAAACCGTGCTCTCGTGAGCACATCATAGGCAACCGTCCATCTTAGGTAATTTTATTTTCATCTTGTTGTCGTTATTTTTATCTTTACAATTTTTTTAGTCCATCATATTGTCATCCATATACCCACATTTGTTCCACATCATCTTCTACATCATCATATCAATTTTTTCCATCATGTGCATCCCCTAATTAACAATACATAAAAAAATATAAAAAATTAAAACAAAAAAGTTTTTTTATTTATCATAGCACGAAATAAAAAAATAAAAAAAAAACAAAAAAAGGAACGGAGGTGGAGCAGCAGCTCCAAGGCCGCCGCCCCACCTCCCCATCGTCATCGTCGGCGCCCCCGTAGCTGGCCGCATCACCCCCAGCCGCCCGCATGGTTGGCGCCACCTCAGCCGTTGCCACGCGCGCCCCCTCTCCTTCGCACAAGCTCCGCCATCGCCGCCACCAGCGGTGGGCTCGCACCTCCTGCCCCGCGGCCACCCGCCTCGCAACAGCTGAGCGCCGCGCGCGCACCTCCGCGCGTCGGCCGGCCTCCATCTCCACCCTCGCGCCGCGCCATCGTGGCCGCGCCGTCGTCCCGCACCGCCACCCAATTTGGGTTCCACTTCCATCATGCACCCAGGGAGGAAGAAGGTGACTTATTTTTTTATTGTAAAAATTGTAAAAATTTTATTTATAGTTTCCGTAATCACAAATAGGTCCTTGTATAAAGTTGTTTGTTTATTTTGCTTTCTGTATTTGCACAGATATCCCTGTGTGCTCAATTAAATTTGGACTTCAATATTGCATCCTTTTTTCAATAAAAAATGTCTTTGTATTGAGCAACTAATTGTCTACATACTGAATATTTATTTATATTTTTATGAATTGTGGGTAATTAATTTAAATTGTCTAACTGAAAAATTAGATATTTTACCCATTTTGAGCACTTAAATTTATATATCGCACAAGGTTGCTCTAAAAATTCCACAAAAATTATATATGATGCCTTGAAGAGTGTTTAACTTACTATCCAAATTTCATCCAAAGTGGAGTTGTCTTGTGGTTGAAATAAATTGTAGAGTGTTTTAGTATTTGATTTTTAATTAAATCCACATACATCATTTTTTATGACATTTCAACTCTCATGTATTGAGCATCTAAATATTTTATTGAGATAATTCGCACTCTGACTAATTTGATAATGTGGATTTATTAGGAATTAATTACTCACTCTTACTCGGTTTTCACTAAAAAATCCATAAAAAATCATATTTTGTCAAAAAATTCCAAAAATATTATTGTATCTTCCCTGCATCATGTTTATGTTCCACTAAACTTTTCATGATTTTTTCTTACTGTTTGTGTGATAATTTGTGAAAAAACTCATAAAAAGTTTGCATTTTTATTTGTTGCATTTTAACCCCTAAAATTCAAAAAAAAATATGTCTTGCATTCATCATTGGATTAAGATTCTAAGAAAAATATAATTTCGCTAAATTGAATTGATTTGACATTAAAATTAGTTTGGCCTTGTTGTGTCTTCTTAGTGTCTTAATTCAGCCGCATTTGCCTTTCACCTTTGTTTTTGCATTAAAAAATATATATAAAAACCGCGTGGAAATCTAGATCTAAACTTTCGAATTAACCCCAAAGTTATTCCTTTGCCTCCCTGAGTTCGATCCCAGACTTGCCCGGGATATAAATTAAAGCCGAGACACTCTTCACGGAGTTTCTCTCGGTTCTGACTGATTCGCTAAGTACACGTGCTACAATGTCCATGAATTAAATATCGTATTTAGCGACTCGTCAGATGGCGCCGTTGCCGGGGTCACCCGCATGAATAGTATTTCAAAAAAATGTTGAAATGAAACCCCCAAAAGTGGACATGCCTGATTAAAATTAAATGCTTGTCAGAGTAAGTATATAGTTGAAAAAAGCAAGCTTGAGCTTCAAAAGTCATAAATCACGTGAGCCTGCAGCTGGACGACTTGACTCCACTGGTCATGCATCCCCGAATAGGTAGTTACACCAGCTTCCGTCCATTCCTCTATTTACCCCACTCTTTGATTCAGATGCACTTGAACTTAAAAGGGAATTCACTATTCCTTGAGGAAAGAGTTACCGGATTAGGGAATCTTTAGGTTTTCATGCGGGAGAAGTTAGTTCTTCATTCATTTCAATCGCGAAGAGCCACTATCACTTACACCGTACAAGTCAGGTTTATTTTTATAAGGGTTTGCGTATGATGTAGACTGGTTCTGACATGGTTGTTGAGGTGGTTTGAACTGAGTTCCGTGACTCTCAAAGGTTGTTTTGCTTTATATCTAGTTCCCGACCATGCTCCACACACATTCCCACACCAAGGTCCAACTAAGCTCCAAACTTTGATTTTTGTGAAGACAAGTTTGAGAATTAAAATCAATTTAATTTCTTTCCTTTTGTTTTCTCTATTTTCATTTTCCAAACTCAATGCATAACTGTTTACCAGGGTTTAGAAATGGCAAGTATAGGGGGTGATGAATCTCCATTTCGTTACCTTTATTTTATCATTTCTGCCTTAAAAACCCTAGCTAATTCATGTATACAACATTATTTTGTACAAATTAGTATTCATTATTTGTTCTATTTACTGGATAAAATAATGTTTTAATGCTAAAATTATAGAATAAAGGAAAGAAAAGGAAAAAGAATAAAATGACAGAGGTATTTATGACCATAAACCCTAGGATCAAGTCATGAATTGATTTGGTCGACAAGGAATAAAGTAGAGGGATATAAGGGCCAAAATACAATAAAAAACCTATATATCTATTCATCAATAGAGTATTTTGAGATATATTTTATTTCTTTATTATTTATATCTCAGATAAAGAAACTTATCACATAAAAGGTGCAGATAAAAATTAAAATAAAATACAAAATTAGTTTGTACAAAAATAATATGCAGTGTACTTTTTATGCTCAAAATAAAAAACCAAAACCCAAACTTCACAGACCCGTATCTCTTAAATAAAAACTCAAAATGTATCAAAATCATCTTTATTTGTATATAAATATGAATAAGCTATTTAATGAAAATGATTTCATATTTTTCGGAGTTAAGATGTCAAAGTTAGGTCATAGACCCCTATTGTACCATATACCCGGATAAAATATTCATTTTATTTATTCTTTATTATTTTCATGAGTTCATATTTTTATAATTATGTAAATATTATTTAAAATACATGTACATATTTAAAATAGAATAAAACCATAAAGAAAACACAAAAATAAAATAGTCTATATAGATACGTAGATGAAATACCTACGCTTATACCTATATAATATAGACCCCTATCTATTTAAGAATAAAAATAATATCAAAAAATAAAGTAAAAATATATTTAGGTGTATAAAATAAGTTATAAAATCATAAAATAACATAATAAAATCAAAAATACAAAAAAACTAGATACCCAAAATCTCGATGAATATACATATAAATATACCCTTAATGATTAACTTACAATAAATAAACCCAAAAAAATAAATAAAATCATATTAAAATACTATGTAAAATAATAAACTTTTTAATTTTATAACCAAAAGTTAATAAAATTATTTGTTATTTTCTATTCATTTTTTTTATAAACAACCTTTTTATCGCGACCTAGGCTAACGTGGCCCAATCCCATGGGTTCGTTTATTGACCTCTGGTCAACTACCCCTGATGCCTCTGAACCCCGTCAAAAGTGTCGAGTACCTGCTTTTCTTCCATTTTTCCCACTTCCATATGACCTTCTTCACCCTTGTGCCCTTCACCATTTCTACTCCTTGATCCTCCATGATTCTCGTCGACTCATTAGATCACTTGCACATAGATCCGATTAGTAGCAAAACCTAGGTCAATAAGGGCGCCCATCTGTCTATAAAGAAAAACCTCCATCCTCTTCCTCGATTTTGGTCATATTTCCAAGTCCAAAACCCCCCACCCTCAATCTAGAGTGTATCCCGGTGACAGGGGGAGATCCCCTGAGGTGTTGACACGCCTGAAGGAGGAGGAGGTGCACCCACGATGGACGTCCGACCGCCCTGCTCCTTGGCCCTCCGACCAGGTATAAGAGTTGTGCCCTTTACTTTCCTCAGGTAGTTTTTTTCTTGTCTTTATTTTTATGTAATTCAATTAATGTTTTAATGTCTACAGTAGCGTAACTGATTAGATTCGTAGTTCGTCGGAGGCTAGCTACGACGAACATGCCCGTTGTACTTTCCATTATCCCGACCTCCCATTCTCGCCACCATACTTTCCATTGTTCTGACCACCCATCTTTGCCTCATTCCTTTTCCCAACGCCTTCTCCATATACTAGACGTGTTTGATCAACCAGTTACCTTGCGGTTCTGCGAATCAAGGTCTCCCTTTGTCGCTTCGCCGAAGACCTCACCACCATCGTCCATTTCACCTTGATTTCGACCATATAAAAGCCAGGTCCCACCACCTTTGTCTCGCCCTGCTTTTGTGCATCCTTGCAGGACATGAAGTCCCCATCTGAGGAGTTGACTTCGAGAACATGCTGCCGAGCATCACATAGCTCCATGGACCATCTGAGGGATCCCTGACCCATTCGAGGCAGCCAGCCGTTGCGGAGCATCACAAAGCATCTATTGAGCATCTCAACACTATTAGGGGCGCGTGTAGAAGTTCACCGGCATGTTGTTCTTCCCTATTCTTCAGGAAGAACAACTGTCATTCGATCGTCTCCCCACTCAAGATTGCACCAGAGGCGTCCGATCTCCAGATCCCACACTGTGGGATCTACATCCAGGATGTAATCAGAGTCGTCAAGCCTCGAACCGGTATCGGCCGGCCAAAAGACGATGCGTTGCAAGTGGAATGATCCGAATTGTACGATGGCGTGCTTATGGGGGTAAATTACAAATCTAACCCCCGTAATTTTGTATTTATTTACTAGTATTATCAATAAATTATGCAATGTAAATAAATTGGACATTTTGAATAAAGGAAATTGTAGTTATTTCAAATTGCCTTTTGATTTTATTCAGCTCAGCTCGCGTGACGTCCCACGTGAGCTATTCAAATTGCACGTGTACCCTCGTGGGTTTTTGTATTTATTTTTAGCACAATTAATTTAAATATAAGTTTTATATTTCTGGAAAATTTACACATGAACCCATGTCTTCATTTTTAATTACAAATATGCCCTCGTTAGTACATGCATTTTTGCACATTTCTTCTATTTATTCAAGATATCATCCGTACTCCTAAAATTTTGCAAAAAATAGGGAAAGATGCATGCTAACTTGTATTTTCATGCCATATTTTATGACTTCGTTTTTTGATAATTTATGTATTTATTAAAATTGAATGAGCATGTTTTTGTCCTAGTTTAACTTGAAAAATACCCAAAAACAGGAAAAAAACATTTTGAAAAATTCCCAAATAATATACATTGTCTGTTATTATATTTTACAGCTACAGACCAAAAATCCCTAAAAATAAAAAAGAGAAAAAACCCCCAAAAGCTCCAAAGTACAGTAAAAAATACAAAGTTCTCGAAAATTCTAAATATATATATATATTTTTGTTTCTTTATTTTCTTTATATTGATATCTATTTATTAAAATTGAGTTAGAGAATTTTGGACATGATTTGCTATTTTTAATCTTCGATTCAAGCTTGTTTATTTTTTTAATCCCTGGTTTGGGATTTTTTTATTTTAAAAATACATAAATTATGCAAAAGTGTAGAAAAAACACAAACATTAGAAAATTGTGTATAATAAAAATTATCTTGTTTCTTGAATTTTGTTTATTTTCATTAGTATTTATAATTAGTATACTTTATATTGTAAATATATTCTTATATATTATCTATGTTGTATAATTAAAAGAAAAAGAAAATACAGAATCAAAAAAACATAAAAAGAAAATAAAATTTAAAAATAAAAATATATATAAAAACTGAAATATAAAAATGTAGAAAATTAAAAATCCACAAAAATGATAAATGTACAAGAGAAAAGAATAAATTTTTAGCTTCATTTCCTAATCTACCGTTTGCTCCTTGAGTTCGACATCTACATGCTTACTTGATGTACACTTTTGTTGTGGATTTATAATAATCTCTAAATCCATATTTTTCTATTCATTGTGGGTTAATTGTTGATTGACTTGAGTTGCTCGAGTGGTCTATGCATCAACTGTGGTCTCGCCTTGTGAGATCATGCGACCCCTCGAAAAATCTCTATCACCAGCAGGTGAAGATGCGCTCGCTACCACTCTTAATTAATGAGAATTATGTCGGTTGTAGCTGGTGATAGAGAGCACGTGATCAAAAACGACCACATGAAAAATTAATATGAAAATTAATCTTCGATGCGGTCAGTTGCTTATTCTACGGAAGCAAGTCGTAAGGTCAAACTTAGGATGGCAATATGAGACTTAAGAATTATTTTTTAAGTAACTCATAACATTACATTTTTCAAGAGGATTATTTTTATGATCTTTTTATTTTGTTGATTTTAGGGGTTTCAAAATAAAAGATGTGATCAATCAAAATAAATATGATGCATGGATTTTAGACATATTTTATGCATAGAAATAATTATATGTAATATGTGAGGATAAAAAAATAAACGCATTTTTATGATTTTTAAATGCTGATAAATGAATGTAAGATAATGTCAAATTAATCCCCAAGATGATTCCCCAAAATGTTGCAAGTCATTAAGCAATAAAGATCAATGGCGATGAATAAATGTACTTGCATAGAACAAATCACTTCCTCGAATAAATGATGTCCAAAAATGTCTCAAAACACGTATTACAATGTTCTACATGATAGATAGTTGAATGAACTTGGAAAATGACATGAAAATCATTAAAATCCGAAGAATTGATCGTAAGATATGAATAAGTAGGTCTAGGGGAATTATGTAACATACATAATTACAAAATTATATCAAAAAAATCTTCAAGCTGCCTGGTTGCAATTTGTACAAGGCGGCAAGGTGCCTTTGTAATTTACCCCCGAGCGAGATCTCTTCGTTATTTCAGAAAAGCGGAAGAACACGAGCAGAAATTTCCCAGGTCACGCGCGTGTAGCGCGTGACTAGACCTATCTACAATTTGTGGACTGAGGAGGGTGCCTGAAATATACCATCAGTCATGCACATGGCACATCTAACTTTGGTGTATGATCAAGGGTTGTGGGCACGCCTTTTAATGTTGATTGTGTGACAAGGTGCAAGCCACATGTTCGCTCATGATGCCATTGTGATTGATGATCCATGGGTTAGGAATGGGAGGGAGGAGGCACCCCTCAATCAAGATCGAGTGGAGCATGTACCGTTGGTCTCATCCTTCCTCGTTTATCCTTGATGGTACTCGGATAGTGGAGCTTTGCAAAGACGGTTCTGTTCCCTATCGATGAAGGTAGCACTACCCGTAGACGGAACACTATATGCTTGTGTTATGCACATTTCGTGTAGTGTTAAATAAAATTCATCACTCACACTTGCATGCTCAACGCGTCGGCCACACGGTTCAGGGTTCCGGCTTTGTGTTTGAGGTGGAAGGTGTATTCTTGGAGGAAATTAACCCATTTGGCATGACGCTTGTTAAGGGTTTTCTGGGAGTTCAAATATCTCAGGGCTTCATGATCAGAGTTAAGGATAAACTCACGCTGGATCAGGTAATGTCTCCAATGCTTGAGAGCTTGGACCACGGCATAAAATTCAACGTCATAAGTGGAGTACCGTGATCTGGCATCGTTCAATTTCTCGCTGTAGAAGGCGACAGGTCGTCCTTCTTGGCTTAGGACAGCGCCAATCCCGACATGTGAGGCGTCGCAATCGACCACGAAAATCTTGGTGAAGTTGGGTAGTGCCAAAACAGGAGCATGCGTCAATTGATGTCTCAGATTTTGAAAGCTCGTTTCTGCTTCACGAGTCCAGGCGGGTGCGCCTTTCCGCATACAATCTACCAACGGAGCCGCACAAGTGCTGAAGTTACGTATGAAACGTCGGTAGAAAGAAGCTAATCCCAGAAAGCTGCGAATTTCAGTGAGGGTTTTGGGTACGGGCCAGCTCTGAATGGCCTGAATCTTTGAGGGGTCAACTTTAAGTCCATACGCAGTGACAATGTATCCTAGGAAGAGGACCGTGTCGGACATGAAGGAGCATTTCTTGAGGTGGACGTACAGTTTTTGGTCTCTCAGGGTTTCCAGGACTTGTCGCAAGTGAGATAGGTGGTCTTCTTTGGTCAAACTGTAAATCAGGATATCATCGAAGTACACGACCACAAACTTGCCAATGAAGGGCCGCAATACATGATTCATAGTTCGCATGAAGGTGCTTGGGGCATTCGACAAGCCGAAGGGCATGACCGTCCATTCATACAGGCCTTCTTTGGTTTTGAAAGCTGTCTTCCATTCGTCTCCAGGTCGCAGGCGGATCTGGTGGTAGCCGCTGCGGAGATCCATTTTGGAAAACAATTTGGCACTTGATAACATATCAAGCATATCGTCGAGGCGTGGAATGGGAAAACGATATTTGACTGTTATCTTGTTGATAGCTCGACTGTCCACGCACATTCTCCATGTGCCATCTTTCTTTGGAGTAAGTAGAGCGGGAACCGCCACGGGGCTCATACTCTCTCGAACGTACCCACGTCGCAGCAGGTCGGTAACCTGTCGGTTCATCTCTTCATGCTCACTTGGGCTCATTCGGTAATGGGGTAGGTGAGGCAGGCTGGCTCCAGGGACTAGATCAATGTGATGTTGAATGTCTCGCAACGGGGGCAGTCCTTCAGGCAACTCTTCAGGCATGATGTCAGAGAACTCTTGGATTATGGGCTTTATCTCAGGCGGGACTTCAGGTGTAGTTGTCCCTCGGTTGTCCACTTCACGTCCCATTAACACATAGATGGTGGAGCTCTCTTGAATTTCACGCTGGAATGCTTGGGCTTCCATCAACAACACGGAGCCCGTGGTCGCAGGCTTGGCCGGTGGGGTTTTGTTACCAGTTTGGGTGGTCGCAGCTCGGAGTGTAGCCACTTGACGAGGGCTAAGGGCTTCACGTTGTGGCCTGAGGGTGACACGAACTTTGTCAATGAGAAAGGTGTAAGTGTTCAGTTTTCCTCGGTGTTCAGTGTCTCGGTCAAATTGCCACGGTCTCCCTAGAAGGATGTGACAGACATCCATAGGGGCTACATGGCACCACATCTCGTCCTTATATGAAGGACCGATGGAGAAGTTAACGAGGCTTTGACGGTGGATCGGGAGTTGAGTACCACCACGAAACCATGCCACACTGTATGGTTTCTCGAGAGGTTGAGTCGGCAGACCCAACTTGTCGACCATTTCTTGTGAAACGAAGTTCTCAACGCTTCCTCCATCAATGATCAGAGAACAGCGTCGTCCTCCTGAGGTGCAGGTGGTTCGGAAGATGCTGCGTCGCAGCCAGCTATCAGCATCGTGGACAGCGGGGGTGAGCAGAATGTTTGTGGGCGCGCTGTCAGGAGCGATGAAGCTCTCGTGCTCAATTACCAGGAACGGACCGGACTCATCTCCATCCACTCCTAGAGGTTCATAGTCATCGGCCCCCATGGCGTCAGCAGTCATCGCAATCGGATCCTCTTCAGGGGTTTCTTGCTGGTCAGGGTCGGTGTATTCAGGGTCGTCGGTGGTGCATAAGTGGACGGGTTTGACCTTAGGGTTCGGGCACTCTGCTGCTCGATGGCCCTTTTGATAGCATCGGAAGCAAGTATCAGGTCCTACCATAGGTCGGCTTCCCAAGATGCCTTGGCCGGGGTTTCCGGTGGGTGGTCGGGCGACGGCAGGAGTTGATAGTTTGGCTTGGGTTTTACCCGCAGCAACTGATGAGGAGCCCATCGGTTTGGAGTATATCATCGGAGTACTGGTACGAGGAGCGGAGTTCACAGAAAAGGGTATCTTCCTTGTCTGGGTTTTAGCAAGCTTGATCTCAGCTCGCTCAGCCTGCTTGTAGGCTTCGTCGACATCACGGCAGTGGTGGAGGTAGAGTTCATCCTGGATGGTTTGGCGGAGGCCTTGCATGTAGCGGGTGACTTCTTGAACAGGAGTCTCCTGCAAACGGTTGCGGTAGACTAGGGATTGGAACCCTTCGGTGTATTCCTTCACGCTCATGGTGCCTTGTCTCCAGGCTTGCAGTCGCGCGTACAGATCGCGTTTGTAATCTTCAGGCACGAATTTGGTCTTCAGTTTAGCTTTCATTTTGCTCCAACTGCGGATTTTGCTTTTCCCTTTTCGTTTGCGTTCAGATTGCAAACGGTCCCACCATAGCAGCGCATGTCCTTTTAATTTTATAGTGACGAATTGGACCTTACGTTCGCTAGGCATGGACTTCCACACAAAGAAGTGCTCGACGGTTTGGAGCCAGTCCAAAAAAACGTCAGGATCTCGTCCTCCGTCAAATTCTGGGACATCGAGACGGATACCTCGATCCCATCCGTCGTCGGGCTTGTGTCCATTTCGTGGTTGGAATTGATGTTCACCAGTAGTTTGTGGAGTATAGCCAAAGGTGTATGGGTCTGGGGTCTTGGGGATGAAAGGGGTGTATTCTATGGGTTCTCCTTCTTCACTCTCCTGTGAATGATACTCGCTATCATGTCCGTCAGAAGTAGAAGAGCTGGAGTCACGGGAAGTGCTGTTCCGGGAGCGTGATTTCCGGTTAGTGCGTCGACCTTTGTTGAGAGTTTCATCAGTAAGATCGTTGCCTATCATACGGCTATTCAAGGTAGCAATTTGTCCACTCATCTGTTCAACCAGTCTTTGCATGTGTTGCATTTGAGCAGCTATGGATTCCAGCGATAGTTCAGGGTGTGGGATGTAGGGGGGTTTAGAGCTACTAGGTTTGTCGGCCATGGATTCTAGGGTTTTGTTTAGTGTTTTTTTTTGTGGGTTTGTTTTGTGGGTTTTTTTTTGTTTGTTGTGTTTTTTTTATAAGCAATGAATAACTGGGATGCAGACGAAATGCAGAATCGTGAGGCTCTGATACCAAATTGATGCAATCAATGTGTGCAATAACCTAAATGACGATTCAAGCAATGGGACTATTGAAACAAAATGACGAACGAGATAAGCGATGAATGATGAGCAAATTTCAGCAACAATAATGGTCAAGTTATTGGCGTTTTAGCACCGCTTTCGATCCACAACGTTAGGGCAAATAGATGAGTTAAGAGTATTAGAAAATTATCACAATATTGCAACTACTAGGGGTCTCAACGATTCACCAAACCAAATCAACAATATCACAGTCCACAACTAATATTTATGCGGTAGAATATGATAAACGGGCGCTCATACCACAACCGGCAAGGGTGAACAGGGCGTGCTTCAGATCGGGTCGGCGTTGCCTCGTGGTTTGTGGAACTTGCTGCAGCACGAGAGGCTCGAAACGCGGCACAGGACAGCGGGAGGGTGGCTGATCTTCGGCTGGGCGGCACGCACGGCAGCAGTCGAGGGAAGGGGCGAGGTCACGGTCACAGAGGGCAGGGGATGGCCAGCGGTACTGGGGTGGAAGGGAAAATCTGGGCGGTTCAAGGGGCAGGCGGGCTGGGTTGGTGCGGGTAGGCGAGGAGAATGGTGGTGGCGGTGATGGGTGCTGGCGGGCCGAGTTGGGGGCGTCGCCGAGTCGGGAGGAGGCGCGGCGGTGGTTATGGTGCGGGGCCTGGTTAGCAGCGGGGTGAAGGGGAGGAGAACTGTGGAGCCGGGGGGAAGGCGGAATCGAGAGGGAGAAGGGGAGAGGGGGCGGAATCGCGAGAGGGGAGGGGAGAGGAGGGGCGGAATCGGGAGAGAGCAGGGGAGAAGAGAGGGAAGGCGGCGGAGGGGGTTAGGGCACGGGATAGAGAGAGGGGTCGGGGAGAGGGAGAGAACGCGGGATGGAGAGAGGGGGAGAGAGAGAGAGAGGTAGAGAGAGAGAGATAAGTGGGAAAATATGCTCAATTCAACTTAACTTGAAAAAAACCTAATACAAAGGGAGCCCTTTATAGAGGCTACCCCCCCTCAAATGAAGCAACAAATCCCAAAAATTAGGGAAAGAAGAAGTCAAAGGGAAAATATAAAAAGAGGCCTTTTATAATGAGCCTTTTACATGGGAATGAAATAAAATCAAAATAGACAAAACAAATGCTAAATAAAATAAATAAAATAAATGTTCGCAGAGTTGCTATCATGCTGCATCAATATATATTACATCCATATACGCATGTCTAGGTTGCTCCATAAACTGACTCACTTTGCTCACGGTAAAGGATATGTCAGGTCTGGTAATAGTCACATATACTAGCTTGCCAACAAGCTCTCTGTACCTCCTCTTGTCGACCTCCTCAGTATCATCATCATAGAGCATCATGCTCGGGTCAATAGCAGTAGTGGTATGTCTGCAATTTGCCATGCTTGTCTCTTAAAGAAGATCTGTAACGTACTTCCTCTGGGCCATCACAAGACCCCGTTGGTTCCTGGCAAACTCCAGTCCAAGGAAGTAACGTAAGTATCCAAGGTCCTTGGTCACAAACTACTGACCTAGAAAGTCCTTGACACTCTGAATGCCCTGCTCGTCATCCCCTGTAACAAAAACATCATCAACGTAAACAAGAATGACAATAGTACCTCTCTGGGTCCTCTGCACAAACAAGGAGTGATCGGCAATCGATCTCACAAACCCATGTTGATCTATCAAGTCCGAGAGCTTCCGGAACCATGCTCTTGGACTCTGCTTAAGGTCATAGATAGCCTTGTGTAGCTTGCAAACCTTCTGACACTCCCCTCAGCAGCAAACCCAGATGGTTGTTGCATGTAGACCTTCTCTTGTAGATCACCATAGAGGAAGGCATTCTTCACATCAAGCTGATACAGGGGCCGATCGTGTATCACAGCAACAGAAAATAGAACACGTAGAGTAGAATGTCTGGCAACTGGAGAGAAAGTATCCTGATAGTCCACCCCATATGTCTGGGTGAACCCACGTGCTACAAGTCTCGCCTTATAGCGATCCACGCTGCCATCTACATGGTGTTTCACAGTGAACACCCATTTGCATCCCACAACAGATGCATCGGCGGAAGCAGAAACAAGACTCCATGTGCCATGTGACTGTAATGCAGCCATCTCCTCCATGGCTAACCTCCATTGATTGTCCTTTAGAGCTTCATGATATATATGTGGTATCTCCACGGCAGATAGTGCCAAAATAAACCTCCTGAAATCCTCTGACAGCCTGCTCAAGGAAAACTAGACTGCTAGAGGATAAGTAGCACATTGTCGTTTCTGCTTTCGCAAAGCAATCGGTATACCAAGATCATCTGCCAAGTCTGTGACCTGTGAGTTCCCCTCTTAAGAGGGCACCTGCTCATCCTGTATGGAATCATGCTGCACAGACAACTCAGTAGTGCCATCAGTAGAAACAATGTGCTTAGTACGTACCTAAGGCATGCTGGATGGGGCAATACCTACGAGCATGAGGAACCGAGCGAGGCCTACGAGGAAAAACACGTAACAAAAACTGAGTCAGAGTAGGAGGTGGAGCCACAGGAGCAGGTAGTGGTGGTGGTGGTGGTGGTGGTTGAGGAGGTAGTGGTAGAGCAGTAGTAGAGGGAGGCGAAGGAACGACAGTAGGAGGTGGAGGCATGTAGATCTCATCGTCAGAGTCAGATGGGACTAGTTTGTCACATATACGAGAAAAATACATAACAGACTCAAAGAAAGTAACATCAGCACTGACAAAGTACTTTCACTTTAGCTCATCAAAGCAACAATACCCCTTCTGTGTACGAGAGTAGCCAACAAACACACACTTGACAGCTCTAGGAGAGAGCTTGTCCCGACCTGGAGAGACATCATGAACAAAAGCAACAAATCCAAACACACGACGTGTAAGGGAGAAAAGATCCTTCTCGGGAAACGTAATCGAGAAAGGAATCTTCTCTCCCAACACAGACGAGGGCATGTGGTTCACCAAATAGCGTGCAGTAAGGACAGCATCGCCCCAGTAAGAGTGAGGAGCATGACTCTGTATCAACAAGGTTCTGGTCGCATCATGTAAGTGACAATGTTTGCTCTCGGCAACACCGTTCTGCTGAGAAGTATAGGCACATGAGGTCTGGTGAACAATGCCAAGAGATCTAAAAAACTCAGAAAGCTGTGAGGTGCAGAATTCTAAAGCATTATCAGTGCGAAGATATTTGGCATTAGCATAAAAAATATTCCTTACTTCATTAATAAAATATTTGATCATGGATCCAACCTCGGACTTATTCTTCAAAAGAAAGACACGGGAAAGTCTAGAAAAATCATCAACGGCAACAAGATAAAAACATCCCTGATGATCAGGAACACGACTCGAACCCCAGATATCTAAATGAAGGAGCTCAAACAACTGGGAACTGCTCCGACTCTGACGGGATGGAAAGGATGAACGATGATGCTTCCCAAACTGACATGCCTCACACTGAAAGGAGAATCTCGTGGAAATCTGAGGGAGAACATGGCATAGCTTCTGCAGAAGAAGGTGGCCAAAACGAAGGTGCCACGTATATGGAGAGACTGGTCCAGTAGGTATAGTGGAAACGCCAAAATGAGAAGGTTGGACCAGTCTGTAGAGTCCCTGCTGGTCACAGCCACTTTCAATCACCCTTCCTGTAAGTATGTCCTGAAATACAAGAGAAGATGGATCAAAGATGGCACGACAATGCAGATCCTTAGGGTTCGTTTGGTTGCAGGGTTGGGTTGGGTTGGGTACTATTCACAGGGGTACCCCCTCCTCACAGTTTACTATTCACCCAGCCTTGTGAATAGTACCCAACCCTGCACAACCCTGCAACCAAACGAACCCTTAGTAATCCGACTAATGGAAAGTAAATTCATCTGAAAGTCAGGAGCATATAGAACATTCTGAAGACGCATAGATGGTGTCAGATGCACCTCCCCCTGTCCTGTAATTGGTAAGTGGTCGCCATTGGCAATGACAATCCATCTACAAGGTGGTATGTTCCTGTAGGACTTCAGTTGTGCTATGTCTCTATAAAGATGATGAGAAGCACCGGAGTCCATAATCCACTCTGTAATATCTGCACCATGACTTCCAGTGAATGCATAAGCGATACCGAGGAGCTCGAGGAGGCTATGTATGTGGTTGTTGTATCTGTAGTGGGGGTTCCTGCAAGGGTCATAATCTCTCGAATGCGAGAGACGATATCATCGAGGCGAGGATCTGCCTGGGAAGCAAGAGTATCTGAAGGTTCAATCTGTTCAGTTACATGGCCAGAAACGGGATATCCATGCTTCTGATAGCATGTATCCTTTGCATGCCTCGGTCGACGACAAAAGGTGAAAGGACCACGCGGATGTCTACCGCCTCTGCCACGAGGAGTGCGTCCTCTAGACTGAGTCGTCACTCCTCAACCACGAGAAATGGCCATAGCTGACGAGGGCTGAGGAGTGGCCATAGGAGGTATGATAATCCGGCTGAGTCGGCTATAGGCTTCCTCCATGGGAGGTATGGTAGCTCCAGAGAGAAGCTGAGTACGTGCTACATCATACTTTGTATCAAGGTCGGCCATGAAAACTCCAGTCATTGTGGAGTTCCTATATGCCTTCTGCTGCTCAACAGATGTCGTAATAAGCAGCTTTCAAAAAAAAAAAGATGTCGTAATAGGCATATAGCTATGTAGCTTCTCAAACATGCCACGGAGTGAACTGTAGTACACGTGCATAGGATGACCGTTCTGCTTGGCCTTGTAGATGTCAAACTGTAACTGGAGAATCTTGGCCTCATTCTTCGCTTGAGCATAGGTGGAAGCCAAAGCATCCCACATCGCCTTGGCGGTGGGTTGGTTCAAAATATCATTGGTTATCTCTGTGGTGAGTGTCTCACATAGCCAAACATGTGCATATGCGTCATCTTGCTTCCAAGAAGCATTTTCCCCAATTTTATCCGTGGCTCTGGATCTGTCAGGATGTGCTCCTTGTTGTTGCACTGCATTAGGGTGAGAAACTGCATGGACCACAACTCATAGTTGGTCCCATCCATCTTAGCGATGGGAGTCGGGCCCGTGAAGGCTCCAGACGAGAAAATATCACCCTTGTTCTCTGACATGATGGTAGAATGACCAAATAACAGAACTCAACTGGGGAGTAGACCGATATAAACGAGTCTACACGATCATATTGAGGATTGGTTGTACGTGTAGACTCATACAACCAACCTCATCAATCGTTATTGCTTGCTAGGGCCGGAAAACATGATTTACATATTAGAAATCATGTTTTCCGATCAAAATCAGACCAGTTCAGACCGTACAACGACTTGCAGAGGTGCAAGGAAGACCACGGGAAGGCCGACGACGGCTTGTGGTGCCTAGATGACAGCCAGGGAGGCCTGGCCGGCCCAAGCGGGGGCATAGCACGATAGGAGTCGCAACCTGGAGGCCTAGGGCTGCGGCCTGGGCTGGTCGGGCAGCGGTTTGGAGGCCGGGCGATGGCTTGGAGGCCTAGGGCTGCGGACTAAAGGATGGGGCGGCAGGTAGGGTTAGGGTTTTGTGGGGTACGGGAACTCCGGTCTAGGACCGTCGCTCTGATACCAAGTAGAGGGAAAAAATTCATTGCTTTATGAGAGGTCCTAGGGTTCTCTTATATATGAGATAAACTTATGGGGTAAATTACAAAAAGAAGAAGAAAGAAATAGAAAATAACTAATATCTCAACAAAAATAAATCAAATAAAATCCTAATTTGGACTCTAATTTATCCCAAACCAACTGACTAATTGATCTAACCAATTGATTAATTGATTCAAGATCACATGTGATCTCGTTATTTAAATAGAAATAAAATTTGCAATGGATTCAATTAATTATAAATAAAATTAACCTGTAAATTAACTATACTCTAATTAAACAGATGAAAAATAAAAAACTGATCTAAAAATCATAACTGGACCGAATTCAAAGGGACGAAAGGCCCTAATTTGGATATGGCGATGCATCAATAACGAACCTTAAATGGCAGTTCATCAAGACTCGTATGGCATAAATGGATAGAAGAAGCTTTTTGAGTATGCGAACCTCCCCAAGACCAACCATTAATGAACAGCAACACAGATATAAAAACAGGACCATCGAAAGCTATCTGATGAATTGGATAGCCGAGAAAATAAACATATAACACTGAAAAGTTCAGTAGTTGTGGTGTCAAAGGCAACCTATAAAGTCTGAAAAGTGTTAACTAACGAATGTCATACCCAAGATAGATGCAGCACACACAAGACCTGGGTAGCTATCGACAGATTGCACTAGGTGACAAGTCAGATTTGATAGGACGGTCAAGATCCTTCAATGTAAATAGTGCATAATAGTTGTTCCGTTCTATCCCTTGTTGTATATCATCCATAACTCGTTACATCTTTAATCGCTGGACTCCTAATCAGATGACGATAAGATGTCACCCTTCGGGGGCCGGACATGACGATTTTGGAGGTATTTTCCATATTTACCAATAGTCCAACTTGCTGGTTGCATCCATTTACTTTCGTTGATGACATGAATAAAATCCACACTTGTAATCAACCATGTTGGTCAGTATGGCAGAGTGCTTTGTAACCGTGTGTTCTGCGAGAGGCATTTTAGTTGCGCATATTTGAAGTCTAACCACTAGCATCTAAACGGGAGCGAGATCTCATGTTTCGATAGCTGCTCGCTGCCAAAATGAGCGACCAACAGCAAAATGCAAAAAAAAAAACGATACCAAGGTTCGGTACGGATTGGCATAGAGGTTCGACCGACGGGGTGTAGGAATGATTCCCGGTCAGTGAAGTCTAAATAACCCACATTGAAAAAGTCTATTAATGACGTCTACCAGGAAAGCAAGACAATCCAAGCAAGAAAAACTAGATAGTTAGGGCGATTAGGGTGAAGGGAAAGATCTGCTTTGAGTTCGCGGGTTGATGTAAAAGAGGATGACGTTAAGGGTTCTTCTTTCCGCATAGTCCTCTACATCCTCACTTCAAAGAGGGGCCGTGTAACTGGTCAATCAATCACAAAGACCACTTCATCTCGTCAAAGACTTCGATCCACCAAAGCGAAGCGGGGCAGCGGGGGAGGAGAGGTCAGAGAAGGTTACTCGATCCTTACAAAATGACACATCTCCACTGAATGTTCCACTTACACTAAACCCTAAGATTGCATAATTCCATATTCAACCATTACCAAGCAATCGCTGAAGCATCCAAACAGTAAAAAAAACAAAAAGAAAAGTTAGAGATGTATAGGCAAAGAGAGGATACCGATCATCTTGGAGATGAGTTTGAGCTCGTCCTGGGCCTCCTCGATGAGCTCCTCGACCTGACCGCAGCCGATGCGCCTCTCGATGATCTCCCAGTCGTCCTCCTCCTCGCAGACCTTGAGGCGGTGGCTCGTGAAGCTCTCCACGGCCTTGCGGTAGCCCTCGTCCTCGGGAACGGCCTGGATCTCCTTCAGGGTGCGCCGGTACAACGAGATCAGCACCTCCCTCGCGTTGGGAACCACGTCGAGGCCTACGATCCCGGTCGTCTGCTTCACCTTCGCCATCAGGGACCCCGCCCCACGGGCCCCCGCCGCCATCGCCATCCTCCTCAGGAACATCTTCCTCCCTCCTCCCGACGGTTCTCTCCGCGAGAGCGAAATGTGCTGTGCTGCTGAGTTCCCCTTACCTAGAATGCCCTCTCGGGCTTTTTCGATTCAATCGTTAATTGCGGGCTTCAAATAAATTAATTGCAGGGTTTATAGGGTAAGAGTTAGCAAGTTTACAAGGTCGGAAGAGGAATTATGTTATTTCAAAGGTCGAGAAGGTGATTTACAGAGTTTATAGGGTTCGTGGGATAAGAATACCTTGAAAATATTAGTCTGCTGAGTAATTCGTTTATTGCTATTGTGTTATCCTTCCACATAAAAGATTATCCCAATTTATAGATGAGCATGGGACTGAGTCCTTATGGATCAGGGTTGGCCCGACCAAAGGCTCATGTATCGTAGTGGGCTTTGGGTCGAGTCGTGGCTCGTTAATTCCTTTAATTGGCCCGTGCTCGACTCAGACCAATAAGAACAAGATCTGGTTTAGGTCATATCAGCCCATTTAGCTTACATCTTAACGTTTGTTCGATCAATGTTATGCAAGCTATTTAATGAATTAGTTGATTACAAGCTAAATGATTTTTTATAGTAAATCTCTAAGTGCATGAGAAATGAATATGACTACAAGTTAAATGATTTTTTAAAATCTCTAAGTGCATAAGAAATGAATATGACCCAGCATGATACAAAGGTTGCAAGTTCACCCTTACTGCCACTTGATCTTCATGTATTCATTGTGTCTCACTCACATGTGATGGGAGGAAAATGAAGAAAGGAGTCTGGAGAGCAAGAAGGGCATGCATGCATATAATATCGTGTCAAGCATCACCTCATCTCATGCATGATTTATAAAATAAGATAATATCTCATTCGATGATTATGAAGCCATTGGGTTTGGAACTTCGGATTAATAGTTTTTCAATTGGGAAATGAATGTCATTGCCCGACATCTCTTGGGGTGTGGAAATTGATATCATTTTGATGTCTATTATTGTGATTTATGGCTCACTTTTGTAAGAATGAAACAACAAAATGCATAATACATCTAAGTTAGGAAACATTCTGACCGTTATCAGTGAGCTACCAGACCCAACTGTAAGCTGAGTTGTTGGCCCCAACTATAGCCCAGGCTATAGTCGGATTTTGGCCGACCCAACCTAATGCATATCCAATCATCCCTACTCCCACCTTTGACAATGATACCCACATAAAACCCAAATCATTTCTTTGTCTCTTCGATTTACTCGCACCATTTTTCTATTTGTCCAATAAATTCACACAAATTCTCTTTTTTTTTACAAACTCCCCCTAACTAAATAATACAACGCTCACTTCGAAACATGATAAATAGTATCATCGCACCCTAATCATCCAATGATTACTTTTATCTATGAAATAACAAACAAAGTATGGTCATTTTCTCAAATTTCATTAAAATCGCATTTGAACAAACCCTCCTAACAATAAACTAACTATCCAAACACTAAAATCAGCAATAGCCTATCCACTAACTTGCCCACACAAAAAGGATTATCCTACTATAACATTACCTTGCATCTAAATACCAACCTAGGTGGTCAAGAGGGTAGGGGTGGTAAATTTGTGTAATGTAATATTAACCATGTATTTTGTCTAGATTATATTAGTGATTGGATTTTTTACGTTGATTTTTTATAAGCGTGTGCTTAATATGATTTGTAGTAAGGGAAATGTCTCACCCAAGCCATTAATTTACCCTATAATTGTATATCTATGAATGAGGGTGATCCATAACAAATAAATGTTATACCATATGCCCTCCATCTTAAAAATCATTGTAGAAATTCCTCTTTGCCAAGTCAAATTTCCTCTGTTCCTCGGCCAAATATGAACCTTTATCTTCAACTCTCATCAAATTATGTAGGAGAACCACCATCCCCGTCCTCGACCAATTGTGGGTCGCACCATTGCCGTACAGAGTACAAGTTATACTTGGATATTGTCATGCATTTGACTAGCAAATGAACTCATGTTTCGTTGAGACAATTTTTCCCTTGAATAAGTGTTTTTTTAACAGCTTTGCGATATAAAAATGATGGTAAATTACAACAATGCCTCAAGCATGCATCAAATCCCGATTAGTGGTCTCATTTTTCAAATGTAAAAAGAGATGTATGGATTTTTAACTTTGGAATTTAACATCCGTATAGAAATATAATAAAATCTAACAAAGGATTGTATTTAAGATGAAAAAACAAGATCATGACTTCTCCATGAGTACGTGATTCATTGGCTAAATGCTCTAAATTGGTTTTAAATGCCTAGCCAGACGTACAATAAATATCACATAAATCAAGTAATGAACAAATCAAAAGTAGAAATAAAATTCAGGTAAATATATTTTATTATTATATTGTAAATAAGTCTAATAAATAGTTTGGAAGAAAAATCATAAAAACAAGGAATTGGATCCATGAAAATAGCTTATTGTATATAGTTCAAATTTCAAATATTTTTCTAATAAATTCATGCTAACTCCAAATAACACGGAATCGGCTTCATTATGTGCACATTATCAACCTTGATAAATAAAATATGCTTAAAAATACTATCTTGTGTGTATGGCAAATAATCAACACCTTGTCCAAGAGAAAACAAATTTGAAGTTGACTATTTCTTCCATATTCTCATATAGATCCATACTAGCCTCTGAACTGATGTTTATCAAATTACAAACAAAAATACTAAGCTCATAGGAATCAAAGTTCATTGTGAAACTCATATTTTGGAATCAAATTGTATATCTACATAGTTACTGACTTTAGTCTACTATGTTATGTATATGATTAACCTTTTTTTATTAATTTATTTAGTTTTGTTCTTTTGTGTTTCAACTAATTACGTAAATATTGAAAACAAAAAATATATAAAACAAAAAAATGATGTTACTTAATGCGTGCATGTTTCTCTTTACACTGTATTTATATATCTTTTCCTTATTCTAATTTACATTATTCTTCATTGCTAGAAAAACCAAAAAATATTAACGTGTGAATATATTTATAGTGTTTTATTTATTTCTACAATATAAATAAAAAATCAAAAGAGAACATACAAACCCAAGGAAAATAAATGTTTTACGCATATAAAATAGATTAAAAAATTGTACTTTGTTCATATCGCTCATTTTGGATTTGGGACAGTCTCGTTGAGATAACATCTATCATGCTTGCCATTTTTCTTTTGAAATTATTTGTTATTAGTTTTTTTATTTTCATTTCCTTTGTTTTGGTCAACAAATCTTGGTCAGTGTCTGTGTGGCGATCTCTCATCCATTTGGTTACTTCACATCATTCAACCCACTGGCCCCCCAATCAACCTGAAGCACCCCTTCGCGCACCCCTTCGCCCAGCTAATCATGGACTGCCACATAAGCCCTATGTGTTGACCCATGAGTCAATACCATCTCCCACAATCTCAACCCCCTCTCCATCAAACTTCGCCTTTCCTTCACCTCTCTCACGTGTACTCTCCACATCGATGGTTACCTTCGAAGACTCTAATCATTAGCCTTCGCTCATGCACCACGACATCCACGCACAACACATCACTTTACTCTTTTCGACCCAACATCCACCAAACAAAATCAAGGTTTCCTCCATATTCTCCAACCACTTGCCTATCAGAGAGAGGTACCCCTCGACCATGTCGCTTTCACAATTCAGGGATCTATGGTTGATCGAGCGATGATGCGATACACCTCCAATGAGATCTATAATTATTTGAATCCTCTATTGCAAGCTTGTTAAGATTTAGTCTAATATCCTTTGTGACCTAGAGGCGATAATTTGAGTGGCCTCAAGCTCTTCCTCTTAGATGCATCATACCAAATACATGTAATATATTATATTTTGTATTTTTCTTCTTCATTCGATCTTTCTATTGATTGTTGTGTTTAACCCCAAATATGAAATTAATGTCACTTGGTAACTGCAACACTTAATTTGGATCGGTCCATTTACTTGTTCTATCCTTCTAATTATAGAGACTCAAATGGGCTCATGCACAATATACAATTGCAAACATGATAAAAATATTTTGTTAACGAAACTTATTGCAGATATATTTGTGAACAAAAAATGTTTTTTTAGATATTTTTGCTATATTTTTCTTTTTTCCAACATGGATACATGGCTGACTACCGGCAGTATTGTGCTTTCTCCTACATTCAGACTAATTCGTGGCTGGAGCTCCATGCTCCGATCCTCCGTCACACGTAGGAGCATGCATCGTCTCTCTTCTGTTCAACTTCGATATTCTTCACTATGATCTCCACAATATCTCCAATGTGCATGCAAATTCATCCTTTGCAGGTCCTCAGCGAGCCCCAACCTCCGTCATCTCCACAAGGAAGAAGCCACCATCTCCCTGTCACATCCATCATATGAGCATCTAGCGAGAACCAGCAACAACCGTGTTTCATAGCAGCTTGTCCACCTTCATGCTCCATAAGAGGCGGAGCTCCGCCCTCGGTCTACAACAAACACTCCTTTGTGCTCCACCTAAAGCTGCATTACAACCCAATATGTATATCGCTAAGGGCATATCATCGGGGCCACATAAAGGGAGAAAAAGGATAGAGCCACAACCTACGGTCACCGTACGATGTATAAAGGAGACCTCATATGAGCAGCCGATCACATGAACCTCGTATTAGCGCTTCCTTTCCAAAACAACCCTTCGATCGGTCTAAGTGATTCATCCAACCGTCCAAATTTTGCAAGCATCTCCTTCTTTCGATTCTCTGTCATCAGCCACATCCATGTGCTACACATGGTGAGACCACGTCCCCAGGATCATAGAGAGTTATACCATGCCACACTGTTAGATCAAAGCCTTAGGACCCTTTCAGGTCGGGGGTTAACCCTCACATTAGGTGGGGGACCCCCCAAAACCCACATCTCTCTCTCTCTCCCTCTTTCTCTCTCGTGTGGGGTTCACTATCTCTTATTCAATACACTAAATAATTCATTTATGTTTCATCTATTATAACATGAAAAATAACACATTATAACATCTTATCGTCTAAAAATTATAAAAATACTCAACTTCTTCTAGCTTTCCATACTTCAATACAATCACATCACAACAACTACTCACTTTTCCAAACTCCAACACAATAACATCACAACAAACCCGCTCAACCGCAAACCCTCTATCCAAACACCAAACTATAAAAACATGTTACCGTCCTCCATGTCACACCGAGGTAACCCTTTATCCAAACACACCATTAATGACATGCATCGTTCGTGTAGGGTTAATTGCATGGTGGTCCTTCCAATTTCTTCTAGGCCTGCACCAGTCCGACATGTATGAGCTAACACGTGGGCGGTGGGCCGTCGTTGGAGAATTGCACAAATGCCCATGTGACTTCTATTGATCATTGGTAAGATAGTTCCATCCATTCAAGTTTTTTTATTTTTATAATTTGAATATTAATAGCCCGTGCCTTCTTTTATTCGCGGCAAACCTCATTTCCGAACTTTGTAATATTGGTGTATTTTGAAAGCTTATATTGTGCTCTTCAATTTAACATGTAGCAGAGTTTAATCAGATAAAATATTAATTTCTGGTGATTTGTTGAATGTGATCCATGTATTGATCTTCTGAATTCTATATTAAAACACAGACTTGTCCAACAAATTGTAAAAAATAATTATTGTGCGTGTATTAAAACAAGGGAAAATTTGGCATGTTCAAATCCATTCAGATTCGTCATCAATCAAACCAACATAAAAACACAAGTAGGTGGATGTCGTTATGAAGATGGTCTATATTCACAAAGTCAATGCCTGGTTCAGACCACTAGTGCTATCAATCCTCCTGTCATCCTCACCTCCCTATATCTTATCACTAACAGCTTGTTCATGATTCGAGAACCAGGGCTATAGAAATTAATTTGCACGTTCCATTTTTGAATACTGCAGGGTTGTTTAAAACATTTAAGAAACTAAAAATACCGTAGATTGCTACAACTCGCCCTATTACGGTTGATTTTATTGAAACATTTGGAAGTTGCTTGGTTGGATTAAAAATTGAAATACTTGAAATGATAACTTATTTGCATCATTTTTATTTTATCCGGCTTGTCTTTGAAAAATCGAAAATAGGCTTATTTCCTTGCAATGCATCTTCGCTATCCCTTTACTTAAATAAATAGTATGTTTTGATTATTGAAATTAGAAAAGACCAAAACAATTGCTCGTTACATATTAAATATCCTTAATCATATGTATCCACAAAATATGTTTTCGATTACTCATTTAATAGGGATTTCAATAAAAAAAAAGTCATTTGATCATATGGACTTGACTTGGATTAAAATCGGATTAATTAATCTGATTAATTTCTCTTGAATTTCACTAGTCTATGTTGTTTTTTCTATTGTTTTTTTTTCTTATTGTTTGCCTCATTGAAAAACATACGAAAAATTTGAAAACTCATATTAGAAAAATACAAAATATTTGCATTGCACTTCGACACATTTAGATTGATATTCACAGTAAAGTAAGTACATTAAAATTGACACGGATAATCAAACAAACTAATATCGATTCCCTGAGTCAACATCGAGCATTACTTAGTCATAATAAATTAAATTGACAACATCACTTAATTGTAAATTTTTGTGTTGTTTTTATACAAACTTTATACCTGCAAACAACAATCCGATAATGTTGCGATTGGATGATTGTTGAGTTTTCAGCCCCCCCTTCTTTGTTACACTAGAAAAATGAGGACCCTATTGAGAATCGATGCATAATTGTGTAACTTTTTTGTAATTTACCCTAAATATTAATAAATTGTAATGCATGGCTAATTCCATTTTTTACAACAAAATTGAAGAAGTGATTTTTCATTGATCTAAAGCAGTTCCTATGTGTCGTTGCGAGAAGACACAAAATTCAATGTATTGCAAATAATATCCATTTCAACTAGAAGCCAAGAGATGCAAAATAAAGCGTGTGGCAAGTAGAGGATTGATCCATGGGTATTCACACATATTACACGGATTTTATTTTATTTACAAAGATGTTCTTTACTTAAATGCAAATTGAATACCGTTTTTTCCTTTTGTTCTCACGACCTTAAAATATGTTGAAACAGCGACACCAAACTCTGGACATCACCGAGATTGCTTAGGAAAAAAATCAAGAATGCTTCAATTTGTTTTTTCTTATTTTGGTAAATTTTGGAGGCATCACGCAAATTGCCCCCTCCACTAGATAGGGTCTCCTGGTGGGGGTGGCTTTGGGAGCGTATCAATCCGGCATGAAGCCAAATCTAGCTAGTGTATTTGAAAATTTATAAAATGTCAGGGACTTGAATGTGAATAAAGCTAAATCCAAGTACGCACTTGTGATTACTTTAAATCCACTAGACAATTCTGAAAAAAAAACCATTTTAAAACTCTAATGTGTACATTGCATGACAAAGAAATAAACTTTGTGAAATTGTAGAATGGTCCCTAAGTGGCTAAAATGTAAATACAATAAATATGGAAATAAAAAATAATTTTGGCAATAAATAAAATTTATATGAATGGATGAATTGAAAAAAAATAACATTTCAGAAATTGCATAATAGTACAAAAAATAATAAAAATAAACTAATTAGGTCCTTGGCTCGAAAGCCACATATGACATCTCCTATTGTAGTCGGTGGCGAAGGACGGTAGAAGCGACGTGAATGGCTAATGAGGCACGGAGGTACCTGGGTGGTAGACAACGGTGGCAGAGTTGGTTGGAGGAGGTCTGCTGTCCGTGGGGGGGGGGGGGGGGGGGGCTCCACAATGGAGGAGAGGGTCGCTTGGAGCCTGAAGGAGGTTAACGGAGGTTGGGGGGAGGGTCGCTTGGAGCCTGAAGGAGGTTAACGGAGGTTGGGCACATCGACCCCTGAATTGGTTCTAGAGTTGGGACATGTGGTATCGATTGGAGTGAGAAGTAGCACATGAGATGGGTTCATCTAGGGCTCGAGGCCATCGATTGGTTCGAATTGCAATAGTCCCTCTCCCTCATTCTCGTAGAGGGCGAGGGAGAGAATGAGACCGCAGGGCAGAGGCGGTGGCGGGGGGTGATGGATCTCCATTTCATTACATTTATTCTGTCATTTCGGCCTTAAAACCCCTAGCTAATGCAAGTATATAACATTATTTGGTATAAATTAACATTCATTATTTGTTATGTTTAGTTTATAAAATAATATTTCTAATGATAAAAATATATAATAAAGGAAAGAAAAGAAAAATAATAAAATACCAAAGGAATTTTATGACCCTAAACTCCAGGACCAAGTCAAGAATTGATTTCATCGACAAGGAATAAAGTAGGGGTAGATAAGTGCCAAAAATACTAATCAAAAGCCTATTTTTTATTCATCAATAAAGTATTCTTGGGACCTATTTTATTCTTTATCATTTATATCTCAAATAAATGAACTATGCACATAAAAGTTAAAGCTAAAAATACAAATAAAAATACAACAATTGAGTTTGGATAAAAATAATATACAATGTACATATTATGCTCAAAATAAAAGGCCAAAACTCAAACTTTCCTGACCCATATCTCTCAACTAAAAACACAAAAAAATATTGAAATCACCTCTAACTGTTTAATAAGCTATTCAATGAAGGTGGTTTCATATTTTTTGGAGCTAAGGTGTGAAAGTTAGGTTTTGGACCCCTATTTTACCATATACCCGAAAAAAATATTCATTTTATTTATTCTTTATTATTTTTTTTGATTTATATTTTTATAATTTTGTAAATATTTTTTATAATACATGTACAAATTTAGAATAGTATAAAACCATTAAGAAGACACAAAAATAAAATAGTCTACATAAATATATAGATGAAATAACTGTACTTATACATATATAATATACCCCTATTAATTTAAGTATACAAATAGCATTAGAAAAATAAAATAAAAATATATTCAGGCATATAAAAATAAGTTATAAATATGTACTTTGATAAAATGAAATAAAAATTCAAAAATACAAAATAAAAATAAGATACCCAAAACATAGATGATAAAACCAATAAATATACCTTGAGAATTAACTCGTAATAAATAAACCCGGAAAAATAATAAAAATCATATTAAAATACCTCATAAAATAGTAATCATTTTTATTTTATAAAAAAATAATTAATAAAATCATTTGTTATTTTTTATTCATATATTTCGAATAAACATCGTGTTTTATCGCAACTTGGGCTGACGTGGTCCAATCGCATGGCTTCGTTTGTTGACCTTTGGTTAACTACCTCTGACGCCTCTGAACCCTGTCAAACATGTCGAGTCCCCGCTTTTCTTCCACTTTTTCTACTTCCATCTGATCTCCTTCTCCCTCGAGATCTTCACCATTTCTACTCCTTGATCCTCCATGAATCTCACTGACTCATTAGATTAGGTGTACACGAGGCCTTAAATGTCGGTTTCGGTCACCATTTTGGTGACTAACCGAAACGGAATTTCGGTCAAACTTCGACGGAAATTTCGACCATTTCAGACATTTTTTGTAATAGGGTCCCCATATTTCGGTCATTTCGGTCGAATTTCTATTTTGACATGATATCGAATTTTGACTGAAATTCGAGGAAATTTGAGGCCATGCTTGTACATTGCCTTGATTAGTAGCTAACCCTAGGTCAATAAGGTCCCATCTATCTGCAAATAAAAACATATGTCCTATGCCTTGATTTTGGTCATTTTTCCAAGTTCAAAGTCTCCCACCCTATGTATAGAGTATCCCAATGACAGGAGTAGATCTCTTAAGGTGTTGGCGCGATAGAAGGAGGAGGAGGTGCACCCACGGCAGACCTCCGGCCGCCCTGCTCCCTAGACCTCTGGACAGGTACATGAGTTGTGCCCTTTACTTTCCTTAGGTAGTTTTCTTTTTTTTCTTTCTTTTTCTGCAACTCTATTAGTGTTTTAATGCATGCAGTAGTGTAACTAGGTAGATTCGTAGTTCGCTGGAGGTTAGCTCGAAAGAATATCCCCACAGTGCTTTCCATCATCCTGACCACCCATTTTCGCCTCATTTCATTTCCTAGCACCTTCTCCATTTCCCATACCAGCTCCCTCACGGTTTGCGAATCAAGGTCTCCCTCCGCTACTTCGCTTGAAACCTCACCGCCATCATCCATTTCACCTCGATTTTGACCAAATAAAACCCATGACTCACCTCCTTTATCTCATCTTTCTTTTGCGCATCCTTGCAGGACATGTAGTCCCCATCTAAGGGGAGCTTTATCCAAGAACATTCCACCGAGAAGCACAGAGCTTCAGAGCCCATCTGAGGGGCCCCAGACCCATTCGAGACAGCCAGTCGCTGCGGAGCATCACATAGCATCTATTGAGCATCTCACTAGCACTAGGGGTGCGTGGAGGAGGAAGGATCTATGCACGGAAGTTCATCAACCCGCTGTCTTCTCTATTCTTCGAGAAGAACAACTGTCGTTCGATCGTCTCCTCGCTCAATATTGCACCAGAGACGTCGATCTCCAGAGCCCAGATCGTCGGATCTTCATCCAAGATCTAATCAGAGACGACGCGCCCCGAACCAGTGTCTATCGCCAGAAGACGACGTGCAGCAAGTGGGATGATCAAAACCGTCCGATGGCATGCTTATAGGAGTAAATTGCAAATCTAACCCCCACAATTTGTATTTATTCCTCATGTCTATAGAATATGTAGTGTAAATACATGGGGCATTTGCATAAAGGATCATGTAGTTATTTCATATTGCTTTTTGGTCCTGTCCAGCTTAGCTTACATTCCATCCCACGTGAGCTGGGAAAATTACATGTGTACCCTTTTGTGAGCTCTTGTATTTATTTCTAATACACTAAATTTAAATATAAGTTTTACACTTCTAAAAATTGCACATCGATCCATGTCTTTATCTTTAATTGCAAATATGCACTCGCTAGTACATGTATTTTTGTGCATTTCTTCTATTTATTAAAAATAGCATACGTGCTCTAACAATATGCAGAATTAGGGATAGATGCCTGCTAGCATGTATTTTTTGTGCGTATTGTTGGATTTGCATTCTAGGTATTTTATCTATTTATTAAAAAATCGAATGAGCACGTTTTTATCCTTATTTAACTTGAAAAATAGAAAACAAAAAAACATTTTGAAAAATTTCCCAAAAACACGTGTTATTTATTATTATATTTTATAACTACAGACCAAAAATCCATGAAAAAAGAAAAATAAAAACAAAAAATAAAAAGCTCCAAAGTCCTGTAAAATATAAAATTCCCCAAAAACCCTATAATATTTAATTTTATTTCTAAATTTTATTTACAATGCTATCTATCTATTAGAATTGAGTTGGGGGGCTTTAAACCTTATTTGCTATTTTCTCTTCAATTCAATTATGTTTATTTATTTAATTCATGGCTTGGGATATTTTTTTATTCAAAAATACATAAAAATATGAAAAAAATAGAAAAACACGAAAATATTAGAAAAATATATAAACCCCAAATATGTTTTTTCTTGATTTGTATTTATTTTTAGTAGTATTTTTAATTAATATACTTTATATTGTGAATATATCCCTATATATTATCTATATTGTAAAGAAAATATAAAATAAAAACATATAAATATGAGTAAAAATTATAAAATCACACACACACACACACACACATATATATATACACATGTATTAAAATACACAAAATATAAAAAAAGTAAAAATCCACAAAAATAATAAATGGACAAGAGAAAAGAATACATTTTGAGCTCCATTGCCATATCTACATTTTGCTCCCCTTGTTCGACCTCTACATGCTTACTTGTTATACAATGTTGTTGTAGAGTTATACTAAAGTTTAACTCTACATTTTTGTTATTCATTTATTTATATTAATTGTGGGTTAATTGTTGATTGACTTGGATTTCTTGAGGGATCAATGCATCGACTACGGTCTCGCGTTGTGATATCGCTCGGCCCCTCGAAAAATCTCTATCATCAAATGGCATTGTTGTTGGAGAGAAACATCACATTGATTGGATTATTTTATATTTCCCCTCTTGTCTATTTTTACCATTTACTTATTTTTAACTTACTTGATATTAGTTGTGACATGTCTAATCACTCTCGTTGTTTTAATTTGATGCTTGTGACCACTGCGTGAGGGGGGACTTTCTAAAGAGGACATGTGCACTCAAGCAAGGTAGAGCTGGCTTTCTGTCTTGGCCGGTAAGAGAGAGCGTCAAATGATGACTCTGGGGAATTTTTGAAGTCAATCTCTTTTTTATTGTTTTTATTTTATTTTGTAAATTGAAGTGAGAAACAAAGAGCATTTGATTTGAAATAATTTGAACTCTCTTGGACACTTCACACTTCACGAGGTCCGCTACTTGGGGCATTGTTCCCTTGGGGGTCTCGTCGTTTTTTATCATGTTTTATCGCTTTATTTTTCTCTATTTTCCGACTTTGTTTTTATTTGTTTTGTATGAATGAACCATAGTTTAGGATGTGCTTGCTCAATACAATAAGGTCCAAAGTCTTAATATTTTTGCATGTGCCCATAGACTCGCTTTTGAACTTAGTCGAATTGTAATTGTTGGCTATTCAGACTTGAGACCGCATGTTGAGAGAGGTCACGTACAACGCTGGCAGGCCCCATTTGTGGCAGGCACTAAGTGGCATCAAAGATCGGACTTAGGTCTCATGTATATATATATATAGAGAGGGCTTATCTAGAGGGCACTGTGCCGATTTGGCACTTAGTAGGCCCCTAATTGTAGACGTCAGATTATGATCGTGTGATCTAAATAAAAATTCGACGATAAATGCAAATAAGGCATATTTTGGTTACAATAACTGATATCGCGAGAATTTTGGGGTGTAAATTAATTACGTTGACGCCATTTGGATCGATGATTAACAAAACAAAATATGGTAAACAAAAATTGAGTATCCTTATTATGAAGAACAGCGATCAAACAGAGCCAGAGCCTTCTTTCGTTCGCCATTGAAGATCGTTTACAGGTCGCTTAATCTTCGATATCAGTAAGTTTTTATGTATAGTCGTCTTTGAAGAACGTTTTGAAAGTACTTTCTTTCATGTAATTTGATGCAAACTTATTATAAAATAATGTACATGTACTGATAGTATCAAAAATTGTGGTTGTTCGATTAAGAAGAAATAGATTATCGATTCAAATATGTTGAAATGATTTAACGATTACTTTTTTCGTTTAAGAACAAATATATTAAAGCTTCTAAGATATTAAATTAAATTTAGTTACTTAAAAATAGAATAATATTACTGCTTGATGATACCAAGTTACTGATACATATTTTAAAATTAAAAGAGTAACTCCAATGATATTTTAAGTGTAATTATTAATATTACTGATCAAATGATGGAAATTACTGAAACATTCATCAAACTTACTGATCGAACATTCGAAGTTACTGAATGTATTCTCCAAAAGTAATCTGAGAAATTTTTACTGATAGTTTAAATATACTTACTGATGCATTCTTCGATGTTACTTATATGTGTTACGATCTTACAAATAAGCTTTGAAAAGTTAAAACATTACTGATAGATAAAATTTAGAAATTAATAATAATACATCGATATTACAGATTAACTATTGTAAGTTACTGCTGCCCAGTTTCTATGTTACTGATACATATCGCAATGTTACAATCATAAATATGTTGTTATTTTAAGTTAAAGACTAAAGTTACTGATAAGATGTTGGAACTTACTAATGTCTTCATCAAACTTACTGATAGATACATCAAATATACTGATAGTAATATTCAAATGTAATATGGCAATAATTACTGATACATTAAATTTTATTACTGAAGCATTATTCAATATTACTGATAAGTGTTACGATCTTACGAATGATTATTTTGAAGCATGAAATTACTGATGCACGTATCATAGTTACTGATATCGATTGGCAACGTGAACTTACTGGTACATGCTTCTAACTTACTAATTGATAATGAATAAAAATATATTATAACTATAAAGTTACATGGATACGAACAAAAGTTACTTGCCATACATATAATATTACCATTATGATATTATAAATTACTTTCCCATAAATTACTTTTTACCGCCTTCTCATAAATCACAAATAGGTTAACTTTCAAAAACTTACTTCAGACGTGGGAGCTCGGTACGCGGTGGAGCAGTGAACGCCTTATCGACGATTGCAACGAGGGCGGAGAAAGATAATCACGGTCAGACACGGTTAGAGAAAGAACAAACCCATCTTCTTCCATTGTAATGATACGTTTCTTCGTAAATGAGTTTTTTTTTGGAATTAAACGTATTAGGGTTACGAAAAAACATCCTTTAAAGTTTGAACACTTAGGTATGAATCCAATAGCTGCATGCATATTAAATATTGAGAAAGATGATTCCAATAGCTGCATACATATGATTACTAATTCTTTACATTTAATTATAGTTTTTTAATTTTGCTGTTGCATTTTTTTCTTATCATTACCTAATTCTAATAAAGCTTAACAAATGGTTACTGAATATCACACAAATTTTTGATTCGAACTTAGTTAATACTTGATGTTCCTTTTGATATCACTAAAATTCTTATATGAGTAATTGACATTAGTGTTGCATATACTATTTTGCAGATGGAACAAGCAAAAACGTTTGATGTCTCTTATAAGAGACGAACACCGCAAAGTGTAAAAAAAGGAACAATGGAATCTGCAAGTGGTACATTTGTGATTTTTTAATTGAAAATATATAATATATTTCAATTATGTCTTAACAAGTAAATTAATGCAGATACAAGTTTTGAGGGAGATAAAACTACTGAAATTTCCACTGGTAAGTTTGTATATTAACATATTAATGCCTAATATCATAACTTACTATTCACAAACTATTATGCTTTGTAGAAAGAGCATCAGTTTTGAGTCTTGCAAATGTAAAGGATGATGCAAAGCTAGAACCACTGCCAGGTTAAAAAATAACCACTAAGATTGTAAGTTAAGAAAAGAGTATTTTATATTGCAAACTTTTAATTGGTTTTTATTTCATTAATGCAGCGAGATATTGCGTCCAACACAGATGTTACATAAAACAATTTGTAACATATCTTGGTAACAACAAGTTGTCTGGAAGGCATAAAGAGTTGATAGATAAATCCGCTTTCTCAAGATTGGTATCAATTACAAAACTTGATATTAATTATCAAGTATTGGACTTTATTGTTCAAAGATATCAAGGAGATAGGATTTTCAAGTTTGGAGAGAAAGAACTCACATTTTCCGATAATGACATAGGCTTGATTTTGGGGTTGCCTTCATCAGGATTTCCTATTCAACTAAGGGGTTTTTCGTTTGAATGGCCAAGTTCATTTGAAGAGCAATTTTGCCAACCAAGCATGTTATTAAATCGTCACAACATTTGTGACATGCTTGAATCTTTAATATCTCAAGATGATGATAATTCAAATAGAATGTACATAAGATGCCTAATATCTTTGATGTTTTGTACATTTCTATTCCCCGAAACGAACTTCTGCTTCCCGAAGGTCCTACTAAATTACATAGATTCAATTGAAGATACACGATTCTTCAATTGGTCTAATGCAGTTGGGACTATGTTAATGCAACGCTTGGATGATATAGTGGAAAAAATGAGGAAGCGTTCATCATCAGAAGGGAAAGGCACAATTGGCTACTTAACTGGATGTGCAGCGTGTTTATATGTAAGTTTTATTTAATCTATAATTACTACTTTGCTTTTAAAAAATATTTACCAAATATTTAACTATGTAAAATTATTTTAAGGCATGGGCTCTCGAGCACTTATTCCCAACACATGCATTGAATCAAAATCTCTTGCCAAGAATTAGGAAATGGTCAACTCCTTGCAAAGTCACCATAGAACAATTCCAGAACTTTGATGAAGATCAGGTAACAAAATTTTATTTAAATTTTCATTTGTGATTTTAATAGTGAATATAATTTTTTAAGTTACTGATGCAAGTATTGAAAGTTACTGGATCAAGTAATTGATGCAAGTTATGAATAAATTAATTTAGATACTGTTGCCATTATCAAAGTTACCTATACACGTTTCATAATATTGAATATAATTTTTTTAAGTTAATGATGCAAGTATTGAAAGTTACTGGATCAAGTGATTGATGCAAGTTATGAAAAAATTAATTTAGATACTGTTGCCATTATCAAAGTTACTTATACACGTTTCATAATATTGAATATAATTTTTTAAGTTACTGATTCAAGTATTGAAAGTTACTGGATCAAGTGATTGATTCATGTTATGAAAAAATTAAATAGCTACTGTTGCCATTATCAAAGTTACTTATACACGATTCATATTTACTGATTGCTTCATATATACTTCATGGGTCAATTCTACTGATTTAAAATCTAGTGACAGCCTGATACATTTAATATTGTTAATGCTTGTTATTATTAATATTACTTGAGAGGATACTTTGTATTAAAATGAATTTTCATTAACGGTTAAAAATTTTTCCTTTCATTAGATTGTTGTCCATCTGGACTATGAAGAAAAAGAGCTATTCAAGATTGACCCAAATGAATTCATATTTGATTATGAGACATTCGTAACAGAGGGTTTCATCTCAACTGCATATGCATTGCGTGTCATTGTACCGCAACAACGCCAACTTGATGATTGTTCAATGACATCAATATTGAAGCATGGTCCACATCAAAATACACCAGAGTGTAAATGTGAAGAACACAAGAAGAAAATAAGTGATTTGGAGAGTTACATTTCACAGATGCCCACTTTGGATGAATACAAAAACATGAAAGAACAATATGAGAATACATTAAGGGAGAATGAGAAGCTAAAGGTCGAAGTATCTATTCTAAAGCAATGGTTTGAGGAATTCTTTGCAAAATCAGTTAGTGTCAAGCAACAAGAAGAGAAGAAATCAAAGTTTGGTGAACAAGAAGAACAAAATAATATCACAAAAAAGATCGAATCACCATCCTTTGATCTTGGAATTGAGGAGGATTCTGAAGATCGTTGCAAAATTAAACCATGTGTTCCAAAGAGGGGTAGAAGCAAGAAGCTTATTACTCCTAGCAGCATGTCCAAAAGGGTTAAGTCAAGAAGAGCAATAATGGAAGAAGAAAAAGCACAAACCATCCCAATGAAGGAGAAAAAAGTGAGGAAAAAAAGAAAGCTTGAAAAAAAGAATTTCGAAGAAGTGATGACTGTAGAAGATGAAGATGAAATTCCAAAGATTGAAGACAACAAAGAGCAAGCTTTGGAGGTATGAAATCAATCTTCCATACTTTACATATACTGTTGATTATAAATTTTTTATTTAATTAGTGTCATTCAAATGATCATTATTCAATAAATTGCATATGCTAAATATTAGTGATATGAAAATATTACTTACTGATATGATATAACTTACTGATATCATATAATTTTCATATAACTTATTGATATCATATAAGTTACTGATACGTCTTAACATAAGAGCTTACTTATTCTTTTGCAAGAGTTACTAACGAAAATGAAAATATTACTTATGTCATAATAAGGCTTACTTATACTTACATTTGCTACACTAGTGCTACTATTGAATTTATGTATATTACTTACTAATGCTATACTTATACTTACTGGTATGAATATATTACTTACTGATATGCTATAACTTACTGATATCATATAATTTTCATATAACTTATTGATATCATATAACTTACTGCTACGTCTTAACATAAGAGCTTACTTATTCAATTTGCAAGAGTTACTAACGAAAATGAAAATATTACTTATGTCATAATAAGCCTTACTTATACTATCCTCTTTTATTAATATATTGGGGTGGGCACCAATGCGTGTTTCCCCCTTTTTTGACTCAAAAAAAAAGCCTTACTTATACTTACATTTGCTACACTAGTGCTACTATTGGATTTATTTATATTACTTACTAGTGCTATATTTATACTTACTGATATGAATATATTACTTACTGATATGCTATAACTTACTGATATCATATAATTTTCATATAACTTACTGATATCATATAACTTACTGATACGTCTGAAACCTAAGATCTTACATATTCAAATGCAAGAGTTACTAAGGAAAATGAAAATATTACTTATGTCATTTTAAGGCTTACTTATACTTGCATTTGCTACACTAGTGCTACTATTGAATTTATGTATATTACTTGTGTCCTGACATACCTTACTGACCCAAATAATTATAATATTTCTTTAATTTATTTATAGGTTTACAATTTAAATCGCATCGATTACGCTGGATATGATGCAATTTCTGAATCAGAGAGGGCAACCATTCATGAATTTCTGAAGGATCCTGTCGCCAAGTAAGGGGATATTTAATAAATATATTAGACCCAATTCATTATATATTTATGATGATTTATTTGTAATGTTACAACTTAACTTACATTTCAGTATGGGAGCAACTTACCATGGTCCAGGAGACAACTTTTGCAATGGAATACACATTGAAGACCTACTTTATAATAAAATGGTCATAGATGTGATTTTGGACATGTTCATGGATGTGCTTTACAAATCGTATCAAGAAAGTGATGTGGAGTGCCCATTTATTTTTGCAAATACGGCTCAAATGGTAATAGTACTTACCTATTTTTTGTTTTTAATTTAAGTTATATTAACTAAATATTATTCATTTCAGCAATTGTTCCCAAAGACTGTGAAAGAAGCAACCGAAGAAGATTATGAGCCTCTAAATAATTTGTTCTCATGCACAAGAACGATGTTTGACAGTGTAAAAAAATCCTTTTGTGTAATCCACACCTCCAATCATTGGCATCTTCTCGTGGCTGATTTTGATGAGAAGAAATTCATTTCATACAATTCACTTGCTGGGATGAAAAAACACCTCATGGACGTTAGAAAATGGGTAAAAAGATATTAATTTTTGTGATACATCCATTTTTGATATATTTTTTTACTAACATATTTCTTTAACAATACCCTTAGGTTGATTGGATGGCAGAATATTTCATGCTATTTACTGGAGAGCACCTTGAAAAGTGGCCAGTAGAGATAAAAAAAGGAATCCCAATGCAGCGAAGTGATTCCATTGATTGTGGGGTTTATGTAATGAAGTATATGGAATTCATTTGCAAAGGAAAGGATCCAGTGTTCCGAAACGAAGATATCCCCAAGTTTCGTGCGGAGATAGCAGCTATACTACTTACAAGTGGTCAGAAGAAAGATTAACAGAAATTTGATATCTTAGACATGTATATAGAGATGATGTAAAAATGTACATGTACTGTTCAAAATTTAAATGTAGTATCTTTCTTTTGAACATGAAATTCTTTATGAATGAGAAAATTTTGATGGTTGTTGATTGTTGATTGTTGAAATTATTACAGATGATACATTCGTCTACTACCTGATACTTACATATAGTACTATTAGAACTTAAAGATGATTTTGAGTAATGTATAACTTACTAGTACTCAAATATAGTACTATTAGAACTTAAAGATGATTTTGAAAATCTTACTTGTATAAGCTAAGAACTTGCGGATTAAAAGATATTATGCTATAAGTAACTAATAGTTACAAATGATACGTAATAATTTACTAATGATTTTGTGTATAGTACTTGTGACATGTTAGTAACTTACTTATAGTTAGATATGATACCAAAATCGTATTTATTGTCTTAGTTTCAGATATTGATGTTTTATAATCGTGAATGTTACAGATGTCTTCTACAAACTTACCGATAAAATCTTCTTATTTACTGATGTATTTGTCAAAGAAAATCCCATTACTGATGCATTCTTCACTGTTACTGATACATACCAAACTTACTAATACATGACAAAAGCAAGAACTTACTGATTTATACAACAAATTAAATTAAACATGATTCATACTTACTTATGATGGACAAGTAATATAAGCTTCATACTGATGCAAGCTTCATACTTACAATTAACTTACTTATACAAGCTTCATACTTACTGACGCATACGTCAAAGAAAATATGGGTAATATATACTGATTAATACAATTAACTTACTGATTCATTCTTCAAAGTTGATGATGCATGTTCGAAACTTACCAAAACATGTTAGAGTCATAACTTACTGATTCATTCACGAAATATACTGAAACATGATTCATACTTACAATTAACTTACTTATACAAGCTTCATACTTACTGACGCATACGTCAAAGAAAATATGGGTAATATATACTGATTAATACAATTAATTTACTGATTCATTCTTCAAAGTTGCTGATGCATGTTCAAAACTTACCAAAACATGTTAGATACATAACTTACTGATTCATTCACGAAATATACTGAAACATGATTCATAGTTACAATTAACTTACTTATACAAGCTTCATACTTACTGACGCATACGTCAAAGAAAATATGGGTAATATATACTGATTAATACAATTAACTTACTGATTCATTATTCAAAGTTGCTGATGCATGTTCGAAACTTACCAAAACATGTTAGATACATAACTTACTGATTCATTCACGAAATATACTGAAACATGATTCATACTTACAAGACCATAGACAAGTACCAACTTACTTATATATACTTGTAAATTACAAATGGAAATTGAACAATATAAAATAACTTACAACCAGATCATAAACACACAACTTCATACTCGATGAATAGTACACAATATAGAAAGAATACATAGAAGGGGAACATAAAAAAATTGAATTCTTCTATAAAGTGCAATGTGGTATGCAAAATATGCTTCAGTCTTCTCGATCCTTTGAATATCATATGACTTCAATACTCTCTATAATCAGCTGCATTGATCATGTAACCACCTGTGAAATGGAGAAAATATACATAGTGTGATCAGAACGTTAATATACTAAAATTACATTATAAACCATATGAATAAGAATTTATCTTACCATCAGTCTTCTCAAGTCCTTTGAATAACATCTGACTTCAAAACTTTCAATACCAGCTCATTTATAATGTAACCAACTGTGTAATGGAAAAGATATACATATTGTTATCATAACTATAATACACCAAAAGTATTATATAAACCATATGAACAAGAATATTTCTTACCATCATGCATTATATTAAGATTTTGAAGGGCAATTCCTTTAATCATGTCCTGCATTGAATTTGTGGCATAATTTGCATTGTCTACCCTTTGACGAATTCTCTTCACTAATTGATTTCAATCTATTAGTGCTGCCCTTTGGTCTACCACCTTTTCCAGACCCTTTTGGTTTTGCTACATTAGGATCTTTTACAACAAATGCTGACTTATCACATTTTTCATTAACATCATGGACATCTTCGACATTTACATAGATCATTTTGCTCTTAATAGCTTTGACTCCTTCAGAAGCATCAATAAGGACCTTCTTAATGTAATCATATACTTCTTTGTTGCCATCAGCTTCGCTAATAAGTTCATTTGCCAATACTCTTAGTTGACTATTATCATCTTGCACTGTTCTCCTCCTATAAAGTGGGTAGTAACCATTTCGCTTGATATCTTTCTTCCATCTTCTTAATAAAAGAGAGGGTTGAACGTCTAACGCATCAGTGTGTTTTAAAACACTAATAATGTGTCTGCAAGGAATAGCCATTGATTCCATCTTCATACAATCACATTTGAATTTATTGTAACAAGCATGAAAAGTAACACTGTTGAAATCTTCAATCCTCCCAATAGGATATACTCTGAATTGTATAACATCATCAACAGAAGGAAATGGAATCACATTTAGTTCAATACCTTCCAAAAGCTCTGTCTTAACCATATAAAACACGATTTTTGTGAAATGCTCAGAAAATTGTTTTTCAATGCTCCACTGCGTAGCCAATTTAGGACTTTTATTCTCATTTTCATTATCCAACCTATTAGCATGCTCTCTCATTCTTTCAACTGCGGTTTGAAATCTAGTCATGAACTCATATAAACTATTCAGCTGATTGACATGGTTAGTCAAGAATGAATTCATGCTCTCGCTCCTCTGTGTTGTATTCATCTCAGCAAAAAAATATCTTCTCATGTAAATAGGAACCCACTTTCTCCTAATACGAAACATAACATTAATCCATCTATTTTTTTCTAAATTACATTCTGTAACTATTCTGTCCCACTCAGCTTCAAAATCTTGTTGACTTTTTGCGCCCCAAATAATCTTATTCAATGCAGGAATTGCTATATCAGCTTTCTTTGTTAAACCAATCCTCTTCTTCATGTTAGCTGTAACGTGCCAACCACAATATCTATGCTTGGTAGAGGGGAAGACTTCTCTTATAGCAGCATTAATGGATGGACACTGATCAGTAATAATTGTCTTCGGAGCAACATTAACAGCCATCAGAAAATTTTTAAAAAGCCATACAAAAGACTCCTTTGTCTCATTCATTAAGAATGCGTTGCAAAAGAATACAGTCTGTTTGTGGTTGTTAACTCCACAAAAAGAAGCAAAAATTAGCTTATACTTGTTTGTATCGTATGTTGTATCAAAAGTAACAGCATCTCCAAACAATTTATAATCTTCCATGGAATAGGAGTCTATCCACATGCAATGGGTTAAACACAAATCCTCATCTTGCTTGAACACATAAAAAAATTCAGGTGTAACGCTTTTGCAATATTCAAGATGTTCCAACAACATAACAGCATCATGACCTTCAATTTCTTTCTTCTGATCACGCTTCAAATTGTATATGTCTCTGGCTATAGAACCAATGCGTTCGTCAGATCCACTTTGTTTGTCCAAAAAAGCAATTTGTTTGGCAGTAGGGATGTTCACTTGAGACATAGAAGCTAGTAGATTCTTTGTGGCCTTAGTTATTCTCCTATTCGGTCTCAAGTACTTTCTCTTACTTGGAGAAACAAGTTTATGGTTATGTTCCTCAACGAATGAGACGACATCCCACTGTTTAGATATCTGATTTAATTTAACACACATCTTTGCCTTACAACCACAACGGCTTATTCCACATCGTCTACCCTCGCTGTCTATTCCATCAAGATTAGCTTCAGCATCTACCACTGACAGGCTAGATGATATCTTCCTTTTTTTGGCATTTTGAACATACTGTCCTTCCTTCCAACAAACATATTTTTTAAAAGATAGATTCTTAACTTTGTTTTTTCGATCAAAACAATATTTGGTGCTACTCCTCCTAATATTAAAGCCAAGTTCAGTAGCATATTTCTCAAAGAACATTTCACATTCCTTTAGGTTTGAGAAAGATAGACCCTCTCGAGGGATAATATCAGGATCAACAGCTAATATAGGGGAATCATCATCATTTAAATCTTCAACGCATTCATATTCATCATTGACTAAAAGAATAAACCATAAAAAGAGTATCAGTATGCATATTTAAAGCAACAGTATGCTTGCTGAAACTTACTTATTCTTCTGCAATTATTACTAATGAGTTTATTAATATTACATCATGATATTGCATACCTTACAAATACAATAGCTTACTGATACTTACTTCGTGATACCATATAACTTACTGATACATCTGAAACATGGGATTTTACTTATTCTTTTGCAAATATTACTATCGAAATTAAAAATATTACTTATATCAAAGTAAAGCTTACTTATACTTACATGTGCTACACTGGTCCTTACAGATTCTTTTGCAACTATTACTATTGAATATAAACATATTACTTATGTCAAAGTAAAGCTTACTTATACTTACATGTGCTACACTGGTCCTTACTGATTATTTTGCAACTATTACTATTGAATATAAAAATATTACTTGTGTCATAATCAATATTACTGATGTTTCCAAGTGCTACGGTTTGATATTTCATATATTACTTGTTTATATTTGATAATGAAACGAATTTCAAAATTTCAATGATACAATGAACAACTTGACTATATCAGGATCAACAGCTGATATAGGGGAATCATCATCATTTAAATCTTCAACGCATTCATATTCATCATTGACTAAAAGAATAAACCATAAAAAGAGTATCAGTATGCATATTTAAAGCAACAGTATGCTTGCTGAAACTTACTTATTCTTCTGCAATTATTACTAATGAGTTTATTAATATTACATCATGATATTGCATACCTTACAAATACAATAGCTTACTGATACTTACTTATTCTTTTGCATTTATTACTAATGATATTGATAATATTACTTCGTGATACCATATAACTTACTGATACATCTGAAACATGGGATTTTACTTATTCTTTTGCAAATATTACTATCGAAATTAAAAATAATACTTATGTCAAAATAAAGCTTACTGATACTTACATGTGCTACACTGGTCCTTACTGATTCTTTTGCAACTATTACTATTGAATATAAAAATATTACTTATGTCAAAGTAAAGCTTACTGATACTTACATGTGCTAGACTGGTCCTTACTGATTCTTTTGCAACTATTACTATTGAATATAAAAATATTACTTGTGTCATAATAAATATTACTGATACTTACATGTGCTACACTGGTCCTTACTGATTCTTTTGCAACTATTACTATTGAATATAAAAATATTACTCGTGTCATAATAAATATTACTGATGTTTACAAGTGCTACAGTTTGATATTTCATATATTACTTGTTTATAATTGATAATGAAACGAATTTCAAAATTTCAATGATACAATGAACAACTTGAAAATAAAATTCATATAATTACGTAAAATCTATAAATAATACCTAATATTCCAGATTTCTTGTTGACATCAATCAGATCGAAAAGATTGCCCTCATCTTCTAATTCACATAAATATTCTTCACTTTCTGAACCATGGCCAGAGTAGTCTTTCATCGATGAATCATACGTATCAAGATCAAAATCTAATCGCGAATTATCCATACACGAACCTATTAAATAAATATTAGAAACGAATACATGTAACGAAAAACATATAAAAAATTAAAAATTGCAAATCAAAGTACCTTTGGTTCCAGATTACGAGTAAAGAATCGCTCGACGATCTCGCGGATGACAAGAAGGGTTTTTTTCCTCGAACGAAAATGACGCGAGAAGAAATGACTCATTTGCTAATTAAGGAATGTAATTAAATTTCCTTTTTACAAAAATTGCGGTTACAATCGTGGTTCCTATAATCAAGGGATCTCATGATTTAATCGAGCGGTTGGGAATAAGTGCTCATTTTATAAAAAATGGGCACAGTGCCCTCTGGATAAATTTCCTATATATATATATATATATATAGGTAGGTAGCATACGGTGCTTCACGATAATAACATATTCCATTTTAAGGCGTTTTCATCAGCTTGCACCTCATGTAGTGCATCTTTCAATTCTATTATGCATCCTGCATGGAGATAGTTGGGAAGCATTGTACTCTTCTGACTTTGCAAGCATCATCGATTCCCAACTTGCATGACTTTTCTGATCTTCTCCCTCTGGTTTTGATCACCTTCGTTGTTAATGGAATTGGAAGCTCGTTAGACGATGGCATTCAAACATAACAAAAACAATGATAATAAAAAATAATAAAGTGGGACCATTAACTCTATTGGACTTGTAAAAATAAACTTAATGGATTCATTATCTTGGGGAAAGCAGCTCCCTCGCTGATATGCATTTTATTCTCATGTACACAATAAGGACCAGTGCCCAAATCCCAAGACTACCTACATGTTTGTACAATTTTTTTATACTCACCTAACTCTAAAATAGAAAAGATAAAAGACCAACATCTAGGTCTTCACTATGTTGAGTAGGTGAACATGGGGTTTGCTTTGTACATTGATTGTGATTTGAGGCTATTCACGTTCATCATTCTTTGAGTTTGTAGATCCCTGAGTTTTTTTAGTTCTTATTTTAATTAAGTATGTCTTCTTTTCTTTGTTTATATTATTCACCATCTTTCTTAAGTCGTGATATCAAGTATTGATCCTCACTTTATAACCGGATTTTGCAGCTACATTTTTACCCGTATCACCCTATCTCTGGTCTGGTTCAAGAAGTCTCTCTTATTGGATAACTATTTTGTCTTCGTTTCGTCATCATCTCCCATCCTCCTCGTTCCCTTTCGTATCATCCATTATTTCACCTGGGAGTGGTGTGCGATTAGATGATGCCCACATCAAGGTTTTGATTTCAAAAATTATTTGAGTAAGATGGGCAAATTTGAGGATGTTGAGATTGGTGTGCTATTTTTGGTGGACCCGTCTTTGGTATGTGCATAGAGACGATTGAGGATTCCATTTTTGTCACGATTATAGATGTGATTCTTTATTGAGGATTTTTGATATCGCACAATGGATTGAGAATGCTATTGATTCCTGATGATTTGATGATGATTCCAGGAGCTATGACTATATGATCTCTTACGCGGTTCTGTCCATCTTGATTCAGATGTTTGGTGTATTATCTCTATATGTGCTTCAAAACGATGGTGCCCGTAACCCACGTGAGTTCACTCATCTTCTTACATGATCTATTCTCCATCTCCCAACTCTCCTATCCCCATCTAGCACTTAGAGACTCGTTGACCAACATCTCGATTGATCTCAGTTTATTTGGTTGATTTGAGAGTCTGCACTGCGACTGCCCTGATGATCTCTTCTCTCTCCATAAGCCTCATGCCCTCCATGATGATTGATTGATTGATTATTTTGAGGACATGAGACTTGATACCAACACTTTTCTGATTTGATTGACTTAGTTCGCATTACTCTTCAAGGACTATCTGTGGGAGAATGCAACATTTTCTTTATGATCAGTTTCACTCACTACTTTGGTGTCCATCTTGATGGAGCACGAAACTGAGTCATCTGATTTGAGTTATTGGTCTCACTGTCTGATTGTGCATATGATATGTCGGAACATAAAACAGGTTATCCTAGTTGTATGGAGTCCTTTGAGTCTTCTCTCGTCGACTGTCCTCGCAAGGATGAGCCTCGTTCTTATTATTATTCTCAGCTAAGTTCACGGTACTCCTTGAGGATTATCTGCGAGAGACTATGACATCTTCGAGGTTTGTTGGTCTCTTCTGCTGGGTAGTCAATTTTTCACCTGCCGAGATCGCTTATGCTGAATTGTTTGATATATGACTACTTCGAGTCTTCTCCCCTTGACGACCCTCACAAGGATGATTTCCATCATGATTATTCGTTGTGTGGTATGCATCACTCCCCGAGGGTTATCTGCGGGAGGATACATCATTTTATATGTACTCGATTTCACTTCTGGTGTCTCCGATCTGGTGGAGCACGAAGCTGAGTCTTATGATTTGTGTACTCGGTCTCCTCTCCATTAGTGTCTCCTATCTGGTGGAGCTGGAGACCATGTCTTCTAATTATTCTGAGATCTCTAACTCATCTTAGTCTGCTCACCTTGACGATCCTCGCAAGTTTGAGACGTGTCTTGTGAAATTGGGTGCACTCCTGATCTTTCGACCTTATATCCACTAGCTGTCAAGCTACGTATAGAGTCTCATGCTCTTCACTTTTCGCATCTTCTTGATACTATGAGTGACACTGAGGAATTTATACCGATCATTCCTCCTTGGTGTCTTACGATATCAGCTTTGATCTTCCACTCTTTTCTTATGAGCCGATATTCTGCTTCCCGCTACCGGTTCCTAGCTTATTATTTCGATCTATTTGTCCAGGTAGCTGACACCCACCTGATTGCATAATAGGGTGTCGTTATATTTCTGACTGCATCACCGCTCTCATAAAGGGGACAATGATGAGAGTACGGTATTCAACTATAGGATACCTTCCCATCATGCATTTCATTGTGTGTGTGTGTGTTTTGTCTTTTCATTCCTACTCTCCTCCGTATGCCATGTGTATCCAGATCATTCGACACATCTGTGTATCTACACTTATGCCGTACTTTGTCCTAAGTATAAGGGGGTACATCTATTTATGTTTCTATTTCTTCGTTCTGTTTCTTCACTCTTGTTGTTGCATGTACTTAGGGCTCTTTTACCCTGAGTACAAGAGGAGTGACGTGTATATTCACCCAATGAATTTTCTCTTAGGTTATCAGTTTCTTTTTACTGATCCCCTCACCTGTCTCATGTCTTATTGATTTCCTATGCTATACTTATGAATATTTACCTTAAGTATAGGGGGAGACTGACCGAGATGTGATTTGTTCATTCCCACCCTCGACCCTCCCTGCATGTATATACAGTCTGCTATACTTAGGATTATTTCATCCAAAGTGTACAAAGGGACGGTCGACTTTGCATTCATTCATTTCTTCCTTTTTCATTCACTTCTTATTCCTTATTCATTAGGCTTTTCTATACTCAGTACGAGTTATGTCTTCTCTTTTCTTTTCGATCTACGAGGACATAACTCAAGCTAAGTATAGAGGGGTTGTATATACTTTAGCCATATTCCGTACTTTCGTATTTTCGAATAATATGGCTAAAATACTATATATATATATTTATACAGTTCATTAAATCAATTAATAACAAGATGCATATTATTCCTCAAATTCCTTTTGTATATAATGATTAATAAATCATGTAAAAATATTTTGTAAAATATTTATAAAATAGTTTGAAAATTTATTTGAAATATCTATTGAAAATAATTTTAAAAAATTGGAAAATATTCTCTAACCTTGTAAAAATATGTAGCCTGTGAAAAATTCATTTCTTTATGTGAAATAAAATGCTTTGAAAACCTATTTGCAAATAATTTTGAAAATAGTTGCAGGAATATTTGAAAAATCTATATATATATATATTATTTGAAAAATATTTACAAAATAGTTTTCAAATAATTATAAATGTTTGTAAAAATTATTTGCAATAATTATTTTGGACAATAGTTTTCAAATTTTTTGTAAAATCATTTTCAAATAAGTTTAAGGAATATATACATCATCCAAATAAATTCTTTATGAATTGTACCTATAAAAATAACTATCATTCAATCTGTAAATCCTCCAACCTTAATTCTTGTAAATAATAGACGAACATCCATGTCAATATCTGCATATACTTCCTTTTTAATCCAAAATTATTTTTGTTTTGAGAAATCCCGAAAACATTTGCAAACTTGTTCAAAATTCCATGAAAAAGTTCGAAACTTTGAAAATTGCATCACAAAAAGATTTTCTGCATTGTACATGGCATTCATATTTTTCGAGTTGAGTCTGATAATTGAACTAGTCCAAATAAAGTCGAATATTGGAGCTTGGTTGGACCTTA